>CM057231.1:9950782-10550782 GCA_029891385.1 Erythroxylum novogranatense | reverse complement strand
CACTCAATTTACAACTGTCAATAACCAACTTTTCTTGAGTTTCTTTAACTTGGTTCTTGTACGTTGCATGCATGGCTCTGTATGATCATACACCTGAACTTCTGAGACATCTCCAACATACTCCTCTTTGGATCAAAAGTTCAATTTTTGAATTCCAACCATCTTCCTTAATTGCTGGAAACGTGAAACATTAAAACCTTTTGTAAACAAGTCTGCGATTTGCTCGTTTGTATGACCATACTGGAGCTTTATCTCTCCTTCCTGTTGAATATCCCTTAGATAATAATATCTAAGTTTAAAGTGCTTAGTTTTGCCACGGAAAACCGAATTCATTGAGATTGATATTGCAGCTTGATTATCAATATAAATCATGGTAGCTCCTTCCATATAAACTTGTAAATCCGCAAGCAATTTTCTGACTCAAATCACTTGTTTTGCTGCGGCTGTGGCTACAACTAATTCGGTCTCAGCTGTCGAGAGTGCCACTAATTCTTGCTTTTTTTATGGCCATGAGAAGCATGCTGAGCCAAACGTTAAGCAATAACCGGTGGTGCTCTTCATGTCTTTTGAGGCTCCGCCCCAATCACTATCTACATAACACATAAACTCGCATTTTCTACTCTTCTCATATATTAATCCATAATCGACCGTTCCTTTTAGATACCTCAAAACTCTTTTATTGCCTTTACATGTTGCTTTCCAGGATCACTTAAGTATCTGGAGAGCACGCTTACTGAGTACAAAACATCCGACCTTGTAGCTGTGATATACATTAGACAATCAACCATACTTCTGTAGTTCTTCCTATCAACTTCTTCCTTCTTTACCAATTTTTCTTTCGAGCAGATAGGTGTTGATACTTGTTTACACTGATCCATCTTAAATCTTTTCAATACATCCTAAATATACTTCTTTTGGCTTACTGTAATGCATCCCTTTTGCTGAAATATCTCCATGCTCAAGAAATACTTCATCCCTTCGAGATCTGTCATTTCAAAGGTTTTGTTGAATTGTTGCTTCAAGTAATCAATTTGCTTCTCAGAATTTCCAGTAAGCAGCAAATCATCTACATAAATTGCAACTACCATTACTTCTCCTTCTTCCATCCGCACATACAACGTTGGTTCACTGCAACTTCTACCGAATTTGATCTCTAAGATGAATGCATCGATTCTTGCATACAGTACCGAGGGGCTTGCTTAAGCCCGTAAAGGGCCTTGTTGAGCCTATACGCCATCTCCTCCTTTCCTTTTACCACAAAGCCTTTCAGTTGCTGGACGTAAATTTCTTCTCACAGAACTCCATTAAGGAAGGTAGACTTCACGTCCATTTGATGCACCTTCCATCCTTTTTTAGCTGCCGGTGCTAACAACAGCCGGATCGTCTCAATTTTGGCTATTGGTGCGAACGTCTCTCCGAAATCAACCCCTTCAATTTACACATACCCTTTTACTACGAGCCTTGCTTTCAGTTTATTTACTGATCCATTCAGATTCAATTTCTTAAACACCCATTTTAATCCTATAGCTCTCTTGTCCGAAGGTTTTTCAACTAGAATCCACGTTTCATTTTTGTCAATCATCGACATTTCTTCCTCCATGGCTTTTACCCATTTTGGATTCTGCAATGCTTCTTGTGTTCGGGTTGGTTCTAGAATTGCTTCATTGCTCCTTTCATAAATTTCAGCTAGGCTCCTCGTTGCTCTTACTGGTGCATGATCGTAATCATCCTTAGTTTCTTCTTCTGAAATGTGCTCCTTCTAGGGAGTACACTCATTCTAATCATGCTGAGGTTCTAGTTCAGCAACTTTTCTGGATTCTACCTCTCCCTCTTCTTCATACTGGTCTGAGTTGTTTGCTGTAGTCGGAATATTTGAGGGCATCATCATGGACTGTCTTTTTGGTCCATTTACCTCCTTATCTTCGAGCCAGCTCCAACGTTCATTTTCGAAGAAGTGAATGTCCCTACTAACTTTTATTTTCCTCTGGTCCGGATAATACAACCTGTACCTTTACTGACCTCCGAGTAACCCACGAAGATTGCGACTTCGTTTTTTTCATCTAGCTTGCTTTTTTTGGCCCGAGGAATGAGGGTACTACACAGTGATCCAAACACTTTCAAGTTTCTCATCTTCGGCTTGAAATCATGCCATATTTCATGCGACGTCTTGTCCTTGAGAACCCAAGAATATACTCTGTTCAGTAGGAAGCAGACGGTGGTTGCAGCCTCCTCCTAAAATTCCTTCGGTAACGCCTTCTCATCTAGCATGCACCTCGTCATTTCCACCACGGTTCTGTTCCTTCTCTCCAAGACGCCATTCTGCTATGGAGTGTAGGGCGTAGTGAATTGGTGTTTGATTCATGTTGATTTACAAATCATACTAAACTTGTTAGATGTAAATTCCGAACCGTTATCAGTTCTCACCGACTTGATGCTCATGCTTGTTTGATTTTCTATGAACGATTTGAACTCCCTGAAGACTCCAGCTACTTCTCCCTTGCTCTTGAGACAATAGATCCATGAGTATCTATAGTAATCGTCGATTATCAACAAAAAATATCTGCTTCCATTTAAAGAGGCTACTGACATGGGTCCACATACATCCATGTGCAACAGCTAAAGTCTTTCCTTAGCTCTCCATTTTGCCTTCTGAAATGGTGAACGTAATTGCTTCCCCATCATGCAAACTTTGCTGGGCGCACTCTCGTATGGTGTTGATGGTAAACCTTCGACCATATTTTTCTTCCTCATTGCCTCCAATCCCTTCATATGATAGTGCCCAAGTCTTCGATTCCAGAGATCCAATTCAGTTGAATCTCCCACAAGCGCCTCTTGTTGCAGCTCTTCAGGCTTCATTGAGAAGCTTGTATTTCCCATGTGGGTGTAGAGAATCTCTTGGCCAAGGTTATCAAAGACCCTATAAGAGTTTGATTCAAAATGTACGGACATACCTTTCTCGATCAGCTGAGCTACGTTCAAGAGATTGTGCTGAATCTTTGGGACATAAAGCACATCTGAGATATTTTTGACGCCTTTCTTGATCACTATCTCCACTTCTCCCTTCCCTTCTACTCGGACGCTATCGTCATTTCCAAGCTTTACTCTAGTTTTCACTTCCTTATTCAGAGTCTTGAATAATCTTGGATCTGGCGACATATGGCTTGTGCATCCACTATCAATTAGCCAGTCGGATGGGTAGTTCTTGACCTGATTGCCGATCACCACAAACAGTTGCTCCTCTTCCTCTTCGGTCACTTGTACATTGGCTGTTTCTTGTGGCGATTGTTTCTTATAGATGACTTCCATGTGTCCTTTCTGATGACACCTTCTGCACTTTACGTCCAGCCTCTTCCATCATCTGAAGGTAAGGTGATTGGATTTACCACAATGTGGACAGAGATTGTAATTATTTGTTTTATCTCCTCCTGTATTTTTGTTCCCATGTTTCTGGCGTGATTGAGAGCCTTTAGAACTTGACCCTCCTTTCTTTTTCTTCTACTTGGATTTTTCTTGAGTCTCTATTTTAGCAAAGACTCTATAAGTGCCTTCAGTAGCTTCAGTCTTCCTCATCAAAGATCTCTGCTCTTGAGCTTGCAAGGCACTCACAACTTCCGCAAGCTTTATTTGTCCTATATCCTTGGAGTTCTCAAGAGAGACAATTGTTGCTGCGTATTTCTCAGGAACAGAAACAAGAAGCTTCTACACCAATCTTTGATCCTTGAATTCAGCTCCTAAGAGTCTGATTTGATCCGCCAATTGAATTAATCTTTCACAGTAATTCTGGATCATCTCATCTTCTTTCATTTGAGTTCTATCGAATTCCCTTAACAGGTTCAATACTTTCATATTCTTTACTTTCTCATCACCCTTGTATTCTTGCTTTAAGAAATCCCATATTTCTTTCACAAAAGCAAGACCCATAATTCGAGTGAAGATTGAGGGTGATACCGATTGGTATAGGCAAGATTTGGCTCGGGCTTTCTTTTTCACCCTCTGCCTCAACCACCGTAGCTGAACAATTTGAGCATCTTTAGTTGGAGTTTCAACCGTATAATCTTCATCGATTAGTTCCCACAGATTCTGACCTTGCAGATATGCCTCCATCTTAATTGCCCAGATTTGATATCCTTCACCATTAAATATCGCAGGTTGCAGGGACTGCATTGAGCTCTTAGTCATCTCTGAGTGTCCTGCTCACAGTCGTGCCTTTTTCGGGAAAGAGATAGACCTCCGAGCCAAGTTCTTTACCTACACCTTCACAGATCTCTTAAGAATCTAACTCTGATATCACTTTGATGTTACCAAATGATCATACACGAAAACTATAACCAAAAGCTACAGGAAATTTAGAGAGAGAAGTTTAGAGAGAGAAATCAGATAATAACAAGGGCAAACAGAGCAATTTTTTTAATAACACTTTGAAATTTCTTCTAATTGTATTCAGAATCAAAGTACACAATACACACATTTATTTTTTATGGATTTACAGTATTTATAACACTCAATTTATAACTTTCAATAACCAACTTTTTTTAATTTCTTTAACTCAGTTCTTGTACGTTGCATGCATGGCTCTGAATGGTCATTCACCTTAACTTCTGAGACATTTTTAACGGTTATCAAAACGACTTCTAAACAGGAACCAGGTCTTGTTGGTCGCACTTGATTTTATGGAGTCCTCACTTCTTATATCGTCTCATTTTATAGTTTTGTGTCTGCCTGAAGGGAAGGGTTGACGACAACCTTGATACCATAAAAAAACGACTCAGAGTTCACATCTAGTTGACTGTACCTGTGATCAACTACTACAACTCCAAAGGGAAGGTCCAACAGGTGAAATTAAGGGATAATCTGCAAGTAAAGGGTATCAGTGACGTGTTTGAGGAAGTAACAAGAGTGTTCTCCAAGCTCAGAGCTGGAAGCAGGAGGGATTCAAACAATTGAAGTAACCTTGAAACTCACTATGTTATGGCATGCCCGTTGGATAAAGTTGCTAATGTGTAAACTTCCAGGAACCCGTACTTTTATTTATTGCACAGGAAGGTTTAACGTACAGTCTTCTCAATATCCTTAGCCCACTCAGCTATCTCATCAAGACAGTGGGGCAGAAGTCTTTTCCACTATGAATGTGAATATATTATAAACCTCTCATCCAAGAGTCTGGAGAGGATCATCCCTCAGTTTTGGATGAATTATAAATATAGAACCAAAAGAAAATAAAATAATGAATGACAGTTCATTTTGCCCTGTTATATTGATGTGGTATTTGGCAAATTTAATATCAACGGAATCTGAATCAGCTTTGACCATTCTCTTCATCACATGATTAGTAGTATCCTGTTTACTGCAAGCTCCATTTTATAGCTTCAACGAGAAAAAGACTGAAAGTAGAAAAAATAATAATTGATAAAGCAAAATCTTGATTATTCCCAAACAATCACAGCCCTAGATCTTGTTTTGTCTAAGTTGAGAGGGGAACAGTCAAACGCCAGATGATCTGTACCTTAACGACAGTCATCACGTGACGCCATGCGAGGTGACCCCTTATAGTATGCTATTGCTACAACACCGTAACATAAAATAAAGTGATAAACTGAAAAATAGGAAATAAACGCGAAAAGAAACTGAAAAGTGATGGAAAGAAACAAAGCGCCTTTGTTCCCTCCAACGCCAAAAGCTGTTTAGATGCTTGTGCATTGTGCAAACTCTCTATCGTGGCTTTCAACGTTCTTCTCGATAGATATTACTTTGTTTCGCCCAATTGTACAGAGCCTAACGTTTATGTAAAGATGTTAAGAAAACATATAAATGGCCTACTCTCTGACACCACCATTACTGTCTTCCATGCCACTTGAAAACACGAACCTTTTAGCCATATACATATCTCCATTTATATACATCATGTATCTCAATTGGCTCCATGTTTGGTCTGCTACATTCTATTAATTTATTTGTCTATCCCTTTCACACCCTGTCACTGTTAAAGAATTGGCCGCTACTTGAACCAAGGACTCGTTATCTTTACCAAGCTGTTTCCTTTCTGGCTTCTTGTGATAATTCCCAGTAGTGTCACAGTAAATGCTGCTTGGTTTTAACTTGTTTTTTGATGGGGAAGAAAGGAGGTAGCTCCTGGTTGACTGCTGTCAAAAGGGCTTTTAGATCTCCTATCAAAGAGAGTGACAAGAGGAGCAGTAGGAGAAGAGAAGACCAGGACCAAGAAGAAGATGAAGACAAGGTTTACCTGTTTTCTATCTTTCTGTTGTTAATTGTTAACTGCTTTCGTTTTAAGTTAATGCTGATTTTTTCTCTTCGTTGTTTCTTCTCCCAAGAGAGAAAAGAGAAGATGGATATTTAGGAAAACAACGAATCAGGAGACAGTAACTCAACAGACACCGACAAAGACAGCAGTTAATAAGACTGCCGATGATGTTGTTGTTGGTGGAGCTTCAGAATACATGTCAGGGGGGGCGGCTGCGGGGCAAAGGCATGCCATTGCTGTGGCTGTGGCCACCGCAGCTGCGGCAGAGGCAGCAGTAGCAACTGCTCAGGCAGAGGTGGCTCGACTAACTAGGCCTTCTTATCATGCCCGAGAACACTATGCTGCGATTGTTATTCAAACCGCTTTTAGGGGATACTTGGTAAAGTTCTAATACTCGAAAAGTAGTTGTCATAAACTTCAGACTCTGTTTCCGTTTTGCATGAAAAGCTTCATTCTTGAATTAGAAGTAATTGATGGTTATTTGTGTGAAATGGACTGTGGGAATATGTTTCTGGTGATCGTGGACGTGGGTGCAGGCAAGGAGGGCACTTCGAGCACTTAAAGGACTAGTAAAGTTGCAGGCTTTGGTAAGGGGACACAACGTGAGAAAACAAGCAAAAATGACTCTGCGATGCATGCAAGCTCTGGTCCGTGTGCAGGCTCGCGTGCTTGATCAACGCATGAGGCTTTCACATGAAGGCAGCAGGAAATCCACATTTAGTGACACAACTAGCGTAGTCGAATCCCGGTATCTTCAGGACATTTCTGACAGAAGATCAATGGTAAGTGAAACTGGATTTTCACACATTGTATTTCTAGTTTAACATTTGAAAAGATTTAGATTATCGTATGGTGTAATTTCCAGTCAAGAGAGGGAAGCAGCATCGCAGATGATTGGGATGAGAGGCCACACACTATAGAGGAAGTTAAGGCCATGTTGCGGCATAGAAACGAAGCTGCTTTGAAACGTGAAAGGACTATGTCTCAGGCCTTCTCTCAACAGGTTCTTTTATTCCCATTCAACTGTCCTTTTTTTAATTATTTTCTTGTGAGTATTAAGTACAAATTTTGCAAATCCACATTATAGATAAGGAGAAATGGTCGGAGTCCATCTATGGGGAATGAAGATGAGCTCCATGAAAGGCCTCAATGGCTTGATCGTTGGATGGCTACAAAGCCATGGGACAATAGTAGAGCAAGAGCTTCAACTGATCATAGAGAGTCCATCAGAACTGTGGAAATTGATACCTCACAACCTTACTCCTACTTAGCTCCTAATTTACGAAGAACAAATCAAAATCAGCAACAAAGACTCAATTCTCACACCATTGGTTCTCCACTCCACAGAGTCCATCAGAATGCACAGCTCCACCACTCCCCCGTCACACCCTCTCCATCAAAAACCAGGCCTGTTCAGGTACGTTCAGCTAGCCCGCGATGTGTTAGAGAAGATAGAAGCTATACGTCATCTCAAACACCAAGCTTGAGGTCCAATTACCACTATACAGGCAATTTACACCAGCATGTCAGGGGTGTCACTAACGTTAGTAGTAACAATGGGACAGTTCCATTGCCTAATTACATGGCTGCGACGGAGTCAGCTAAGGCTCGAGTTAGGTCACAAAGTGCACCAAGGCAAAGGCCATCAACTCCTGAGAGAGACCGAGTTGGATCTGCAAAGAAACGCCTTTCTTATCCAGCTCCGGACCCTTATAGTGTAGAAATGGGGTATGTTGGTGGAGGTACCGTAGAAGATTTGAGGAGCCCAAGTTTCAAGAGCTTTAGTGGTGCACACTTTGGTGGGTTGGAACAGCAATCTAACTATTCTTCTTGCTGCACAGAGAGCTTTGGTGGCGAGGTCTCTCCTTCCTCGACTACCGACCTTAGGAGGTGGTTGAGGTGATTGAATTGAACAGCTAATGGATAAAAAAAAAGTGAATTATGACTACTTGGTTTTTTTTTCCACTTTTTAAGGCTGACATGGTTTATGTTATTGTTTGAGATATTAGACAAGCTGGTGGGCAGAACTTCAATGTTGCTAAGTGTGATTTTCTCCTTTTTGAACTGTAATCTTCCCTCTATTTCATTTGAGTTTGGAGTTCAGTTGTCGATAATCGAATATAGTGTTGTCAGCAGTTGAGATTGTCATTGGCGACACCTCAGTGTGTTGTCTCAATGTAATGCTCTGTTCATGACCCACTTTGCTTCAAAGTCTTATGTGAAGAAGACGGAATCTCAATGAGCAATAATGGTGGTTTAATGTCCTCTGGCCACTGGCCAATTTTGGCAGGCAAGAACAGAAACGGTAACGGACCCCAGACAGTGATGATGTGAGAGTTTAGCCTCCGCCAGCCCAACTTTTCTCGGTTGTCTTCGCAATTTCTGACCTCTCCACAAATTATGTGGCAAAGCTTTTTCCCATGTGCGTCAGGTCAGCTACCCTTTTCAAGATTGAAAGATGACCTGAAATGATGCCATGTGCCTTGTCTTCTACTTTTATCCAAGTCTTGTCTTCACTAAAATTTATGATCATGATTGGAGTTTCAGGAACTAAAATGACACGAGCCATTGCAAATCCTTATATATATATATATATATATATATATATATACGATCCCTGTTATGACTGCCTTTGTAATCGTCTCTTTCTTCCTTATTCCTAGGGAACCATTGAGCTGCTTACTGATCTAACACCAATTCTTAAGAAAAGATGAATAAAGAAACCAAATAAGAAAGAGCGTTTTGGAGCAGAAACTAAACCTTCGTGATGTAATGATGTAAACACAGTGAATTTCAGTTTTAGTTTAAGTAAATTTGGTATATTTGAAACCGCTTTTATGAATAACTTCTATGGGGTTGAGAGCAAAAGACCGAAATTCTTCTTACAAATTACTTATTGCTGGATCAAATAACCATTTTTTGTCAGTTAACATTGAAGTTTCCAATTCCATCATTGTTAACTTCATGTCTGGGTCCATCAGGAAAATAACAGGTAGAGTAAATGCTTGCTTGGATGGACTTATATCAGTAGAGTTTTTGTCAATAAAATTTTTTTAAAAAAAAAATTCTAAAAAATCAATTACCTTTTTTACTATCATTTTAAAAGAACTTTTTGAAAGAAACTTCATCATAATAAAAATGTTTGACAATATAAAATAAAAGACACTTTTAATTTTAATTATATTTTATTTTGTAATAAAATTATTTATACATATAAATATTATTTAAAATATATTAAACAATATACAAAGCATATTATATTAATTATTATATAATTTTAAACAATATAAAATATAAATAAAACTAAATTTTTATATGAATTATAATATAAGTAAAACTAATATCAAAATAAATATTAAAATATATAAAAATCAAATAATATTATATAAATCTTAAAATAAATTAGAAAATGTGTTTGTAGGTATTGTGAAAATTATGTATAAAATATAAAATAAATAGGACTAACAAATAAGCTCATTAATTGATCAAAAAAATATACCTAAAAAAGTACTTTTTTGAAAAGCTCCAAATTTGAGCTTCTTAAAAAGTTGTATTTTAGTTTCTAAACAAATCATTTATATGAAAAAAGTATTTTTAAATTTTACGGTTGGTTCTGCAGGATTCAGGCTGAACGGTGCGTTGCCGTTTGGATCCATGAGTTGGCAACCTTCTGCGTTGTTCTTCGACGTAAGTATACCTGCAAAACAAAGAAGGCACGTCGGAGGTTGTGTCCCGATTAGCCCCTCCAACGCTTAAGTAAGTTTTCTGGTGAAGGTGGGAATCGATGCAGAGAAAAACAAATTAGGTTCTGATCTCGTACCTCGATTATGGGAGAATAATACCTTTTATATGGTTTTGCAGTTAGGTTTAGGTTTTTACATGTTTGCATGGGAGATTGGCTTCTGCTAATGGACCTCAGATGTGTGGATCAAGCCTAGATTAATCAATAGGTGTAGGACTGACTGATCGGCCTGTGGGTTGTTGTAATTGGGCTCGGGCCTAAATATAGCCGACCCGACCATAAGCCCCTACTCCTCGAATCGGCGAAGAGAAAGGTCGAGGGGTATGTGAGACGTTGTTACTCGTCTGTTGCTTTATAGCTTATGGCGGAGAGCTTGTCATGTGGTCGATCGGTCGATTTCAACCGGTCGGATCCGAAACTGTTGGTCTTAATCGTCAGTATTGTTATTGGTTGGTGAGGGCCCTCGATGATCGGTCTCATCGACTATTGCGGAGACGACTTACACTAAGCGGATCGGTTGGTTATCATTGGTGGCGTGTGGGGCATTTCTTGTGAGGCGGCGCGTCTTGTCGTGACTTTTCGAATCAAAGCGTATCGTCCTTTAACCGTAAATGCGCCTATCATGTATCCTTTCGACCGTTCGTGCTGTTTCGATTTTAAATAGCCTCGATTCTCCCTGATCTTGTCGCGTGTCCGAGCTCGCTCGATTTTCGCCATGTGTCGAGTCCGAATGGGTCCTTGTCGAGGGTTCCTCTGCCGACCCTCTATAAATACTCAAAGTTGGTGAGTTGTGGCGGTTTCACCTTTTGCTTCGTCAGAATCGCGCTTTGCTTTCATTTGCTCTCAAATCGTTCAAGGTTCCCGAAACTTCTTTTATTCCGCCGTCCGATTTCCCATTTCTTCTCTCTAAATAGGTACATCCTTTTCTTCTTCATTCCTTCATTCCATTAGTCCTTTTCTTGATAGTCATGTCGACGGATAATTCAGGAGCATGGTGAGATGCAGAGAGATGTCGATGAGGAGAGAAATGATGGCTTAGTTGTGGAGTTCCCACCTAAGGCGCATCGCCTATTTGTGGGAGAGTTGAGCAGATTGTGCATCGGTATAATATCCCACGTCTTAGAGGCCCCGGCGGCTTTGAAGCATGGCGGATCCACAACAATTTTAGTGGATACTTATTGTCTCCGGAAGTTTTTTCTCGATTAGGCGACTGAGGCTCCCGACGCATACGATTGTGGGACGAGTGTGCGTCTTGTTCGGGTTATCGCTGAGCGATTCCTCCAAACAGTTGGAGGTTTATAAACGGGTTGGCGTTGCTGTGCCATCAGTTCGGCCATCCACCCACCGTCGGCAATCTGCGCCATTTTCTGAGGATGAGCCACAGTCCGAGCTCAGGGGCTGGAATCCCCTTTCTTCAATATCGAGATGCTCGGTATCGCCCGGCCAGGACACCCTCAAAAATTTCTTCATGGCGGACGAAGTATTTCTTTGTGAAGTCCCGAATCTTCCTCCGAAAGTGCCGACTGTGGAGGTATCCTTTGGCGCCGATGGAGCGGAACGATTCGGCCTTGTCCCTCAGCCAAGAGGAGTGGGAGGTGGTCCGTCGTATCAAGGAGCTCGGCAGATACGACTTTGCCAGGCTCATTCAGGGGTATCCCAGGGGGGCCTCGGCCGATTCGTTCCTCGTCGATCCCCCTCCACGTATTAGCGGGCTGAAGGAGGAAACCGCCCCGTCCGGTTGACTCCTCGTGATTGTATTAATTTTGAACTTACATCAATTATTTTCTAACTCAATTTAACATCATGCGGCCATGGTGAGGATGCTACCCAAACTTCCACGTCGAGGAAGCAGGCCTCTGGGAAGAAGGGGAGTGAGGAGGAGACCGGTGAGGGCGTCGCTTTGTCCATGGGGTTGGTCTCCTCGTCTACGCCGGTGGGTGCTCCCCCTGCCGGGAACCTTCTTGTGGCGACAGAGCCATCAACAATTGTTCCAGTGGTAGAGGAGGAGGAGGACGTGGGCCCTCCTCTTAAAAGGAAGAGGTTGGTTCGATTGGGTGACCTTCCGCGCGCCGCGAGCCGGTGAAGCTGTATGAGTAAATGTAAAAGGGAAGGAGAAGGCACGGTCAGTGAGCCTTGGGCGGTGGGAGCTGCCATCAAGTTGGGCAGGGCGTAACGCTCGGGGACCTCGAGGTGTCCCGCTACCTTGCTAAGAGGGTTACTCCCTCGGCGGACGAGGGGTTTATGGAGAAGAAGGGGAACCTGGAGTTGGGTTCCCAGCTCGTTCGTATTGGCATGCGGGCTGCGACAATGTCTTCTGCCGTGCTGCAGCGCTTGGAGACACTGAACCAGGAGGTTCAGGATCTCCATGATCGATGAAGGGTTTAAAAGGCGGTGGCATAGGTGAAGGAGGAGGACCTCCTTGAGCTAAAAACGCATCTCTTGAGGAGGAGAAGGCGGTTCAGGAGAGGGAGGTGGGAGCTTTGACGGCTCGACTGGCCGAGGTAGAGGGGAAGAGGGAGAAAGAGAACGAGGAGTGGAGGAAGACGGTGAGGGCGGAGAGGGAGATCAACAGGAAGTTCCGCCAGGACTGCCATTCCGCTGTGACGGAGAGGGACAGAGCGGAGAAAACCTTGCGAGAGGTGCGGTGCTCCATGCGGGAGCAGCAGATCGAGGCCATCAAGCGATGGAAGAGGCGGTTCTTGTACGAAGAGAGTTTAGAGCTCGCCTGCGAGGTAGCCCTTTCGATTTTAAAGAGGGGCCACGAGCTCTATGCTCCTGAGGGGGTGGCGTGCCCTTCTTTTGAAGACTATGCCGAACCGCTTATTCCTGAAGCCTTCGGGGTTTCTTTGGAGGGGATCACAAAGAAAGTCGAGGGGGAACCGGTCGATGTTCCGGATGAGAAGCTAGATCTCAGCTCCGAAGAGGAAGAGCTCCCTCATGATGTTCCTTTGGTCGTTTCCCCGGGTCCTGCTCCTGTTCCCATTGTGTCGCTCCCCGGAGAAGAAGAGCTTCCCAGCGAAGATATTCCTCCGGTTGCTCCCCCGGATCCCGCTCCTACGTCTCTTCCGCCCTCTTCCGAGGCTTCCCCTGGGTATTCCCCTGGGTATTCTCCTCCTTCGGCTGTTGGCGGTTCCCCTTCTTCCATGTTGTAGAGCTTACCTGGCCGGGCTTGTGGCCAGGGTGAATTTAATATGAATGAAAATCTCGTTTTCTTTTCTCCAAGTCAATTTTTCGAAGTCAATTTTTGTATTTATGTTCCTTGTTTCAGACGTAGAGTAGGGTCAGGTGTTACTCACGGTCGGCCGAGTGAGATCCCAAGGATCTCTTCTTGGCGATCGATCGATAGTAGACGATCTATGGCGATACCGAGCGAGGTCCCAAGGATCTTGTCTTGGCGACCGATCGACCGTAGCCGATCTGTGGAGAGTGCCGAGCAATGGCGATGGCGAGGACCGAGGATCTCGTCTGGCGACAAGCCGATCTTAGTCGGTCTATGGAGAATGCCGAGCAATGGCGATGTCGAGGGACCCAGGGATCTCGTCCTGGCGACCCGACCGATCTTAGTCGGTCTATGGAGAATGCCGAGCAATGGCGATGGTTGATTGAATTTTTATTGTCGCGTATAATGGAGCTTTTCATTGCCGAGAAATCTGAAAATCGCTTTATTGATGATAATAAAGGCATGGGCCGTTAAAAAACCTGTCTGGCAGGGACAGGAAAAAGGTTCCCACGCGTTGCATACAAAAATGTTAATAAGGAAAGATTAACTAAAATAAAACTTATCTACTGGTAGAAGGCCTTCAAATTACATGAGTTCCAAGGCCTCGGTAGAATCTTCCCTTTCATCGCCGAGGATGTAAGAACCATGCCCAACTTGCTTGATCACTCGATAGG
This sequence comes from Erythroxylum novogranatense, assembly GCA_029891385.1. Taxonomy (NCBI): domain Eukaryota; kingdom Viridiplantae; phylum Streptophyta; class Magnoliopsida; order Malpighiales; family Erythroxylaceae; genus Erythroxylum; species Erythroxylum novogranatense. The sequence continues at coordinate 10,536,887 of CM057231.1, read as the reverse complement.
TCCTTCCCACGCCCGCCTCGAGCTTTCTGGATGCTTTCCGGCAGCCTCGACTTTTCGTAGGGGCGTCCACCTACCTTTACATTGCTCGGCTTGACCCTTCTGTTGTAGAACTTGTTCGCCTTTTGTTCGATGGCCACGGCGGCGAACGCCCTTTCTCTATCCTCGCTAAGGAGAACGAGCTCTGCTCTGCGGGCTTCATCATTCTGCTCTTCTTCATAACCCGACACCCTCTGATTGTGCCATGCCGCTTCTACGGGAACTGTGGCTTACGCCCGAAGGTCATCTGAGCAGGGTCTCCCCATGGGTTCGTTCGGTGTGGTTCTATATGCCCACAATACTTTGTCTATTTCTTCCACCCAGGTCTTTCGGCCGTCCAGGTGCTTCTTAAGGGCGCTCATTATCTTTTTATTGGTGTTCTCAGTGAGACCGTTGCTTTGGGATGGGCTATCAAGTCAACCGTAGCTTGATCTTTAGTCGGTCAGTAAATCTCTAAAATTGCGGTTGTCGAACTCGTCGACCATTATCTGTAACCAACACCATAGGCATCCCAAGCGGCATAGTATATTTTTCTTAATGAAACTTTTCACCTTCCCCTCGGTGATTGTAGTGACAGACTCCGCTTCTACCCACTTGGTGAAATACTCCACTGCCACTATCAGAATTTCTTTTGCCGGGACCGAGAGGAAAGGCCCCAATATATCCATTCCCCAATGAGCGAAAGGGATAGGATGGCTCACGATTTGCATTCGCTCGGTTGGCTGGTGAGACAGGCTGCTGTTTCTCTGGCAGGCCTCACATCGATCGACCTTTTCTTGACAATCTCTTCTCATTTTCGCCATGGTAGACTTCGATCGATCGGTGAGCCAACATTCTGCCCCTATGTGATTTCCGCACATCCTTCATGGACTTGACCATTGCTGCTTCGGCTTCTTCCTTATTCAAGCATTGAAGCGGTGACGGTCGTGGGACCTCTTATCTGAGTCTGCCGTTAACTCATCGTGTACTCGGCGGCCTTTATTCTTAGTTTCTTGGCTTCCGATGCGTCTTCTGGTTGTTTTCCTTCTAAAAGGTACTGTGTAATTGGTTCTGTCCAACTCGACCGACCAGTATTTACGTTGAGAACTTCCTCGGTTTTCTGAATGCTAGGTCGATCTAGTCGTTCGACCAGAACGTTATTTATGGCATCACGGTCGGAAGCCATTTTCGAGAGCGCATCCGCTTTAGCGTTTTGAGCTCGTTCTATTCTGCTGATTGAGTACTGCTCGAAATTGCTCAACTCCTGTTTTACTAGCTCCAGATACTTGATCATGTTATTCCCCTTGGCCTCATACTGCCCGGTGACTTGGTCGACTACCACTTGGCTGTCACTATGTATCTTCAAGCGCTTCACCTCCATCTCCTTGGCGAGTTGGAGGCCGGCTATCGAGCCTCGTATTACGCCTCGTTATTGGAGCTTTGAATTCTAAGCCAAGGCGTACTCCACCTTTTCTTCCAAATGCGGTGACTAAAGACACTATTCGCTCCGCATCCCCCGGCATTGGATGATCCATCAACAAACAAGCTCCAGCGGGAAGCGCGCCGTCTTCGAGTGGGTTGGCTCATCTGCGATGAAGTCCGCCAACACCGCGCTTTAATGGTCGTACGGGGCTTGTATCGTATATCGAACTCTCCCAGTTCTACCGCCCATTTTATCAGCCGACCTGAAATTTCAGGCTTTTGAAGGCACTGTCTGAGGGGTTGGTCGGTCCATACCTCAATAGTATGACTTTGGAAGTAAGGCCTCAGCTTTCTGGCTGCCATTATCAAGGAGAGGGCGAGCTTCTCTATGGGCGTATATCGAGTTTCTGGCCCAGTCAACACTTTGCTGACATAGTAGACGGGCTGCTGCTCGCTTCTTTCCGATCCGATAAGTACCGCGCTGATCGACCCCTCCGTAACCGCCAAGTATAAGATCAGATTCTCCCCTTCTATCGGGCTTTGCAGAATAGGCGGGCTGGACAAGTATTGCTTTAAGTGTTGGAAAGCTTTTTCGCACTCATCCAACCATTGGAACTGGGTCATGTTCGCTTTCCTCAAGACTTTGAAAAACGGAAGGCACTTGTCTCCTAGTCTGGAGATGAACCTGCTCAGCGAAACTATCCGACCGGTCAATATCTGAACATCTTTCAGGCATTGCGGCGAAGGCATCTGTATGATGGCCTCAATCTTCTCTGGATTAGCCGATTCCCATTGAGTGATCATAAACTCCGTGAATTTTCGGATGCCACCCCAAACACGCATTTTCCGGGTTTAACTTCATGGAATTTATTCAAGGTGGAAGACTTCTTGGAGATCTTGTACATGCTCATGGACGTCTTACTTTTAACCACCATATCGCCTACATAAACTTCCACCGCTCGCCAATCTGTTTTTGAAGACTTACATGACGAGCCGTTGATAGTCGCATCGACGCTTTTTCAAACCGAAAGGCATTACTTGGTAGCAATATGTGCCTCGATCGGTTATGAAGGCGGTTTTTCTTCGATCCTCCGGGCTCATTTGGATCGATGATGGCAGAAAGCATCCGAAGTCGAGTAGTTCATGGCCCGAGGTGGAGTCTACTAGCTGGTCGATCTTAGGCAAGGGGAAGTTGTCTTTTGGACATGCTTTGTTCAAGTCAGTGAAATCTATGCACATTCGCCACCTGTCGTTCTTCTTTTTCACCAACACAACATTGGCAAGCCACTCTGGATATTTGACCTCACGGATGAAACCGGCCTCCAGCAACTTCGCTACTTCCTTCTCGATCACTTCACGTCGCTCCTTCATCGCGCCATCGCTTTTTTGCGATCGGCTTGCGGTCATGCGAATCCGGGGAGTGCGATGCAACTAATCGAGAAATTCCGGGCATGTCGCTCGGTACCCAAGCGAAAACTGACTTGTTTTCCACCAAACAGTCTGTGATTCCTTTAACCAGGTCCCTCTGCAGCTCGGAACCTAGGTTTGTGAACTTAGAAGGATCGGCTTCATCTAGTACGACCCGCTGCGTTTCTTCTACTGGGTTCAATCTCTCCGTCTCTTCGTCAGTTCTTACATCAAGAGAACTCATTAGCACTACCGCCCCGTCTAATGTTTTAGTCTCCACTAAATAACATTCCCTGGCGATTCTCTGTTGACCCCTGACAGTGCCTACCCCTTGGGGTGTCGGGAACTTCATAACTTGGTAGTAAGTGGAGACGACCGACCTGAGGGCATTTTGAGTAGCTCGCCCGATTATTGCATTATATGCCCCTTGGAACTTGACGATCAGGAACTCAACGTCCCTTTCTATCTGACATGGTTTCTGCCCAAACTTCACCTTCAAATACACCCGGGCGAACGGGTAGGCTAACGCCCCAGTTACTCCTTTAATGGGGCCGTCTGTAGGTAATAGTCGTTCCTCAGGTACCTTCATTTGCTTGAAGGCCTCATAGTATAGCAAATCGACCGAGCTGCCCGTGTCAATCATTACACGTTTCACCTCGTATCCGTCCATGTTCAGATTTACTACGAGGGCATCGTCATGAGGGCAACTTACTCCATTGAGGTCGGACTCATCAAATGATATCACCTCGTCGCTCTCCTTCGGCTTTTTGGTGTATGAGTCTTTGTCGACCTGTTTGGCATATCTTTTTCTTCCTTTAGTGGTGGATCCCCCGGCTGCATTTCCGCCAAATATCGTATTGATGACCCCAGCCGGTCGGTCTTCTTCGCCAAACATTTCCGTCGTTCCTTTCCCTTGACCGCCCTCTCTCTTCTCGTCGGTCATCTGTATTTGTGTTCTGTCGCCCTTCATTTATGTCATTTCGATTCCAGGGCGGTCGTTTATTGTCTGTCCGACCCGTTCTGGGATCGGCATTTTATTCGTGTTTCACGAACCGGCCTAACCTTCCCTTTTGAATGAGGAGTTCGATCTCTTTTTTCAATCGCCAGCAATTTTCCGTATCGTGATCGACCTCTCTGTGGAAACGGCAATACAAGTTGGGGTTCCTGTCCTTATAAGGAGTCTTCATTTTTTCCGGCTCTTGGATAGTTTCCCCATCCGCTCTCAAACCGCCTTGATTTACGATATGTCTTGTTTAGTGGAGTGAACTCTGCCGATATCCACTTGGCCGATTGGTGGCCTTCTCGGCCGTGGCTTTTTGCCAGCGAATGCGGTGCCGCCCTATCATTTGGCGGCGATCATCCGTCCGACGCCTCGTATTTTCAGCACTTCTTCGTTGAATGTACTGTTCGCTGTTTCTTATTTCTTGAGCAGATCGGGCCGATCGAGGGCTAATGACTTCTTGAACTCCTCGTCCCTCGTATTGTTCATGGTAGCGGCCAGATGGACGAGCAAGTAAGGTCGGGAACCTCGACCGCTTCATTGTTGAACGGGTGATGAACTCCATAAACTCTCATTCCTCCGCCTGGGTGAGTTGCATCACCTCCAAAGTCGTTTTCTGCGATTAGCTTACTGGTGAATCGATTAGAATAACTCCTTGAAATCTTGAAACAAGTGATCTGACTCGAGGCAAGTGTTAAACCATCGCCGAAGCTCCCTCTTGGAAGGCCGTGCGAAAGCCTTACATTGGATAGCATCCGGGGACCTGATGTAGGTTCATCGTGGATCGGGAGGTTTGCGAGTAGTCGGGTCGGTCTTCCGGTGTATTTCTGGGTCGGTATTTTGTGCCGGTCTTGGGAGGCTATCAAGATCTCCGGAGTAAAGGAGAGTCAGATTGCGCCGTCGGGTGATACGGACGGAAGCTCATAGCGCGTTAATCCGATCGTCCACGATTTTTCTAGGTTTTTGTGCGTGGCGATCGGTCATCATCTTTGGTTTGTCGCATGACTGTCGCGCAGACGTCTGTTATTCTTGTGGTGGGACTGCAGGATCTGGCGAATCAACAGATCGGCTGCTTCCTCGATCTGTTTTCTGGTCGGGACGGAGTGCACAGCCGGAATAGGTTACCTGATCGGTGTTGAAGATTCGGGTGTGTACTGGGTGCGACGTTATCCTCCATGACCACGCTCTGCTCTTCTGTTCAAGGTTTGAGGTTCTTTGTTGATCGTTAGGATCGGAGGATTCGTCGCGAGAGGCATGCGGTGCGGCGGCATAATTGCAGTAACCGCAAACCTAGACGCCAGATCGCCGGTAGCATGACGCGCTACATCGAATCGTCGCGCGCCTTTGGCCGATTTGTGTGGTTACGGGCGTGGTTCTAGAAGTCGGGCCACGGTGGGCGCCAATTGGTTCTCACGGATTAATTTGAGCGTTACGTTCGTTTTGGATCCGTGAGTTGGCAACCTTCTGCGTTGTTCTTGACGTAAGTATACGCAAAACAAAGAAGGCACGCGTCGGGGTTGTGTCCCGATTAGCCCTCCGACGCTTAAGTAAGTTTTACGGTGAAGGTGGGAATCGATGAGAGAAAACAATTAGGTTACGATCTCGTCTGCGATTATGGGAGAATAATACCTTTTATATGGTTTTTACATTAGGTTTAAGTTTTTACGTGTTTGCGTGGGAGATTGCCTTCGCTAATGGGCGCCGGATGTGTGGATCGGCTAGATTAATCAATAGGTGTAGGGATCGACCGATCGGCTGTGGGTTGTTGTAATTGGGCTCGGGCCCAAATATAATCGACCCGACCAACGGTCAAACACTCAATTACTTTAAAAATAATTGTTACCATGAAAAAAATATTTATTTATCCTCTAAAAACTGAATCAAACAGTTAGTCGGCCAGAACTCAAATCTATGGGCCTAATCATGACAAAGTGATATATGCAGAGTTATGTAAAGCGCACAATTTCATAGATGCTTTCCCGTTAAATTTGTTTCGCTTCCTTCCTGTATCATTCAAAAGATGAATCTTCTATAATTTTAATAATTTCAACTCTATGTGGTAATTTCTGAACACATGATATTTTATATAGATAACTAATTTATTAAGAATTATCAAATCAAAGAGGTGGTATGTATTAAATATATTAATTTTATATTTACATATGATTACTTATATTAACAATTATAATCTAGAATATTAATTTATTTTAATAAAATATTTATTAGTTTAATATAATTATAAATTAACATTGATTTTTACTATTAAGCAATAATAGTAGAAATATATTAATAAATTTATCATTTATATTTATACCTTATGTTTTATAAAATGTTAATTACTAACTTGATTTACTATCAACTAATGAAATTAAATTATTCTAATTATTTTACTATTTTATCATATTTATATCTAATTATTTATATATAAAAGTATAAATATTAACTATGTAATAATGATCATATTTTATAAATAAATAATAATATATTTATCAATTTAATATGATAGTAAATTAATTTTTCATAAAATCTTAATTTTATTACGTGATAATATTACTAAATAAGAAGTTTATATTTTTATAATAGTTAATAAATAATTTAATTATAATTATATTTTATTTTATTAGTAAGTAATGAATTTTATCATATTTTACTAACAATTAGTGTTATATCTATTAATGTTATATAATAGTAAAATACATATTTATTATATAACAATAGGAAAAGATAACATGATAAATGTTTTAATTTATATTTTGAATACATAAAACTTAATAATGTATTTTAAAAATTAATTTTTATTGTATCCAACCTTATAAACAATGATAGTAATGATTAATCTTTTTATTATATTGATTTATTATAGACTAATGTCAGCGTTAATTAAATTTTATATAAATTTATTATCAAGTGATAAATAATTAATTAATTACCTTATCATAATAGTATGTTAGAATTAATGTAAATATTAAATAAGGTTATATTTAATTTATTCGTTGGACTCAATTTAAATTTTAATAATATATATTATCTATATAATTCATATTTAAACAAGTATAAAAAATCATTATTTATAAATAAAAAACAAATACTAAATAAAATATGTATTATTATATAATTTTAAATTTTTGTAAAATAATAATCATCTTATTTATTAGTATTAAATTATCTAATTTTTGATATCTTATCAGTTAACAAAATTTTATTATTAGTGATAATAATGATCTTATCGTATTATTATGTTAGACTTAGTGCAAGTATTCTGTAAGTTTTATATATTTAATTTATTAGACAATTATTTATATTTTTACTATTTTAGACAAAAGACATTTTTAGCTACATTTTTTCGACGATTTTCAAATTCGTGGCCAAATGTGAAACTTGGTGATGATTTGAAAAATTCGTTATAAAAAGAGAACCTTTAGCGACGTTTCCTAAAATTATTGCCAATATGTTTGAACATTTTAAAAATTAAACGAAAGTTGTTTTCATTTCATTTTAAACGAAAGCTCTTCGTTCTTTTTCTTCTACCGTCGTCTTCCTTTATGTTTTGTGCTCTCCTTATGTCCGTTATCGTCTTCGTCTTCTTCCTTCGCCTGCATCTTTGTCGTCATCAACTGAGGTATCACTACAAGAAATTAGTATTTTTTGATAGAAATTACTGTCAGTAAATAACATATTTTCGTCGGTAATATTAATCACCGACAAAATTTGGTGGCCAAAAATTCGTTCGGTGAACTTCCTACAGCTAAAAGTTTCGATTGAAATATTCCGTCGTAATTTTACGACGGAATTTACGACAGAAAATTTGTTGTCGGTATTTATTTAACGATGGAATGACAAGTAATATTCCGTCGGAGAAATTTTGCTACGGTCATTTGGTCCGTCGGTGAGACGAAGGTATCTTTAACCACTTTTTCTGACGGTTTAATTTACCGTCGGTAAATACCTAAGTTTCCGACGTAAACTTTTCCATCGGTAATAACTGATAATAATTTTTTATTTTTTTGTTTTGTTGTTATAATAATGTTATATTATATATATACTTTATTTATTTGTGTTGCGTTATATTATTTGTTCATAATATATTAATTTGTATATATAGTTTGAATAATGAGAAAATTAATAAATAATAAAACATATAAAGAATTTAATTCAATAATTAAAAAAGAAGAAAGAACAAATCTCTTATGTTTTTTAATTGAAAACAAATGACAATGTTATGCTAATGTCGTAGTGATCATGGATGCTCTGAACTATGTCTCCCCTATTTAACATTTCCATCTCCTGCCTAAGCTTAGCCATCTCCTTCGCGTGCTGTCTTTCCTTGGTCATCTGCTTCACCTCCGCTCTCATTTTAGTAAGCCGCTCCATCTCCTCTCTCCTCTTAGTTGCCTGCTCCAGCGACTCTCTGATCTTTGAAACCTGCTCCAGCTCCGTCCTCATCTCCTCCCTCAACTGCTGACTCATCTCTGCTCTCAGTTGTTCTCTCATCTGCAAACTAATCTCCTCCCTCACCTTAGCTATGTCCTCTATATGCTGCTGATGTTGAGTAACCAGCTGCTCACTTTAATTAACTAGTTGCTCCCTCAATGTGTCCACTGTGACCTGAAGCTCCGATACATCATGAGATTGCGATGGCCGAGCAGATGCTGCTGTACTAGAAAGGAAATAACGCGAATAATAGGTGTTTGCATATGAGCCAAGGCTGAATATTCTTCCACGATGGTCCCTACCACCCACGACATCAAGATATGTCTGAGTCTCGTCTACAGGTTGTTCCTCCTGAGTTTGTCGTTGAATATTTTCATGTATTTGATCCTATTAGGAAGCAATCTTTACATTAGTAAATAAGGTATAATTGTTAAGAAATTATTAAAATATATTAATTTCACTTACATTCACTTCTCTACATCGAGTGTTGATGAAGGTGACACCATCATGTTTCTTCGTGTGGGTGTGCAAAAATACCTGGATATGTGTAGGTTTCGTGCCCAATACCTTTTCCTACACGTATAACTTAAATTGTCAGATGTTAACTAGAATTTAAAATTTTTTTGCCAGAGTTTCCTCTGTATATATGATATTTGCCCCATGTTCAACAATGGAAACAACTTCACACAGTCATATATGGCACCAAACATTTATATCATAATCACTATGTTTAATAAAGCGAAGCAAAATATATGTTAAATTAGTGTGAGAAAGTAGATACTTACTAGTCTATGTGCATGCTCGTAGTGGGTAATTGATCCTCCCGTATGCACTGCAAGACTCGCACCCTCCGACCCTTCACGTCTGTTGGTTGAATTACGCTCTGATATGGACATTGCCGCAGGTGATGTCCAATATTCGATCAACCGAGTCCAAATTTCCTCCGAAATATAACGTGGTCGTGCACCAACCTTGCGTATTTGATTAATTAAGTCGCGATAACGTATGTGAGCTTTCTTTTCCCATTGTTTATACATGCTGGCTTCGAGACAAGAATCTCAGTAAAATTCTTTCTGAAATAAGATGAGTAAGAATAACAAAATGTTAAAATTGTTATGAACATTGTGAACATACGTATATGCAGCAATGTATGAAGAAAATAACAATTTTTTGTACCTCAAACTCCTGAAAGTATAATTGCTTTGTGGTGTCAGATAAATTTTTCCACACATAACCCTCTGGTTCAATTCTTTGCTTGAACGAGGAAGTCATATTTCTTGAAATTGGTCCAGACGGAACCAACCTAACATGTCAAGTGATGTTATCCTATGTACATATTGGTAAAAGTAAAAGTTGATAATAAGCAAAATGTGAAGTGCTTTGATTTCACTTACTGGTCATTGATAATAGAAACAAACTTTCTTCCAACAGGTCCCTCATCGCCAGGCTGACGGACGTCTCCTGCATCCGGTATGCTGGTGTTGGACGATATATGCGTTGGGGAAGGGGATGGTGTAGGCTGAGAAGCAGTCGGTGATGCCTCAACTGCAACTCCCGGCACGAGAGGTGGAGGAGGTGAGTCAGTAGGTGCGGCTGATTGTGATGAACCACCTTCACTGTAAGCTCCCCCGAACATAGCTCGAAACCTTGGTCGCATTACCTCACGTTGTCTCTTCGGTCCCATTCTTTTCCTAAAATTCAATTTTGCACAATTCTGTACATGTACAATTAATAATTTGAAAGCAATATTTTACACAACACATAGAGAAGAAACTATGGCAATATATGAAGGTTAACAAATTGTTATCAACCATAAATGAACCTTATGATAATATAAATATGCCTTTGTTTAACGAAGTCTTCTGAGATACAACAATAAATCAACGTGAAAGCAAAATGTAATAATGTCTGGCAGTACAAAAGCACATTGATCTATTCATTTTTTTGGATTCCATATAACATGGGAGTCGGTAAAAGTGAAAGAGTCCCCAATGTCTGAGTTCCCGAGAAGGGTTCTCGCATGTTCAAACGCACCAACGGAAACAGTGAAACTTCGTCCACCTGCTGTGCGTTGTTGATCACATTCTTGCAATAGCATTGCAGCTATATCTATACTTATTGAGGAAACAGTGAATGAGTTCCCAGTCTTAGAATGGAAGACTTCTTCTCCGGATGAACTACTAACAGGAACAAATCTACCTAAAACGTAATCAGTGAAGAAATGTTGAAACCGTGATATTAACAAACCATATAAGTAACGAAAACTATATATTAATGCATACGTGATTATGCAGACAAGGTTTGTGGAATAGTAGAGAAGTTGACAATACCCGATCTTCCTATTTCGTTATAAGCTGGCGTGACATTGCTGTCACCTTTATTGGCATACATGTCCTCTTCGAGTTTAAAGGAAGCTTAAACATGTAAGATTGACAATGAAATGAGAATATGTTTGATAACTTTAATAAATGCTATTAGAGGTTCAAAACACGGAAAGCGTCGACGTGCAGATCATACTAAAAACCTTAAAGTAACATATCGGCCATCGAAGGCAAACGATTGGTACTATATGATGGAGCGAGATTTGAAGTAGTTTTGATTCCATGGGTTGGGACAATTTTGCCACATTCCTCCCAACGGAAAGAATTGTTGCCGTCCGGAACCAATCGCCGTGTCGACATTGATTTCCAAAGAAATGCAATGAAAAACCAAACATAATATACTTAAATGAAAATAACGTTACTATTTAAGTTAAAATATGCAATTACAAACACAAGTCATTTGCTATCAAAACTTAAAGGTAAATTACAATCATTTCTTCTTCAGAAGAATAAGAAACAAATTTCGGCTCCTCGTCAGTTCTCAGACCCTCATCATCCTCTCCAGATGAAATATCGACAAATTCATTTGATGGATCGTTCAAAGGTTCATTATCGTCATACGTAACAGATGCATTGATAAATGTCAGATCTTCCTGAAACGCCTCACTATCAAGACTATGCTCTCCTCTTCTATGTGATTCGTAAACACCTCTAGGTTTAACTTTGCAAACCGCTAACCAATATGCCTTATCTCGTCGTAAGCTTGGAAAAGGGATGTAACAAACCTGTTTAGCTTGCACAACTAAGACGAAAGGTTCAAATTGACGCAATCTTTTTCGGTGATTGATTTCAACTAAATTGTATTGTGTATGCACCTTTACTCCAACATTTGGTGTCGGGTCATACCAGTCACATTTAAATATCACACTTCGCTTAACTGGAAAAGTAGGGTACTCAACTTCCAGTATTTCAATACAACATACATCCGATTCGACAACAGTCAATTTTTTCCACAGGCAAACTAAGACCACGAATAAGTTTCTTCATGTTGTAAAAACTGTCAACCATTGTATGATCAGCGGGCAATGATTCGTTGTACCACTCAAGAATTTTATCAAAAATGTGATCCGAAATATGACCTTCACTCTTTATGTTCAATATGAGAGCAATTGATGACAACTGAGTCATTGTCTGACAATTTGGCCACAATTCTCGGTCAGCTGACTGTAGTAAGTCAAAAAATTGTTTTGCCTGAGGGTTAGGTTCTTCGTCAACATTTTTCCCACTTGCCTCAAATGTATGACCGAGTCCATCGTGCACCATTTGCCTGTAAGAGTTTTCCGGCCCATCACCAAAATTTCTTCCATATCCATCCTCAACGTCATTCTCATTTAAGTTCATAGACGTATGTTCTTCAGTTCTCTTTGAGGTGCTAGCAACCAAGGGTTCCCCATGTCAGGTCCATTGGAAATAGTTGGGAACAAACCCTTTTCTCAACAAATGCAAATGGACTTCATCAATTAAAAGGAAGCATTTGTGTTTGCACTTTTTACATGGACATCTGATCTTTGACCCATCCATATATGCAGGTTGCGAACATGCATAATGAATAAACGCTTCAACTCCGTCAACAAATTCAGGATTAATGAAACCATCAGCGGTTAAACGTCTATACATCCAAGATCTATAGCTGAAACTCATTACTGGAGGATGGTTATTCTACAACATCGAATCCAAAGTTAGGCTGCTATGTTAGCCACATTTCAGTTCCCAAATCATAACAGACACGTTATTAAACATAACTTTTCCCAATTAAGTATTCATACAAGTTTTAATATCAATCTAAAAACCTATTCTCATCAATTAGTTGTACAAATAGAATTTCACATATGCATATAAAATTATGTCCATATTACAAGTTAATCATCAACTAATATCCTAAATCATTTTCATAATTGTAAGTCACTTCCAAAATAAGATCAAAAGTTAAAACTAATGAGCTCATGTTCTCATTTAACCATCATCTACTACGAAAATCCTATTGAAATTTTGGCAGCATTTCCCCTATAATTTGGACATCCCCCTTATGATATAAGGGTCCCCCTGCAATTAACACACAATTCTATCTCAACCAGTAATCACAACGCAAATTACCTCTCCATACTACATGTATGTTGTCAACTTTCACATCATACAAGACATCAATACACGATTAAGGGACATGCTATGGGAAGTTCATGTACACCCACATGAATCAAGAGCAGATAACAACAAAAGAAAAGCGAATAAGCAATGACCTCAATCGAAATGCAGAGAAGTGCTGCTGAAGTACATAACTGCAGATGAAGATGATCAAGCTACAATGAAAACCAACAATAGTGTCATTCATAGCTCAATTGGAAAGCATATGGTTACGGAGAAGCTTAATTGTAACAAAGCGGAAACTACTTCAAGAAAGTTGATAAAGATGATCGAGCTGTAACGAAAACCAACAATAAAACATTCATACCTAAATTGGAAATATTATACTCAACGCATGACATGTCATACTCAACGCATGACATTTATCATCCTCACAAAATTAAACCATCAGCTAATATCCTAAATCATTTTCATAATTGTAAGTCACTTCCAAAATAAGATCAGAAGTTAAAACTAATGAGCTCATGTTCTCATTTACCCTTCATCTACTACAAAAATCCTATTGAAATTTCGGCAGCATTTCCCCTATAATTTGGACATCCCCCTTATGATATAAGGGTCCCCCTGCAATTAACACACAATTCTATCTCAACCAGTAATCACAACGCAAATTACCTCTCCATACTACATGTATGTTGTCAAATTTCACATCATGCAAGACATCAATACACGATTAAGGGATATGCTATGGGAAGTTCATGTACACCCACATGAATCAAGAGCAGATAACAACAAAAGAAAAGCGGATAAGCAATGACCTCAATCGAAATGTAGAGAAGTGCTGCTGAAGTACGTAACTGCAGATGAAGATGATCAAGCTGCAATGAAAACCAACAATAGTGTCATTCATAGCTCAATTGGAAAGCATATGGTTACGGAGAAGCTTAATTGTAACAAAGAGGAAACTACTTCAAGAAAGTTGATAAAGATGATCGAGCTGCAACAAAAACCAACAATAAAACATTCATACCTAAATTGGAAATATTATACTCAACGCATGACATGTCATACTCAACGCATGACATTTATCATCCTCACAAAATTAAACCATCAGCTAATATCCTAAATCATTTTCATAATTGTAAGTCACTTCCAAAATAAGATCAGAAGTTAAAACTAATGAGCTCATGTTCTCATTTACCCTTCATCTACTACGACAATCCTATTGAAATTTCGGCAGCATTTCTCCTATAATTTGGACATCCCCCCTATGATATAAGGGTCCCCCTGCAATTAACACACAATTTTATCTCAACCAGTAATCACAACGCAAATTACCTCTCCATACTACATGTATGTTGTCAACTTTCACATCATGCAAGACATCAATACACGATTAAGGGACATGCTATGGGAAGTTCATGTACACCCACATGAATCAAGAGCAGATAACAACAAAAGAAAAGCGGATAAGCAATGACCTCAATCGAAATGCAGATAAGTGTTGCTGAAGTACGTAACTGCAGATGAAGATGATCAAGCTACAATGAAAATCAACAATAGTGTCATTCATAGCTCAATTGGAAAGCATATGGTTACGGAGAAGCTTAATTGTAACAAAGAGGAAACTACTTCAAGAAAGTTGATAAAGATGATCGAGCTGCAACAAAAACCAACAATAAAACATTCATACCTAAATTGGAAATATTATACTCAACGCATGACATGTCATACTCAACGCATGACATTTATCATCCTCATAAAATTAAACCATCAGCTAATATCCTAAATCATTTTCATAATTGTAAGTCACTTCCAAAATAAGATCAGAAGTTAAAACTAATGAGCTCATGTTCTCATTTACCCTTCATCTACTACGACAATCCTATTGAAATTTCGGCAGCATTTCTCCTATAATTTGGACATCCCCCTTATGATATAAGGGTCCCCCTGCAATTAACACACAATTTTATCTCAACCAGTAATCACAACGCAAATTACCTCTCCATACTACATGTATGTTGTCAACTTTCACATCATGCAGGACATCAATACACGATTAAGGGACATGCTATGGGAAGTTCATGTACACCCACATGAATCAAGAGCAGATAACAACAAAAGAAAAGCAGATAAGCAATGACCTCAATCGAAATGCAGAGAAGTGTTGCTGAAGTACGTAACTGCAGATGAAGATGATCAAGCTACAATGAAAATCAACAATAGTGTCATTCATAGCTCAATTGGAAAGCATATGATTACGGAGAAGCTTAATTGTAACAAAGCGGAAACTACTTCAAGAAAGTTGATAAAGATGATCGAGCTGCAACGAAAACCAACAATAAAACATTCATACCTAAATTGGAAATATTATACTCAACGCATGACATGTCATACTCAGCGCATGACATTTATCATCCTCACAAAATTAAACCATCAGCTAATATCCTAAATCATTTTCATAATTGTAAGTCACTTCCAAAATAAGATCAGAAGTTAAAACTAATGAGCTCATGTTCTCATTTACCCTTCATCTACTACGACAATCCTATTGAAATTTCGGCAGCATTTCCCCTATAATTTGGACATCTCTCTTATAATATAAGGGTCCCCCTGCAATTAACACACAATTCTATCTCAACCAGTAATCACAACGCAAATTACCTCTCCATACTACATGTATGTTGTCAACTTTCACATCATGCAAGACATCAATACACGATTAAGGGACATGCTATGGGAAGTTCATGTACACCCACATGAATCAAGAGCAGATAACAAAAAAAGAAAAGCGGATAAGCAATGACCTCAATCGAAATGCAGAGAAGTGCTGCTGAAGTACATAACTGTAGATGAAGATGATCAAGTTACAATGAAAACCAACAATAGTGTCATTCATAGCTCAATTGGAAAGCATATGGTTACAGAGAAGCTTAATTGTAACAAAGCGGAAACTACTTCAAGAAAGTTGATAAAGATGATCGAGCTGCAACGAAAACCAACAATAAAACATTCATACCTAAATTGGAAATATTATACTCAACGCATGACATGTCATACTCAACGCATGACATTTATCATCCTCACAAAATTAAACCATCAGCTAATATCCTAAATCATTTTCATAATTGTAAGTCACTTCCAAAATAAGATCAGAAGTTAAAACTAATGAGCTCATGTTCTCATTTACCCTTCATCTACTACGACAATCCTATTAAAATTTACGCATTTCCCTTATAATTTGGGCATCCCCTTTATGATATAAGGGTCTCCCTGTAATTAACACACACTTCTATCTCAACCAGTAATCACAGCGCAAATTACCTCTCCATACTACATGTATGTTGTCAACTTTCACATCATGGAAGACATCAATACACGATTAAGGGATATGCAATGGGAAGATCATGTACAACCACATGAATCAAGAGCAGATAACAACAAAACAAAAGCAGATAAGCAATCAACTCAATCGAAATGCAGAGAATATCATCAAATAAAGATTAACATCACTTAGTCAATAACGAGAATATCATGATCTATTATAGTTATACCTCCAATATTAACTCAAATAAAGATTTGTTTCTCAAATGGAAATCCTTGACCATGAAGAACATATACACATTCAATAATATGAAACTTTATATATCTTAACTAATTGCTTTCATTGACAAGCCTGACAAATACCATTTCATCATATTCAAGAACTTATTTATAAGAACCTAGAAGATTTTAACATTAGAGTATTCTTAAACAATTATTTCCTACAAAATAAAAAATGGTACAAAATCCTTCTTCTAGCATCATAGTTTTGATCATAAATTTATATCCTCAAAGCTTTTTCTCGATTATGTCAATACTACTCCTTTTAGAGGGGAGACCAAAAACACATATAAATATTGACATATGGCGGAAGGAAATTTGGTAGGTTAATATTCATTAACATGATTATGTTTTTGTCAACAATATATATAGTCAAAGTTCCTTTCTCTCGATCTCAATATTTGTAAGTTAGTTTGATGATAGCTTTTATACAAATATTTTCTTACATAATAATCATAATCTTCAAATAAGACACCATGCATAGACAAAAACATTGCAAAAGTGATGGTGGAACTTTAGTAGGTATACATTCATTATCATAACCATAGTTTTGATAAGGAATTTACATAACCAAAGTCCCATTCCACCTTACTGATGTATTTGCTAATTCTTCTTTCATTCGCTACTGTATGCTACTAAAATTATACGTTTAATAAAAAGGTGGAAAGGGTTCAAAATAAGAACACAAAGAATGACTTGTGTTAAGTCTTGTGGATTGCACAAAGTGGCTGGACGCAATTAGAGTAATAAATTAAATAGCTTTATAGGGCATATGAGTTTTTTACCTTACTGATGTATTTTATAGTGGATGGGACAAGTGACATATATAATGGTTTTTCAGGAAAGAAGAACTGGAATTATCACTTCAATTATGAAAGTAAAGAATGGTGATAGAGGGTTAAAAATACATTTCACGTCTTTTCGTGGAGCTAAATAAAGCTGACACCTATGTGAAAATTTTCAGTCATAAACTACTATTCATAAACATGGTTTAAAGGTAGTTATTATGAACTCCCTTATTCTTTCTAAGTAAGAATAACCAATGCATTATAGTAACTCATATGTATTATCAAATGGTATTATCATCACCATTTGATATCATATCTGATCTATACATGACATCATAATCGACCCATTTATGACATCAAAGCATCAACCATGAATAAGTTCCTAGTAAAATTTGAATTAGAATGTGATTGACCACACAAACTTGTAGCTAATCATGTTAAACTAATCCTTTAATGGACATAATTTCATGCATGATCGTGTACCAATCTGTATACTTCACATTTTCGCTTCAGTTATTTAAAGAACATGATTGAACACATGGTCTTGCACTGAACTATGTTAAACAAATATTTAATAAACCTATTTTTAAAAATTATATCTCCTTTTTTAATTTTTTCTTTATGTCTTGTCTCAACCGAAACTTTTATTCACTCTCCTCTAAGTTATTATTATTATTAATTATTTTATTTTATGTCATAAATAAGTTGGCTTTTTTAATTTTATTCTTATAAGCAAAATCGTACACAATTATTTAAAATTAATAATTTATTAAATCATGAAAAATTATTAAATGCAAAAATTATTAATTAATTAATAATAATATAAAATATTGTAATCATTTATTTACAAAATCAATCACATATTAATCAAAATAAGTAAAAAATATTTATTATCATTCTTAATATTTGACACTAAATTCTAGCATAACTATTAACTTTATAGTTTTATTTATAATGCTTTTATATCAAGCACGCATCATCATTAATTAAATTCACATTACAATTCTTATATTTTATTTTTATTTCTATTTTTTCCCACACCTTCTTTACTTTACCAAAAGAGAAGTTAGTGACTTTGTTAACTTGAATTGGTCGGTTAAAATAATTGGTTAGAAGTGCAATTTAATAAGATCAAAAATCTTATTTGACTCTTAACTAAATCTACGGTTTTAAATGTCTTTAATAATTACATTATTATCATGGTATAGGAAATTTAGAATCTATATGATTATACAAAATAATAGTAAAAATAGAAAGACAAGATCAAGCTGTAATAAGTTATGAATATATGTACTCAAAAATTTAACCTTTTACCATAATTGTTATAATTCCAACATAAAAGTTCAAAATCTCAATTTATATGACAAACCCACTCGTAGACATCAATTCAATACAAGAGAAAACCAACATACAATTACAATTTCCATAATAACAAAATCTATAGTCCACTAGAATTCCAATATTCTGAAGCCAACAAAAATGTAAGTTAAATAATAAATTTAAAAAGCTAAACAAATTGATATTTATTAAATTCCTGAAGTAAGGAGAGGGGAGGGAGGAGAAAGAGGAGTCATGGGAGAAGGGGGTTACCTGTCGGAGACCGGCCGGCGGCGTTGGAGCGCTCTACTCGGCGACAGGCGGAGGCGATGGAGTCCGACGGTGGAGAAGCGAGGAGTCGCGCAGCTGGGAGAGGAAGGAAAGAGGAGTCGCGCGGGATAGAGGAAGAAAGGATTTGGCAGAGGGTTTAATCCGTTTTCAAAACGACGTCGTTTTCACTTAACCCAAAACGACGTCGTTATTGAAGTGAATCACACGTTAA
Source organism: Erythroxylum novogranatense (assembly GCA_029891385.1). NCBI lineage: Eukaryota > Viridiplantae > Streptophyta > Magnoliopsida > Malpighiales > Erythroxylaceae > Erythroxylum > Erythroxylum novogranatense. The sequence goes on along the minus strand of CM057231.1, from coordinate 10,517,939 downwards.
TACAATACTTATAAAACTATATAGAATGCACGAGAAAGGGGGGTTGAATTGTGTATTCCCCTTTTTGATAAATCTTTCAAAAATGTTTGTTAGAAATAAATTTTTTTTACAGAACTTTTGATAGATTCTAATTAATCAAAACTTTTGAAAACTTTGTTTATTGATTAAGTAATGATAAAACTTGAATCTAAAATAGAGATAGAGTGAGAGTAGTCGACACAGCAATTTATCCTGGTTCACCCCAAACTGTGGGCTACGTCCAGTCCTCAGAGTTCTTTCTGAGATTTCCACTATCTCTTTCAACGTTACAAGTATTCTTTGCGAGCCTCTTCAGGTCTCTACAATCAGTATTCTTTCATACTTAGCCTCTGCAGGCTATCTGCACTACTTTTTCTCAGAAAAGTGTTTGAATACTTGTTACAGTAAAATAGCTCTCAGCTAGTTGAACAGAATGCTTTTACGATCACGTAGATGTAAATCTGCAAACTCTTTTTACCTTTTGCTAACTTTTTCTGACTTTCTCTAACTTTGTCTAACCTTGCAATCTTCGACTTCGACTTGTATTTATAGCCTTCGTCTCCAACTGCTTCTTGATTCTTGATTCTTGAATCTTTAAAGAAACGATTATTCAGTTGAGTTCTGTAACTAACTTGAACTGACTCCTTCGTCTTCTTTTCGAATTCTACATCTTCTTTTCTTCGTCTGTATTTTATCGTCTGTGCTTATGCATCTGCGTCTGTTTTTACTTCGTTTGTATGCCTTTTACTATTTTCGTCTTAAATCGCTTTACTATTCGCATCTGCGTCTGCGTCTGCGTCTGCGTACCTTTGTTTAGCGTCTGCGTCTCGTGTTTGCGTTCGTTAAATCATGTTCCTTCGTCTTTGTGACTTGATCATTTATCGACTTCGTCGTATGTCGACTTAAATCAGTATGTCGACTTAAATGCCTTTTGTTTTTATTTTATTTTACTCTTTTGTTATACATCAAAATCATATCTAAGTAAAGTCATTTGGACTTAACAATCTCCCCCTTTTTTATGCTAACAAATTATATACAAAAGAAAAAAATACAATGTTTTGGAAAGAACAACAAAAAAACTTATCTTAAAAACTTCTTTTTTAACTTCTTTCTTTCTTAAATGCCTTGACCACACCTTCTTTTCTGAACATTCTGAATATCCTCTTCTCTTCTGCTCATTCTCTTCTCCCCTTGTTCATTCTCTTCTTTTCTGCTCTTCTCCCCCTATTTGTTATAATCAAAAATGATTAACGATGATGGCTCTTCGCAGCTGTCATCATCTTCTTCAGTCATTCATCGTCTCCTTGATCTCGTTGACTTCACCACGTAATTTCTTGATTTCACTTGTGAGTCCAACGGTGAGGAGGATTGATCGAGATCTCACGAGGGAGCGATGAGCGGAATTGTCGTAGTATAAGCATCGAGGTAGGAATGTATTCATCATTGATCTCAATAGTTGGTGGGCGAATCAATGTATCGGACTCGGGAAGATCTAAGTCAAACGAGCGGCGGCATCAACAAGCTGTCTTCCTTGCAGGGTATGCCTTGACTTCAATAGGCGATGTACGGATAAAGGTCTAATACACAAAGCTATGCGAACAAGGAACTCAATAAACGTCCCTATTATTACTCTTCCCCCCACTGGACAGTCTTCTTGCTTGTCAGTATAGCTGCAGCTCGCTTCATCTTTATTCTCATTTGAAGCGCATGCATCATCAATTCTACGCACTTCTTCTTTAATTTGATCTGCGGACAGATCATCACGAACTTTTTCAGGGAATAGCTTTGACTTCCCCTTAGTCAAATCCAAAGGATATCTTGGCTGGATATCCGGTACAATCTTTATTTCCGTGTTTTCTGTGATCGAAAAAATAGTACACGACTTACAGGAAATTTTTGTAGGGTATGGCTTCGTAGCAGCATCCCTCAAAGCATAGTAGAACATCTTTTCATCTTCTTTCAGTAAGTCCCATGTGTCACTATTTATTGACATAGATTGTACGAGAGCTACTGTCTTCTTTATTGGTTGACTACCGATGGCGATAGCAGTTCTTCTGGTAACAAAATGAACCATTTTGATCTTCAGCTTTTGTTTTCTCAAAAACTTATGATAGTTGTATACCATCAGACAAGTTTTATCATTATCCGAGTCTGATTCTGCTGTTGCCTCTGGTTGTGCTTCAATAGGATTTTCCTGAACCAGGTTTTGCTTCACTGGTTCCTCCTGTTGAGCAATGGGGATTTCCTGAACTCTGCTCTGCTCAGTTTCTTTTTCTTTTTGAGCAGCATCAGAGGTTTCTTTCTTTCGACTAACCTCCTTAGAAGTTGACACGGTCTTCTTTCGACTAATCTTCTTAGTCTTGTCTTCTGCTTCAGTCAGTCTTGAAGATTTCTGTACTTGAGATTTTTCTCTTTCAGATTATGATTTTCTCTTCTTGTTAGTCTCTTTGGCTTTTCTGGCTGTATCCTCTTCCAGAATAGAAACTAAAGACTTTGTCGCTTTAGGTGCACGAGATTTAGGAGTTTGTTCCTGACTCTGTTCTCTGGCATTCTTCTCTTCTTGTTGCCTTAGAGTCTGAATCCTCGGTGATCTCTTCGCCTTCTTCGTAACTTCAGTTAAAAGACTTTCTCCTTGTCTTTTTGGCGCACCTTCTTCTGTCCTTCGAGGTAGACTTACTTCGACCTGAGGACTTGCCCATTTTATCAGCGGTCTTCCCGTAAGTCTTCTTATTTCTTCTGCAGGTGATCTTATACTCACTTGAGTTCGGAGACTTGAAGCAGAAGACTTCTTCGATACACGCTCCCCCTTAGTTCTTGTTCTCCTTGAAGAGTCGGCTTCTTCTTTATTCACTGTCCTCAGACCCATTCGCCGTATAGTGATTGAGTCAATCTTACTTTTCACTGGTACAATACTTCTATTTCCTTTGTGTAGAAGGATTCCGGATTTCTTAAAAATTCTTGTAAGAAGCATGCCGTAAGGATAGCTGTTTGTATCATTTATCCCCTTAATCATATAATGAAAGATTAAGAAGGGTAAATCGACAGGATTGCGATTCAGCAGGTAGAACAGGCATTGTTCATCCAGGGTAGTCACAAAATGTCTGGAACCTACTCTGGGTAGAATGCAATTAAACAAAATCGCATGGAGAACCCTAGCTTTTAGGATCAGATTCGAAGTCTTCCTCTCCGAAGGGTTATTGGCTCCATATAATTGTCTTCTGACATCTTCTTCTCTCATACCAACCTGAGACATCCAACTGGCCTTGGTAGATAGAGTCTCACCAACCGATGGACAATCGGTCACCTTCTTTATCGCCTCCTTAGTCACAACAATGATATACCATCTCATGAAGATACCACGGTGTTGTCAAGGTGAGCATTTTCCAAAAATCAAAACCTCATTGGTGTAGATGGTTCTCGTGCACGGAAGAAATTTCTCCAACCAGCTCTTACAATCTCGGTTCTACATCCATACCATCATTTCTCAATGACTCGAAATCCACATGCCTTAGAATATCATATTGCTTCCATTGTTTGAGCAGCTAAATCTGCTCGTAAGCTTTTCTTACAGGTAGGATGATTGATAGACTATGGAAAGCAAGATGAACCGTCTGGTAATGAAAGTAACCGCAATGATGTCAACTTCAGGCAACTTGAAAGGTCTTATCACGCGTATTCTAGAATCATAGGGATTCTGAAGATCGTGAGGCGTTTCCCTCAAAAACTTCCTTGTCAGAGAAGTTACCAGCTGTAACTCATTGTTCCTGACGCCGTTAATTTTGACGTCCCTTTAGCCTGACTGTTCGCTTAACATGACCATGTTAAGGTTGCGCCTGATCTTCTGGAAACGTTCTTCATTTATTGGTTTGGTGAAGATGTCTGCCTACTGAGACTCTGTTTCGATGAACTGTAGGCGCACTACCTTCCTTTGAACATAGTCTCTCAGAAAGTGATGTCTAACTTCGATGTGCTTCACTCTAGAATCTTTGAATCGGATTCTTTGTGATTGATTGACCTTTGGTGTTGTCGCAGTAGATTGGAATCTCCTCTTCTTGAACTGAATAGTCTTCAAGTTGATATTTGATCCACAACGTCTGTGAACAACAGCTTGCGGCTGACATATACTCTGCTTCGGCGGTTGATAGAGCTATCGAGCTTTGTCTCTTGCTTGACCAGGAAACTAGGTTTGTGCCAAGAAAGTGACATCCTCCACTTGTGCTCTTTCTTTCGATTCTATCTCCGGCATAGTCCGCATCGCAATATCCGATTAACCTGAAATCTCTACCTTTCTCAAACATTAAGCAAAGATCAGTAGTACCTGCAAGATATCTCATAATTCTTTTAACAATGAATAAATGAGACTCTCAGGATCGGCTGAAACCTTGCACAAGCGCATACACTGAATAAAATATTAGGTCTACTTGTTGTAAGGTACGAAAGAACCGATCATCCTCTATCTGAGGTTTGATCCACCTTCTTACCAAGTTCATCTTTCGACAAAATGTTTGAAGGGTGCATTGGGGTTGCCATAGGCTTCACATTCTTCATATCAAACTTGAGCAACAATTCTTTCACGTACTTTTGTTGATAAATGTTGGACCCCGAATTTTTGGTGAAAATTAAAATATTAAAATGAATTTAAATGAGAAAGAAATTGGTGAGAAAATTATGAATTTAAGGAAATTTGATGAAATTAAGAAATAATTTATGAGAAAAGAATTGTTTAATTTTGAGGACTTTGAAATTTGAATGAATTTGTATGGATTATGAGAAGAAAGTGGATGAGTTGATTGAAATGAAGTTAAATAGCAAGAATTAAAAAGAAAAAGTATGAAAATTTGAAGAATTTACAAAGTTTGACTTTTGGAGATAAAATGTTTGACTTGAGAGTTGACTTTTTGATTTAGGGAGAATTTGAGAAAATGATCTTCTGGAAACTTGTAGTTTATGTCAAGATCTTTCTGTAGCCATAAAGTTTGATATTTTTCGATATCGGGAGTGGGAGTTATGATCAGTCAAAGTTAGCTTGGAAGTTTGACTTTTTGAGGAAAAAGTTGACTTTTTGATTTAGGCAAAATTCGAGGAAATGATCAACATGAAAATTGTAGCCTCTGTCGAGAGCTTTTTGTGGACATAAAGTTTGCTATTTTTTGATGTCAGGATTGAGAGATATGATTGTGGAAAAGTTCAGTTTTGAAGTTCCGTTACTTTGTTTCTTTATCCGATCCCTTTAGTAATATTTTGCTTATAATTCCTTCGTCCGACATCCGATTGATTTGATTCTTGAAGCGTTGGATTCCTAAGACGATTAATTTCAGTTTCTTGAAGAGTTATGATTTTTAGGAGATTTAATGAAAAGAGATTGATTGAACCAAAGTAAGAGATTTGGTTATAGGTTATAAGTTGGATAATTTTCTGAACATGGTTCAGTATTTTGCGATTTTCGGGAGCTTTACAACTCCGATTGAGGTGATTCTTGAGGGAAAATAAAGTTAAGATATAGGGCTACAACTCTTGTGAAGGGATCGAAATTTAATTTCATCCCTAAGATTGTAAATTTCTGGACTGAAGTTATGTTAAAGTTCAGTCTCGGATTTTGTGAAGGTCCGATAGTATTTTGGCTATAACTTCTTCGTTTTTGATCCGAATTGAGCGCGGTCAGTGGAGTTGGATTCGTATGATCTAGAGGAACAATTTTCAAGAAGAAAGTTTGTCCAAATTATTTCTTTTAGTTGCCCAAAACCAGGACGCAAAGCATCATATTTTTAAAGAAATATTCAGGGGCAATTTGGGAAGTTAACTTAGAGATATGAGTTTAAGGCTTAATAGACAAGGGCAAAAGGGTCTTTTACACCATTTTTAATGACATGGCATGTATAAGAGTGAGGTATGGTCGTGGGAAGGGGGAAGAGACTCGAAATTTCCAGAAGAAGAAAGAAAAAAGAAGAGGAAGGAAGGGAGAAAAGAGATTTGCGTGGAGAAAGAAGAGAGAAGAGGTGGGTTTTCAAATTTTAAAGAGTTCAAGCTTCTTTTTCCATGGATTCCTGAAGGAAAAGAGGGAAGGAGAAGAGATTTACTCCAAGCCTAAAGGAATTTCGAAATTTAAGGAGAGAAAGGTAAGAGATGATTCTAATGTTTGAGTTTTTCTTGAGTTTTAGTTGTTTTATCCTAAGATGGTTATGGGTTTGTTATGTATGGGGTTAATTTAAGTGATTATACATTGGGTTATGTTGAATGAGGGATGAGAAATAAATTAGATTTTATGCTAAATTATATGAGTAGAGATTTTGGAAGATTATGATGTAGTGAGGTTGGAATCTAAATGGGTTTGTGTTATCCTTGATTAGTTTTGAAAGATTCCTTGATGAATTGATTTATTTATGGATTTATGTGAGTTAAAGGTTGGGTTAAAGTTTGAGAAATGAAGATTGTAGGAATTCTTGTTTTGGAAAGGTTGAAAAGATGATGAGTGCAAATTTCCTATAGTTAATTTGAGAAGTATGATGTTTATGATTTTGGATTGGGATGTTTATGCTTAGGTAACCTTATATGGGAAGAAAGAGTGAAGTAAAGATCAAATGGAAGAAAAATCAGCATACGTGGGTTCCATATAAGCATGAAAATTTCCGAATTTTGTTGGTTATTTGGATAAGATTTGATGTTAATTGCTTAGATAAGGTTTGGGTAAGGTTAGATTGTTTGAAATTCAAGTTTTTCCAAGCCTTGAAAAAAAAAATTCAGCATAGTTTATGTTTGTTAATTCATGGTTTATGTTATCATGGTGGTTTGAATGAATGATTGGTGAAGGAAAAAGAATGAAAGCAAGTGGGCTTTGTAGTTTAGAGTTAAATTAAAAGATGGAAATTGGGCCTTGTCATCTTTATATGTTAAGATATGAATAAGAATGAATGAGGATTAGGAAGCATATATATGTGTTTTTAAGGCCTTGGGTTATTAAAGTGGGCTAAGCATAAATTGGTAGCTTGTAAAGGAAAGTTAAGTGATTAAAAGACAAAACCTTAAGTTGGAGGAGAAGGAAGCTTGGGCTTAAGCCCACTTAAGCATTAAGTTAGTGAATGAAATGGAAATAAAAGGAAAAGGAAGAAAAGAGGTAATGTTTACATGAAAACAAAAAAATCTGATTTTGTGAGTTTCATATAGGCATGAAGAGTTTCGAATTTTTGTTGGCTATTGATCTAGGTTTTGATGCAAATGGTGTAGATAAGGTATAAGTGAAATAATGTAAGTTTAAATCCAAGTTTCACATTCTTAAAAAAAAAAAAATTCCAGCATTGGCTATCCTTGGTTAATTAGACTTTGTATGCTTGATGAAGTTTTATTGTCGTTGGAGAGTGATTTGTGTAGAAAAGAAAGGAAAGAAGACGAGTAATGGAAATTTGGGAAAATTTCAGCATATGTGGATGGCCCTCGGGTTTAGGATTTTTGAAAATAATGGATTAAATTGAGAGAAGTTATGGTTGGTATAGCTTAGGAAAGGTGTAGGAAAGATTAGGTTAGCTTAAAGTCAAGTTTTTATATGTTTGAAAAATTTTCAGCATTTGATCTTTTATTAATTGGGACTTTTATGCTTTGATTAAGGCATTGAGAAGCCATTGGAAGTAGGGGAAAAGCAATTGGACCAATCCAAGATGCTAGCAAGGAAATTCAGGTGGGTAGTATATTTATTTATTGAATTGTAAGCTAAGAATGCGAATTTGAAAAATTAAGAAGCAAAGTTTTGATAAATGATTTTATGAAAATGATTTTGAGAAAATACAAGATTTATGAAATTCATGAGTTTCAAATTATTCGATTTATGATTTAAAGAAATTAGTGCATGTTTGGTCATGAATGTGATTATTATGTGATTAATTTGGTGATGTGCATTTCATTAGATTGATTATGTGAATTCATGTAAATATATGCTTGTGTCATTTATGACACAATTTGATGTTATGAGATGAAAAATGTGAAAAGCAAGATGTTTGAAAAGTGCCTTCGGGCCATCTAAAATTATGTTTTGCTTATGTGCTATATGGGTTTGGTAAGGTCCTTTGTGAGTCAGCGCTGTCTCTACTTGTTATAGCCTTCTCCCCACGTTCGCTAGTGGCATAGGAGTTCGATCTCGAACTCCCTCTATTCACTACCGCATGTAAGCGCTATGCGGGAATGTGCGATGCGTCTGTTTGGACCGGACCAAACCAAACCATTTGATGTGTTATGTGATTTGTGTTGGATGCCGCAGTATAACCCGCAAACACACGCCGCAGTATAACCTGCAAACACCTACGGGTGGGGTGTGGGGTCCAACACTAAACCACTTGACGTGTTATGTGATTTTGCTTTGGTTATGTTGTGATGTATTATGACGTGATGCATTCATATTTGAAATTGTACATGAGAAATGAGAAAGTAAATGTTTATGAATATTTTGAAACAAATGAAGATTTGGAAATTTTAGAAAATGTTGATGAAGGTTTATGAATGTTTTGAAAGGTTTTAAAATGAATGTTTGGATAAATTTCCGAATGGGGAATGTTTGAAAAGTTTTAAAGGACACTTTTCGCTTATTGTTCAATTTATAAATATATTATCCACGAGCTTAGTGCTCACACCCCCTTTCATCCCCAATCTCTAGGTTTTTAAGCAGGAGAACGGATGAAAGACGAGCAATGTTTGTATTTATGTGTAAAGTTCGATGTTCGTATTGGATTTTATGGATGGTTAGAAAACCAGAAAAAGTGTATTTAGTCCGAATGTAGAGAATGTGTTATGAATTCTGGATGTATGTATTTGAGTTAGGTTGTGGAATTGAATATGTGTATGATTATGGATTTATTTACCAAATTGCATTTGCGTATGGATTTGGATATGAATGGGATTGATTGAGATTTTGTATGATCAATTGAGAATTTATGAAGTGTTAGACATAGGATTGCGTTTCTGCTGGTGTTTGGTTTCCGGACGGGAGGTCCGATGATTCTGCATTGTGTTTGGACATTTTAGAATTGTTTTTGACTCTTTGCAAATTTTTAGGCTGTCAAAATACAGCCGTTATGCTGCCCGATTTTCGGTAAAAATCGGTTTAAGATAAGAATAAGAATTAAGAAATTAGTTTGGTAAAGATGAGATTTGTGTGATTAAGACAAATTATATGAATTGAGTGTTATATGAGGATAAATTTCCAAAAAGAAAATTGTATGGATTGATTATGATTTGAATGTGATTGAGTAAAGAGAAAAGGAGTGAATAAGAGAAAAAAAAATTATACCGAATTTCGGAATGGTTAGTCGAGGTAATCCAACGCGATAAGTTATCTATACTTTGTGTGTCTCCGAGATGTCGGACATTCGTTTTCCGATTCGCTGCGATTTGTGTGAGCACTTGTCTCCGCATTGTTATTTGCATTCCGATTCGCGATTTTCCGCTTTGCGTTTGTTTCGTTCCGCTATGAATTCGACAAGAAATCTGTTGCTTTCGATTCTGTTCGTGTCCGTTCTGCTTTTTCGGTTGGGATCCGGTTCCTGGATCGGGTCCCAACAATAAATAAAGATCTTTTCTTCGGTCTACTTAACTTGCAACCCAAGAAAGAACTTTAATTCACCCATCATGCTCATTTCAAACTCTTTCTTCATTAGACTCTCAAACTTCATGCATAGCTTATTTGAAGTAGCACCAAAAATAATATCATCAACATAAATCTGAACTAAAATAAAATCATTCTGAAAATTCTTCCTAAAGAGCGTCTTATCAACTTGACCTCTACTAAAACCATTCTCTAAGAGAAAAGTACTCAGACGATCATACCAAGCTCTAGGAGCTTACTTCAGGCCGTATAAGGCTTTTATGAAGTCTATAGACATGGTCTGGATTCTTAACATCCTCGAAACCAGGTGGTTGCTTAACATACACCTCTTCGTCTATAAGACCATTCAGAAAGGGACTCTTAACATCCATCTGAAATAGCTTTATATTATGACAAACTGCATATGCCAGCAATATCCTAATGGCTTCAAGTCTTGCTACTGGAGCATACGTCTCATTGTAGTCTATTCTTTCTTGCTGATTATAGCCTTGTGCTACTAATCTAGCCTTATTTCGACTCACTCTTCCTGATTCGTCTAACTTATTCTTAAAGACCCATCTGGTTCCTATGATGAATTTCTTAGGGGGTTTCGGAACTAAGAACCACACATTATTCATAATAAATTGATTCAACTCCTCTTGCATGGCTAACACCCAAGCTTCGTCTCGAAGAGCTTCCTCAACCTTCTTAGGTTCTATTTCAGAGATAAAAGCCACATTAGCTTCTCTTCTGAATCTGGACCTTGTTCTAACTCCTTCTGAGGTCTCTCCGATAATCAACTCTTCTGGATGAGAACTTTTATATTTCCAGTCTCTTTTCAGTCCAATAGTTTCTGGAATATCTTCAACTTTGTTTACTTGAGTTCCTGGTGATGGAGTTTCTATACTATCATCTAAGTTCTTCGAAGGACCTTCACTCTCCATGTCATCTTCCTTATGGGGTTGGGAACTATCATCAAACTTGACATGGATGGTCTCCTCAACTGTCTTTGAAGTAAGGTTGTACACCCGAAATGCCTTAGACGATGATGAGTAGCCTAGAAAGATTCCTGGATAGATCTTTGAATCGAATTTATCCAACAGCTCCTTTGTATTCAGAATAGAACACTTGCACCCGAATGGATGAAAGTAAGATATGTTTGGTCTTTGTTGGGACCCGATTCGAAAATCGGATCCCAACCAGAAAATGAAGAACGAAGGAAACGAAAGCGAATGGAAACGGAAATTTTGCATCGAAATTTTGAATCTTAAACAAAGCAAAATGCGGAAGACATAATGCAAAGCGAAGCACAAACTAAAGGGAAGACGAAGCGACCAAAAGGGAAATTACAAACCGAAATGAATCGAATCGAAAAATACAAACCTAACGAACAGATCAATTTGAACTGAAACATATCCGACATCCGAAGACATATACGTCGAAGAAAACAATCGCGTTGGAAACCTAGACTATCCAAATCCGGTATAATTTTTTTTCTCTCTTTTCTTTTTCTTATAACCACCATATTCAAACTCATGCCAATCAAATACAAATAATTCCCACTTTTGAAATGCATCCATATACAAATCTCAAATTTATCATACTCTTATACTACTCACATCCATATAATTTCCCATAGTAAATTCATTTATAAATCCAAAACTCAACAATCATCCATATCACGTCAATCATCATTTAATAAACTTTTATTCTTTCTTTTTCCAAAATTTCGGCAACATAACGGCTGGCTTTTACCTAACCCAAAACTTGCAAATGGTTTAAAAATACACTTCTAAAAGCCCAATCAATCATACAATCATCAAAATTAACCGGACCCTCCGTCCGGGATCTCAGCAGAAACCAAATGCAATCTTAGTTCTAAACACTTCAATCATTCTTATCCATAACCATAACTCATCATCACACACAAACTTTGAACCGCAACTTAACATATAATTCCATAATTTACTTACACCAACACAATATACACAATTTCATATTCTCATACATCAATTCGTAATCCTCATACATTCTGAAATACATGCTCGAAATACATCATAATCACTTACTTAACGGAAATTCAAGCCATAAACAATATTAATATCCAAGCTCAATTCACATAAAAATACAGACGATGCAAAATCGGACCAAACGTCTTCACATTCTTTCATCCGATCTCCTGCTCGAAACCTGGAGATGGGGATGAAAGGGGGGGTGAGCTCGGAAGCTCGTGGATAACACATTTATAAATTGACAAATAAGCAAATATCAATTTTTTTCTTCATAAACTTTTTGCCAAAGGGCTTATTTTTCAAACTTTATAACTTTTCAAACACTTTCCTCAAATCTTTCAATATTTTTCAAACTTTTCATAATAAATTTCACTTTTACATTTCTCAATTTAAACATGAATGCAAACACACGAACAAAATCAAAACACGTAATATATCAAAATGGTGCGGTTCGTCAGAACAAAGCGTACTACACATTCCGCGATAGCGGTCATGCGGCAAAGTGAATGAACGTACTACACTTTCTCGCATAGCGGTCCGATTGTAGCCGTAAAGGAGTCCAAAATCGGACTCGCGTGCATAGCGGGCAGACTGAAAAAGGCTATAAGCGAATAGAGACAATTAATCGACTCACTAGGGACTGACCAAACCCACTTAATCACATAATTCAAAGCTGAAACTTTCAGTTGCTCAAGGCACAAATCGAAAACTTGATTTTCATATCGTGTCATACTACATCGTTCACGTTCTACTTGATTCATACAATTCAATCAAATCAAGCAATTCCATAAATTCAACAATTTGCATAATTTATCAATGCACTCATAACATATGAATTTTCAGAAATTTCTATCGATTTATCAAATCATTTAAAACAATGAATTTAAGCTTGTCATTATTTTTCAAAAATCATTCGGAAACGAATAAAGTACGAAAATCTTTTCTTTCACTTTCTTGAATTTTCGAAAAGTCATATATAGATTACAAATCAAAATATAAATATGCTACCCACCTCGAATTAATGCCCGAAACTTGATTTCAAGCTCTAATTGATCCTTGCTTCTTTCCTTCTTTCAATTAAAATTGACCTAAGCCATAATCATTCAAATTCCACATCATAATTTGCATAATTATCAAAATTAACTATAGGGAACCCAAATTTATCATTTTCCAAGCTTTTTAAAACAAGAATTTCTAAAATTCCCAAATTCCAAATTTGATCTAAACCAATTCACTCAAATTCAATCTCATAAATAACTTAATTTTCAAAATTGATGTCAAAATTCATCAATTCATACTGATTTCAAGATATCTAAATCACCAATTTCGAAAATCCCCAAATCTCAAAATTGGCCTAAACCAATTTATCTAAATTCAATATCATAATTCACAAATTCTTCAAAATTAATTTCATATTTCACAAACTCATATTATTTTCTATAATTCAACACCAATAATTCACAAAATCCTTAATCACAAAATTAAGCCTAAATCTTAATTAATTTTCCATCCAAAATTAAACATAACCTAAGGCATAAATATCAAAATCAACTTCATAAATCACAAACCCAAGTCCTTTTCCATGTTTCTCAACCAAAAATTCATCAAAAACTTGAAGTTGAAAATTTTCTCTTACCTCTTTCTCCTTCTATTTTTAGATTTCTTTGTTCCCAAAGCAGGCTTTCTTCATTTTCCATCATTTTTCCTTGAAAACAACTCAAAACCTAAGCTTTAAGACCCAAAATTTTCAAAATCTAGCTTTCTCTCTCTTCTTCTCCCCATGGCCGAAGCTCTCCACTCTTCTTCTTCTTATTTCCTTCTTCTTTTCACTCAAAGTCGGCTTCCCTCTAAAAAAAATCAACAGCCCACTTGTTATTTAAAGCCATGCCATTTAATTATAGTCAATTGACCAAAATGCCCCTCCATTCAAAGCTTAAAGTCATGCTTACTTGCGGGTTGATTCGCACTATCAATTTGAAGGAATTTGTCAAAACATCCTTCTATATAAATGCTCCCCTATGTCTTAATTTCATAATGCCACAAGAATCATCCAATTCGGAGTATTACATCAAAAGTTGTGCGCAAAACATTTCGGGTATATCCATATTCTAACACATTTTCTATGTACGATTATTTCCACCCAAAACTTTACATTCTTAATCCCAGAATTGAAACTCGATGTCCCCATATAAATTGTAGCTCTATTTCTCTAGTTTAATTCAAATCAAGAATCGCCTCATTTCGATTCCCAGATCAAAAGTTATGATCAAAATACTCTCAGATGTTCTTAACCCAAAAATTGCACACTAATCCGAACTTAAATTCAGAAATTGAAAGTCTTAGGGGCAAAGTTGAAATTTCCTTTCTTCATACGACTTGTAGCCCCTTGTCTTATCTTTATTTCGCCTCAAGAATCGCTTCAATTGAATCTCTGTAGATCCCAAATTTCTCAAAATACTGAACTACGTTCAGAAAATTTCCTAACTCATTTTGATTAAATTAATCACCATTAATTTAATCTCATAAAATTACAAATTTCCCATGAGGATGTAGGGAATTGTCTTAGGAATCCAACGCCGAAAAAATCAACTCAATTGAATATCGGACGGGAAAGATATAAGCAAAATAGTGAACAAAGGTCGGATTTGAAAAAGGAAAGTCAAGAAAACCAAAAGAACAAAACGGCGTCATGCAAGGGCGGAACGCCTGCGTTTGGGCGAGGCTAGGGCGAGCTCGCCCTAGCGACGCGAGCTGGACGCCAGCCCTCGCGAAGGCGATGCGTCGCCCTAGCAACGCGAGCTGAACGCTCGCCCTCGCTAGGGCGATGCGTCGCCCTAGCGACGGCGATACGTCATTTTTCATTTTCCTTTTTTTTCCACATGAAAAATCCGAAACTTCCAAAATTCATAACTCTTAATCCCGAACTCTAATTTTGACAAACTTAGTCTCTATAGAAAGCTTGAGGGAATCTCTACATCTTCCACGAATGACATAAAACTCAATTCGACTCCTAAAGGAGTCCATTTTCTGGTCAAAGGTTATGTCATCTAATATTCATGCTAAAACTATAACATAAACTTGTAAAAATCATAACTTATTATTCCGAGATAAAAAAATTTCATACTTTATATAAAAATAAAGACCAAATCAAATCCTTCAACTTTCATGAAGAACATCAAAGCTCAATTAACCTCTAACTAGGTTAATTTCTCAGTCAACGATTCAGTCATAATTAAAGTCAAAAGTCAACCCTATCCCACATAAACTTTGACTGATCATAACTTCCACTCCTGATATCGAAAAATTGCAAACTTTATGGATACAGAAAACTCTTAACATAATCTACAAGTTTCATGTAGATCATTTTCTAAAATTATGCCTAAATCAAAAGTCAACTATTAATGGCCAAAAAGTCAAACTTTTCATATTTTCACACTTTTTCTTTTTAGTTCTTGCCACTTAACTTTATTTCAATCAACTCATCCACTTTTGCATATTTCTTATTTTTACTAAAAAAAATTGGGGTCCAACACAAATAGATACCATAAGATCATAGAAAAATCCAAAACTTAGCTTTAGATCAAGAAGCATTAGGCAAAATTCAAGCCTTAATGATATCCAATAGTAAGTCCTCTGAACAATATTCTGGTGCAAATTTTGAAAACGAAGTCCTAGGATTAGAAACCAGTAGTTTAACAAGTAATAGTGACATGTTAAAACAATCAGATTTAGAAAAACAAGTCAATATGCTGTTAAAAGAAAAAAAAATTTAGAAGTAATAAAACACATTCAAAAGCCCCAATTACAAAAAGAATATTTGCAAAAACTCCAATAATCATTCGAAACCCCTAGTTAAAGCCCATCTTCAACATCCTAGAATACCTAAAATTTGACCAACATCTTAGACAAGGCAAAGAAAACAAAACTTAGAACTTACACTTTTAGACCATACTAGAAATCACAATGATAAAACAAGAATTGAAAATACTTGAATAAAAACAAAATAAGAAAGTGAGTCAGATGAAGAAATTGATGAAAACCTTAAACTCAACAACGCTAAAAAATTACTTGAATATTTTCTTTTTATTTGTGACCAAATTACCTCCCAACAATATTTGATTAGGATAACCTTTAAGGTGAGCAAAGACTTCAATTATTTGACACATAAGCCAATTTAAACTGCGTTAAACAAGGAATAATCCCTAGAAAATTGTTGCAAAAAACCCAAGAAAGACTTAAATCTATCAATAACTCAAAGCTTATGACAAACCATAAAATGGATGCCTATATTTGCCAAGGTTAATTTTTTATGAAAACTTCCTTTGTAATCATAGAGGTCATACACCATACGGTTATCTTAGTATCCCCTACATAAAACTAATTAATCCTTATATTGTAAGTCACGATAGCATCTCAACAAAAATCAACAAAAATTGTGCTTTCCTTGCATAGAAGAATAAAAAATTAGGAACATCAACCTAATCAAAGCTTTTTCCATTTATGAAAACGAATTGAACAACATCATTTCTGCAAAAAAAAAAGAGACAATATACATATATATACATACATACATGCATATATATACATACATACATACATATATATATATATATACATATTTGAAGAATGATGCTGCAACATAAAGGACAGAAAACTGATTACAATGTGATGAAACAAATCACAAGATTAGAAATTTATATAAATGTTATCAAAAGTGAAATTTATTCTAATTTTTCAAATGCATTTTGAAATATAGAAAACAACACATTGTGATTTGCCTTATGAAAAGGATTTTGATGAAAAACAAATCCCAACGAAAGTCAGGCCTATCTAGGTGAACAAGGAGCTAGAACAATTTTATAAAAAGAGATCAATGACTTAGTAGGGAAAAAGTTAATCTCTGTGTCTAGATCTGCTTGGAGTTATGTAGAATTATATATGGAAAAAAAGTTCAAAAAAAAAGAGAGTACTTATGTTAGTTATCATCTACAAACCTCTCAATAAAGCCTTGAAAACCTATTCCAAACACAAATGATTTGCTTTAAAGATTATTCAACACACAAATCTTTTCAAAATTTGACATGAAATTTGGATTTTGGCAGGTGTAAGTAGATCCCAAAAATAGGTACAAAATCAGATTTACTGTCATATTTGGTCATTGTGAGTAGAATGTAATGCCTTTCATATTTGAAAATGCCCTTTTTGAATTCCAGAGAATGATGAACAAAGTATCTACCCTTTATTATGAATGCTACATTGTTTACATTGATCATGTCTTTATTTTTCTTCATCTTTAAAACAACATTTCAAACATCACATAATTATAAAAAATGGATTAGTAGTGTCAAAAACCAAACTTAGCCTTTTCCATATCAAGGTTAGGTTTTTAGTATACTATATCTATAGTGGCTCCATCACACTTATTAAGAGAACCTTAAAATTCAGAAACAAATTCCTTAATGAGATTCCTGATTAAAAAAATAGTTGTAAAGGTTCTTAAGAAGCCTCAATTATGTTATGGATTTTTATCCTAACCTAAATAGACTTTGCAAACCTCTTCATGATAGGTTAAGAAAAAGCCCAAAACATTGGTCAGAAAAAACACATGAACTTAATGAACCAAATTAAACAAATGGTCAAAGATATTCCCATTTTACACTTCCCAATTGCCTTTAAAATTGTAGAAACATATGCTTCTGATCTAGGATATGGAGGTATCTTAAAGCAAAAGGTGAATGACAAAGAAAAAAAGTCCAACACACATGTACACATTGGAACTTACTTAAAGTAATCATGCAACAATAAAACAAGAAAAATTTTCTATCGTTTTATGCATTTCAAATTTTCAAGGTGATTTATTAAATCAAAAGTTTTTACTTCTTATTTGATTTTAAGTCTCCAAAAGAAGTTTTATTAAAATATGTTCAAAATATTACTTCAATATACATTTTTGCCAGATGATAGCAATTATGAGTATCATTAAATTTGACATAGAATTTATTAAAGGTGAAGCGAACTCTATCCCTAGTTTACTAACCAAAGAATTTTTGTAATACGGAACTTGATTCCAAGAGCAAAAATCCTTTCCAAAGCCTTTCCTAAAAACCCAAAGATCTTAGCGAACCTAACTCGTAGCCACACGAGTCTATCTTCTTCAAAGCCTACCCCTTCAAAGCCTATAACTATATGACCAATGAAAACTTGGAAAGAGACACCAGAGGAAGAAAAAATAGTTCCTTTTCTACCAGAAATCCATGGTAAGACTTTATCCAATATGATGGATATTTCTGAGTTGTTAAAGCATTTTTCAACAACCCCAAAGTTGATTATAGCTATGAGAGAGATTTACTTGACGAGTGCCTAAAAAACTGAGAGATTCACTTAACGAGTGCCTAAAAAAAGCAAACTAAAAATGATTGTTAAAAGTACAACCAAAAAGTCAAAGAAAACTAAAAATGATTGTTAAAAGTACAACCAAAAAGTAATTTTACATAAACCAAGACCCAAAGAAATTTCATCAACAAGCTCTTCAAAAGATTTGCAAGTTTTGAAACAAAAATCTTTTAAAGTAACTTATTTAAAAAGGAACATTTTCAAAACATTTTGAAAATTAAAAATGAATTTTATAACCTGGACCCTTTTAAAGTGATAAACAATGTTTTTCAAAAGGCAAAAAGGGCAAAAATAACTCTGATGTTTATTTTTTTATCAGACCGTTAAAAAATTTAAAAGGAGCTCAATACTTGAATTTCCATCCAATAGTCAATACTTGAATTTCCATCCAAGAGTGATCAGCACAAATAGGTTCTCCAAATAGTGTAAAAGAAGTAGGATATTTGACTAACCATTGCTGATTGACCCAAAATTTTCCTTATGAAATAATTCCATTATTGCTTGTTGCTTCAAGTATAAAGATAACCTACATGTCTGCGATCCTCCAGATTGGTTATTTGGATGATTTCTACTAGTTCTCTATCTACTCCTTTTACTTTAATTCTGTTGCCTTATACTTCCATTGGAGATAAGATGCAATTATAATCTCCTGCCATAGCCCAAAAACCAGTGATTACAAAATGAAGGACTTTGATATCCTCCCATAGCTTGACTTTTTTTGAAAGTATGGTTAGTAGTATATAGAATAGAAAGATCCATTTTGTCAGCAGCTCCCTGGAATTCATAATTAAGGTGTATTACTTGGTCAGAAATGACGTCACCAAGGGCTTCTTTATGGTGTCTTAGGTTGGATAAGGGATCTAAAACGAAGGAGACATAAAACAAAAATATAAGCTAGGAATGAAGAAATAGAAAAAAGGGAACATATAGGACAAAAAATAAACTAAGAGACCTAGATTCATTGATGGAGAACAAAAGAGCAACAACAAAAATAAAAATGAAAAAGAGATAGTTAAAAATACTTTAGGTTTGATTTTGAAAACGAGTTGTAATTAGCAAAAATAATGTTTTGTGTGACCTTAATTATGAAGAGAAGAAAGAAATAGAAAATTAACTTAAGCTTTGAAAGGAGTCTGAATAAATCTTATAAGGAAGAAGATGATGAAAAAGAAAATGTTGAAGAAGAAGAAGAATCATAACTCCCTCAATCAGTCTGAGTGATTTTAAAATTTAATAAAATCAATCAATTTGCATTTTAACTGATCAATTTTGAAATTTAAAATTTTTTATGTTTAACAAAACTATCTAACTAAGTAGTTCCTAATAAATCCGGTTAAACCAGCCCATTTGATTCGATTTATATTTATTACTTTTATATGTTCATATTTTATACCACAAATATTAAGAAATTCGAATGAGAAGGATATAATAAAAGGAAAAACATGAGTTCAAAAGATATAATAGACGAAATTGTCAAAAAACAAAATGAGGTATCAAAGAAAAATCAAAATATAAGCTTTATCCACACTTAACAATCTATTAGAATCATTTTGACATATTTGCTATATACTTGCTTTCTATAACACAATACTTTGCCTTCTCTCTATAACATGCCCCCTTCATCCCAACATTGTTCCAACCACTTATTAGCTTTCCACGTTACATTCTATAACCTCCCCCTTCATCTTATGCTTTATCTCTCTTCTTTCTCTAGAGTCTATCTTTGTTTTCGACTTCTCTTCCAATTTCTAGGTTTTAGACTATTATTCTCCTCCCTTTTGTTCTCTTTCCAAAAGGACAATTTGTGAATTCATTACTTCTCGCCAACATACTTTCCTTTTTAAGTTTCTATACTTGGTTTCCTTATTGCTAAAAGATTGTTATTTCTCTAACCCTCTACTTAAAAGTTGCCTTTCTCCTCCCAGTTTTCATCAATGAAGACTATTGTATCTAAAACCTTTCCACCTTTACCCTCCCTTACTCCAAATCTATAGCCACCTTCCCTCCCCTAACCTTCACAAATAATCCAACCACCTACAACCATCACCCCTCAAGCACCATAAAATAGCAACCTTCGAACAAAAGTTGGATGCAGGTGGTCGGAGAGCCCTCAGGCCTCACACTCCATTATAGCGCTCTAAAAGAAGTTAAGGACAAACCGGTGGTTGCTTCAAACCTTGAGATACTAAAGGTAGGGGATAGAATTTAAGAATCTACTTTGGTAGGATTCTTTATGGAGCAAAGACCACCTTTTCTAGTTATCTAAAGATGGGCAGTTAACCATTGGAAATCCAGAGGATCAATGAATGTTCTGACACCTAAAGATAACCTTATCTTATTTTTCTTTTCCTCCTAAGTTGCTACAAACAAGATAATGGAAGAGGGCCCTTGGCATGTTACTCAACTTCCATTATTCCTGCAATCATGACAACTTGGTATCATACTAGAATATGAAAAGATATATAACTTTCCAATATAGATTAACTTATATAGCATACCCTTAAAGTATTGAACAACTCAAGGACTTACTTTGTTAGCTAGTTACATAGGCAAACCTCTCTGTATTTATGAAAACACTGGTAAAAGAAAAAGAATTGGTTATGAACAAATTTATGTCAGCGTGGATAGAACTAAGTAGCTCCCTGATTTTATTCCAATTATGAGGATAGGACTTGATAATTCTTTATAAGAGGATATAGTGTAAGTTTCCTATAATTGGAAACATTCCTCAATTTCTGAAGAAAAAGTTCAAAAACTGATAGGTAAAGAGTTTGCTAGGGGAGATTAAGCCGAATTAATGGGGTTGGAGCTTAATCTTACCAATCCTAAGGATCCCTTGCTAGGCAAAATTGAATATGTTGAAAAAGAGAAAGCTACATCCTCTTAAAGTAATCCATTAACCAACCCTCTAGAATTAAAGAATGGAGAAACTGTGCTAGATGAATTTCAAAATATGACCAATAAGAGAACTCAAAGAAGTGGAAGGAGGATAGATATAAAAGGTAAACATATCTTGATATCACAATTTTAGTATGAAATTCTTGTGGTATTAATAGCCCAAAAAATTTAAATTCATTGAGGGATTTTATGGGGGAGGATTAAGCCTCTAATCCTAGTTTCACTTGAAACAAAAATAAGATATTAGAATCTAAATAAAGTGAACATTTTTTGATCTTGTTGGAAATTTCTCTCCAATCATCATCACCATTATTATGGCATAATCATAGTTGGCTACAATGAGAATCTTGTCAAAGTGGAAGAGAAGCTCTCTAATGAGTAGTGGATGCATCTAAAAGTACACTTCATTTTAGAGGGGTTTACATTATACTCTTCCTTTCTTTATGGCTTTAATATATGTTTCCAAAGAAGTAGTTTATGGTCCTGCTTAAGAAATATTTAGCGTACTCTTTCAAGTCCTTGGATCATAAGTGGAGAATTTAATTATGCTATCTATAGATCAAAAGCATAGGGGAATTGCAGTATGAGAAATTACAATAAAGACCTCAAGCTTTGTTTATAACATTTGAGGGTAACTAATCTTAGAAAAGAAGGTTACTCCTTTATATGGAGCAATAAACAAAGCAATGCATGATCCATAAGGAAAAAAATTGGACAGAGTATTATTGAATGGTGAATGACTTTCATAATTCACTAATAGCAAAGCTACCTTTATAGATCCTTTTTTTTCATATCACACCCCAATTATAATTGATGCTCTTTTACAGAGAACCTCCAAACATCATTCTCTTATGTTTAATAACTATCTTTCCAAAGTGAAGAGTTTTAATAAGGCAATATTAGAGGGTTTGTCCACTCAAGTCTCTAGCACTAAACAATTCATTTTTTCTAAAAATCAAAACTATTAAATTAAAGCTGAGGAAGTTTAAAGCCTTTTATTCTCTTAACACTCAAGCAGTTGTTGATAAAGGTAAGGAAATTCTAGTTGCCACTCAATTTCCACTATCTTTTAATCCTGGTTCAAAAGGAAAAGCTAGATCTAGAGATTTTTCTAAGAGCTGTACAAAATCACTCATCACTCATCAAACAAAAGGCTAGAATTAACTAGCTTAAAGAGGGGGATAAAGTATCTAAGTTCTTTTTCAATTCCTTATCAGATAGGAAGAACACTAATAAAATTTTTTCTATAATTAGTGTGGATGGGAGACTCCTTATAGATCAAGCAAGCATAATAGAGGAGGCAGTCAATTTCTATAAGGGGCTATTAAGTTTAGACCATGGATCTTCTACCTCTATAGATTCCATCCAATCTATCATTTCTAACAAAATCTTTAGCTTTTTGGGAGCTTGTTAAATCAATATGAAGGCCCCAGGACTTGATGAGTTAAATGGTTTTTCCTCTCAAAAGTCTCGATATGTTACTAGTCTAATGGTTAGAGAGGCAATTCATGAGTTCTTTTATGAAGAGGTGATCCTAAAGGAATTCAATAAAACCTTTCTCTACTTAATTCCTAAATTTTACAATCCCTTTTCATTTGGAGACTTCAAGTCAATAAAGTGCACAAACTTCATTTATAAATTATTGATAAGATCTTTACAAGTAGATTGAAAAGGGTTCCCAGTCTCATTATTTATGAGAATCATAATGCATTTATGAAGGATAAGAACATTGGTGATAAAATTCTAATTGAACAAGAATTCCTAAAGGGCTATACCAAAAGGAATTCTCCCCCAAATTGTGCTATTAAGATTGACTTTAGTAAAGGCTTTGATTGCAATAATTGGTCTTTCCTTTTCCAAGTTCTCAAGGATTTTAACTTTCCTAACATCTACATCAATTGGATTAGATTTTGTGTCTCCACTACAACCTATTATGTTTCGGTTAATGGCAACCCTTCTGAGATTATTAAGAGGAGAAGAGTAATTAGACAAGGAGACCCATTGTCCCCCTATATACTCATTCTCTGTATGGAATTCCTATTTCAAATGTTGAAACTTAATGTCTCCCCTAAATTCAAGTTCCATTTTAGGTGCAAAAGAGTTTCTCTTACTCATCTTTGTTTTGTACATGATCTAATTCTATTCTCTAAAGCCTATCCATAATCAATTAAAATATTGATGGATACTCTTAAAGTGTTTACTGTGATGCCAGGCCTTAAGGTAAGTCTTAATAAAAGCAAATTTATCCTCTCATCAATTGCAAAATTTCTACAAGCTAATATTTCCAATCTAACAAGTATGAGCCAAGAATTCCTGCCTTCATAGTATCTAGGCTTATCAATTACTAATAGAAGACTATCATTCATTGGATTCCTTCCTTTAATTGAGAAAATTCAGTGGAGAATCAACAAATAGACTAATAAGTTTCTATCTCCTAGAGGAAGATTTAAGTTTATTAAATATGTCATTTGCTTCTTACTCTTATATTGGACCACTGATTTTTCCCTTTATAGGAAGTAAGTGAAATCCATTGAGAAAATGGTGAGAAACTTCCGATGAGGCAAAGCAAATGAGAAGTATGATCATCCTAAAGTTAAATGAGTAGATCTATGTAAACATAAAGAGAAAGGATGTTTAAGAATCATTTCTATTAAGGTAAAGACTTTGGAAAGTGCTTCAAGACAATTTTTCTTTGGATGAGATGACTTCATAGTTACTTTTTGAAGGGAACATTCTATAGATGCTATCTACAAGACCAACTTTCTCTTCATTCCTTAATCAACTTATACAGATCAAAGAGGAAGTGGAAAATGTAGTGCGTTGTAAAATCAGAAATGGAAACACATCATTTTTATGGCATGACAACTGGTCAAGCTATGGTCTCCTATCCCAAACCCAGATGCGGTTTTAGCTCTCTTAGGGATAGATCACATAACTAAGGTCGTTGCACTTATAAACCAAAATTAGTGGGTGTAACTTCTAGAAGCAATACAACACCTAAAACCTTTATATTTTCTTGATACTAACCTTCCATACTGCTACCTATAGCTCAGTATACTTATTGGGAGATTTCAAGAAAGGTTAACAGGAAATGGTTGCACAGTAGTAAACAAGAGGTATCCTATCGTAGGGTTATCTGAAATAACAATCTAAGACCCAATATATCTTTCTTACTTTGACTAATAGCAATGGACAAACTATAGTTTTTTAATTTGAATGGGATTTGTATCTTATGCAAGGAGGAGAATGAAATGAGAGATAATCTACTTTTTCCTGCTCTTTCTCTAATTCAATATGGTGTAGACTCATAGAGCACTATTTATGAAATGAGCATTTTAATACTTTCTTAGAGGCTATTAATAGGTTAACTATTGCACATGCTTCCAATCCATTCTGGAAGCAACATGTGCTGGTCCTAGCTACAACTTCTTAGGAGTTATGGAAGGAGAGAAAATCTTAGAAAGTTCCAAAATAAGGAACATTCTAAGCAGGCAATCATGCAAGTCATCCTACATAATGTAAATGAACAATCTATTATGGGAACTAGTGCTGGATTAACAGAGATAAAGCGTTGAGTTAAGCTATTACATGGAAAGAAGCAGAACCACATCATGCAGTTTTCCATTATAACTAGTGCGATCTTCTAGCAATAAAAAGACTTATCAAATGAAGATCAAAGATGAAATATAACAAAAGGAAGTGTGAGCAACTAGATTGAGCCACCCTTGCCTATAGATGTTCAAACTAGAGAAGGAAGGAACGTTGCAGCCATCAAAACCTCCAGAGTTCGTAATCCCTAATTGGGTATAATATATAGTTGTCAACTATCTGTTGTGACCTATGTGAGTTTTTATCCATTTACAAAAACAACAACGAAGTGAGATAGTTACATGGTGCATTTTTACATATTTATTTAGGTTAGTGAGATTTTGTATTTTTCATCTCTCCAGATGCTTGTTCACATAGGTCTTGTTTATGGACATCAATTTTGTAATTTTACTTCTTTATTAATGATACCTTTTAATTTTTCAACATAAAAAAATAATTTGTTAGAATAATTTTAGGCATCTGCTAAGGCCACAAATATTAAGAAAATTGAATGAAAAGAACATAATAAAAGAAAAACAAGTGTTGGAAAGATAAAGCAAACGAAATTGTCAAAGAACAAAATGAGGTATCATAGAAAATTCAAAATATAAGCCTTATTCATTCTTAACAATATGTTAGAATCATATTAGGTGTTAATTAATTAAATATGGAACTTATGTTAACTAATATCAGTAGAGACATATCTAAAGCTAGAATTAAGAAAAAAAGAAAAAAGAGAATGTAGAAGAGAGAACATGAGCTTTGAGACAATTCAAAATTGCGGATCGTAATTTGGAAAGCTCATAACTCCATGTAGTCACAATATCCTTTTCTGAGGCTACTAATTAGTTATTATTTTGATTAGTGCGTCATATATAGTTGAAGTATTAATGCTTAGTTGAGATCAATACTAGAAAATTTTAACTTTATTTATATTTTTAGTTTTCTTATTTCTTGCCCTTTTTCCTCTAGTTTACTGCTTCTTACTTGATTATGTGAAGAAAAAACCTTTTACTATTATTACGAAGCATGCATAAGTTAGATGGAAAAGATTAAATATAAACTTTTTGTAATTTATGTGGTAAATAAGCATTCTACTATAATAACAACAACTACTACTTAATAAAAGTTTCGTTAAAATGCAAGGTTTGAAGATGTTCTATGATACACTACCTTACCCCTTATTAGTTGAGAGATTGTTTTTGGTAGACTGCATTACGACAAAATATACATATATATTCTCTATATATATATAGAGAATATATGTACATATATATATATATGTGTGTGTGTGTGTGTGTGTGCATATATAATAAATTATTAAATAAAAATAAAATAGACCTAACATATAATGATAATAAAAATACAAATAAAAATTGTATAAATAAAAATATAAAATAAGTAAATCAATAAATATAAAACAAGGTAAAGACTCAAAATAAAAGATAAAACAAGTAAATAAATACACATGCAGGAAAGAAGACTTGTTAATCATATAAATAAATCCAAATCTAGCGAGTCATTACAATAAAATATTTAGGCTAAATAGGAAGTATTTAATAAATAAAAATATAAAATAAGAAATAAAATAAATACTACTACAATAAATATAAAGCAAGGTGTATAATCAAAATAAAAGATAAAATATGTAAATAAATACACAAATAGAAAAGAAGATAGGTTAATAAACAAATCCAACAAGTCATTACAAGAAATATAGGATAAATAGGAAGTATTTAGGCTAACTAACTTAAAAGAAAATACTACATATTAAATATTTAGATTAAATATAAGATATAAAGATCGAAAAAACTTTTTACAAGATTTATGAGAAAGATAAATAAGCATTCTACTATATTAAATAAACAAATAAATTTACGTAGTAAATGTCCAATTGATCAATAAAATGTGCAGTTGATCAATACATAAGAATGATTGTAATCGTAATTGAGATCATATTTAGTTAAACCGATATCCTATTTTCATAATTGACCAAAACTACATATCAATCTAACTAGATTGACTAAATTATAATTAGTTGACGAGTGTGGTCCAAGAATTGATTTGAAACAAGTAATGTATTAAAACTATAGGAAAATTGTATACTCATTTTTTTAATAAAGTATATTAGAAAACGTAGTATGCAAGATAAATATGACAAATAAGGAAAGTGGTTCTGCCGGATTTTGGTTGAACTGTACGTCACCGTTCGGATCCATAAGTCAGCTACTTTCTGTGATGAATCTGACGTGAAGATACCTGCAAAACAAAGAAGGCTTGTCGGGGGTTGTGTCCCGATTAGCCACTCCGATGCTCAAGTCAGTCTTTTGGTGAAGGTGAAGTGGATGAATGCAGAGAAAGAACTAGGTTATGATCGCGTACCTTAATTATGGGAGATTTATACCTTATATATGAGCAGCAATTAGGTTTAGATCTTTTACGTGTTTGCATGGAAGTCTTTCTCCTACAAGTGGGCTGAGGAGAGCGTGGATCAGGCTTGGGCTTGACATAGCCATTAGGTATGAGACTGATATTTGGTGATTGGACCGATCGGCCCATAAGACGTTGAGACTGGGTTCTAGCCCAATACGACCGACCCGACCATAAGCCCCCCTACTCCTCGAGTCTGAGCGAAGAGAAGGGTCGAAGGAGTATGTAGAGGCTTCGTAGCTCGTACATAGGACGACTCGTAATTGGGGCGATCGGTCGAGCATTGAAATGTAGCTCAGTCATGGGATAGCTCGGGTAGTCCCGATTGATCGGATGCCGACTAGTTGTGCGTGACTGCTCGTATTGGGATCGATTGGTTGAGTGCCCCAACTGGTCAGACTCGGCACTTATTGCGCGACAGCTCGTACTAAAGCAGGTCGGGTGGTCATCATTAGCGAGCGCGTGAAGGTACTTGAAGCATTTATTATTTGACGGCGCATGCTATCTGACAACATTTCAAAATCTGAAACGTATCGTCTTTGTAACCGTTGTGCAGCTGTCCCGTACGTCCTTTCAACTGTTCGCGCCACTCCGAATTCTGAGTAACCCTAATTTATTCTCCGCCCGGATCATGCCGCGTGTCCGGGCATAGCTCGGATTTTCTCCACGCGTCGAGTTTTGGCTGGATCGCAAGTCGAATGCTTCCTTATAAATGTCCAGGGTCGGCAGACGGTTTGGTTTTCTTCACACTCGTTTCGTTCTTGCTTTCATCTTGCTTTCCTTTGCTCTTTCTTATTCTCAGTTTCCGGAAGTTTTCTTCGGCGTTGCACAAATTTCCAATCTCTTACCACTAAATAGGTACGTCCCTTTCCCTCATTTTCCTCTTCTAAATTTCCTCTTAGTGAGCATGTCGTCCACCGGTTCTCGGAGTGGGGTTTCTCCAAGGGATGATGTTGACGGGAGGTCGTCAGAAGTTATGGCTGAGGCGACGGCGATGTCGAGGTTGGGAGATGTTGAAGAGATTACGACAAGAGAGCGGAAAGATGGGCTGGTAGTAAAGGAACTGTCCAAAGGCAAATCGAAGTTGTCCACAACGGAGTTGAGTCAGTCAATTGTTAGGAATGGTATCCCTCGGTCACGGGAGCCTAGGGCGGCCTCGGAGATGAAAGAATCGACAACAAAGACGGTGGGTGGTTTGTCGTCTCGAGTATTTCTTCTCGATCGATTTAATCGAGGCTACAAATGCGTGCGATCGTGGATGAAGTGTCTGTGACTATCAATTAAGGCCGAGTCGATTCCTCCGAATGGGTGGAGGTTCATCAATGGACTTGCTTTCTTTGTGCCACCAATTTCTTTATCCGCCTTGATCAATATCTTGCGCCACTTCTTGAGAATGAGCCAGAGTCCGAGCTCTACGGGTGGGATCCCTTCCCTGATGTATAAGGATGCCCGGTATCGCCCAGCCGGGACGGTTGGCAAAATTACCGGCTGGCGAACGAAATATTTCTTCATGAAGCCTCCGGGATCTTCCTCCGAGTCCCAACCGTGGAGGTATCTCCTAGCCGAGCGATGGAATGACTCGTCAAGTCTATTCCTTTCTAGGGAGGAGCGGGAGGTGGTCGGCCGTATAAAGGAGCTCAGCCAGTATAACTTCGCTCGGCTTATTTCGGGATACAGCGGGGGGGGCCTCGGCCAACTCTCTTCTGATTGACCCCTCGCCACAAGTTAGCGGGCTAGGAGAGGGAACCGCCCCGCCTGGTTGACCCCTCATGGTTGAATTATTTTCCTTGCTTGTAGGTTTTGGTTCGATTTCTAACCCGCTTTCTTTGTTTGTGCAGCCATGGTCAAAGTTAACACTTTCACCGGCCCTCCCAAGTCTGCCAAGGGTAAGCGCAAGGTCGTGGGGCCTTCGGGGGCCAGAGGTCAGGAGGATAGGGGAGAGGCCAGTTCGATTGTTGTTCGGCCCATCGTTTCCGGGCAGCGGTATGTTCCTCCCACCGTCTCCGAGCCGTCTGCGGCACCTGCTGTGGTCGTCCTGCCTGGTGGGTGCCTGGTTGTGATTGAGGAAGAGGAGGAGGTCGAACGACCTCTGAAGAGGAGAAGGGGGGCTCAAGTAGTCGACCGACCTTGTCAAGCGGTCGACTGGCCTTGTCAAGCGGTCGACCGGCCTTATCAAGAGGTCGACCGACCTCCTTGTCCCCTGGACCGAAGCATGGGGAAGGAGAAAGTGGGAGATCGTGCCGCCCCGTCTGCCCAGGGTAAAGGGAAGAAGCCAGCGGGGAGTGCTGACAAATGGGAGCCAGCGATTAGCCTCAAGAAGACTGCCTCGATTGCCGATGCCGAAGTGGCTCTTCATTTCGCTGAGAGGGTCATTCCTCCTTCGGACGAGGAGCGCTTTGACGCGTTAAGTGTTGAGGAGCTGATGAGCCGTGCCATCCGCAATTCCATGAGGGATGTGGCTCTCACTTTGTCCACGCATCAGCGAATCGGGCTGCTGAATCGGGAGGTCCATTCCCTCCTGGAGCAGGTGGACGATTTGAAGATCGAGCTCTCGGAGGCCAGAGAGGAAGGAGACTTCTCCCGAGCTCAACTCTCTTCCTTGGAGGAGGAGAAGAAACTCTGGGAGGAGGAGCATGACGTCTTGAAAGCTCAGCTCACTTCGGGAGAGGAGGAGAGGAGCTCCTTGAAAGCTCGGCTCACCGCGGAGGAGGTCGAGAGGGTGAGGGCGATGGCAGTGAGGAACAAGCTGTCCGAGGAATATGCGGTATTGCGAGGGCAGCTTGAATCAGAGAGAGTGCTTAAGGAGAAATCCCTCCGGGACCATGCCCAAACCGAGGATACGCTGAGGAGGGTGCGAGCCTCCATAAAGGAACAAAGGGTCGAGGCGATCATGCGATGGCAGAGGCGATTCTTGCAGGAGGAGTGCTTGGAATACTCCTGCGACTTGGCCCTCATGATCTTGAAGAATTGCTATGACGCCTGCGTTCCTGAGGGGTCGGATGGTCCTTCGTTTGATGGGTTCGCCGAGCCGCTGCTTCCTACCGCCCTTGGCCTCTTTCTGGAGGAAGTAAAGGAGAGAGCCGTGGAAGACCGGGGGCCCGTCCCGATTGAGGAGCTGGACCTTAGCTCGGCTGAGGAGGACGAGCTTCCTCATGATGATACTTCTGCGGTCGCTCCCTTGGACCCTGCCCCGCTTCGACTTTTCCGCCCGCTTCCGAGGCCTCCCCTGGGTATTCTCCTTCTGTAGACTTTTGAAGCTCACCTGGTCGGGCTTGTGACTAGGGCAAATTTAATGGAATGAAAGACTTTTCTTTTGCTTCATTTTTCTGAAGTCATTTTCCGTATTTATGTTCTTTACTTTCGATGTATGGTGAATTTTGATGAAGTTGCTCATAGTCGACCGGCTTCGAGGTCGACTTATAGTAAAGTCCGAACCGAGATCCCAAGGATCTCGTCTTGGCGACCGTTTGACCGCAGTCGATCTGTGTCGATGCCAAGTGAGGGTTCCAAGAGCCTTGTCTTGACGACTCGGTCGACCGCAGTCGGTTCATTTAAATATCGGACGAGGGTTCCAAGAGTCTTGTCTTGGCAACCTGGCCGAGCAATAGGCGAGGGCAATCGACGGTCCCGAGGATCTCGTCCCGGCGACTTGGTCAATCGATAGTCGAGCTATGTAGATGCTGGGCGATTACGAGCGAGGGTCCCAAGGATCTTGTCTTAGCGACCCGACCGACCGTAATCGGTCTATGGAGATACCGAGCGATGGCGAATGAGGGTCCCAAGGATCTTGTCTTGGCGACCCGACCGACCGTAGTCGGTCTATGGAGATACCGAGCGATGGCGAATGAGGGTCGCAAGGATCTTGTCTTGGCGACTGGCCCGACCGTAGTCGGTCTATGGAGATAACGAGCTATGGTTGATTGGATTTTTGACTCTTTGCCACATATAATGGAGCTTTTTATTGCCAAGAAATCTGAAAACCCCTTTATTGATGATAATGAGGGCGTGGGCCGTTAAAAAACCTGTCTGGAAGGGACAGGAAAAAGGTTCCCACATGTATACAAAAACGGTAATAAGTGAAGATTAACTAAAATAAAACTTATCTATTGGTAGAACGCCTTCAAGTTTCGAGAGTTCCAAGGTCTTGGTAGAACCTTCCCTTTCGCATCGCGTAGGATGTAAGAACCATGTCCGACTTGCTTAATCACCCGATAGGGTCCTTCCCAAGCTTTGTCAAGAGCTTTCGGGATGTTTCCCAACCGCCTCGGCCTTCATGAGACGTACCGCCTATCTTTACATCGCTCGGCTTTACCCATTCATTGTAGAATTTGGTCGCCTTTTGCTGATGGCTTCCGAAGCGGCGGTGCCTTTCTCTATCTTCACCGAGGAGAGCGAGTTCCGCTCTGCGGGCTTCATCATTCCGCTCTTCTTCGAGTCGACACCCTTTGATTATCAATGCCACCTCATGGAACTAGGGCTTCGCTTGAAGGTCATCTGAGCAGTGTTTCCCACATGGCTTCGTTCGCGTGTGATTCAGATGCCCACAATAATTCGTCTAGTTCTTCCACCCAGGTCTTTCGGCCATCTAAGCGCTTCTTGAGAGCACTCATTATCTTTTTATTGGTGTTCTCCGCAAGACCGTTGCTTTGGGGATGGCCTACTGAAGTCAGCTGTAGCTTGATCTTTAGTCGGTCGCAGAAATCTCTGAACTTGTCGTTATCGAATTTTCGACCGTTATCCGTAACCAACACCATAGGCATCCCAAAGCGGGTAAATATATTCTTCATCACAAAGTTCTCCACCTTCTGCTCAGAAATTGTAGCGACCGCTTTCGCTTATGCCCATTTGGTGAAGTATTCCACCGCCACAATCAAGAATTTCTTCTGTCCGGGAACGAGAGGGAAGGGCCCCAGTATATCCATTCCCCATTGAGCGAATGGGATAGGATGACTTACAATTTTCATCCTCTCGGTCGGCTGGTGAGACAGGCTGCTATTTCTCTGGCAGGCCTCACATCGGTCGACCTTCTCCTAGCAGTCTCTTCTCATTGTCGGCCAGTAGTACCCTTGTCTGATCAGTCTGTGAGCCACATTCTGCCTCCTACATGATTTCTGCACATCCCTTCATGGACTTCGGCCATTGCCTGCTCGGCTTCTTCTTCATTCAAGCATCGAAGCAGCGGCCAGTCGTAAGATCGCTTGTATAGAGTGCCGTTAACGACCGTGTACTCGGCTGCCTTTATTCTTAGTTTCTTGGCCTCTGACGCGTCTTCCAGTTGTTTTCCCTCCAAAAGGTATTGTGTGATCGGTTCCGTCCAACTCGACCGACCGGTACTTACGTTGAGAACTTCCTTGACTTTCTGGACGCTAGGTCGGTCTAGTCGTTAGACCAAAACATTGTTTATGGCATCGCGGTCGGAAGCCATTTTGGAGAGCGCATCCGCTTTTGCATTTTGAGCTCGTTCTATTCTGCTGATCGAGTACTGTTCGAAATTGCTCAACTCACCTTTACCGGCTCTGTACTTGATCATCTTTGTCCCTTAGCCTCATACTGCCAGGCGACTTGGCCGACCACCACTTGGCTATCACTGTATATCCTTAGGTGCTTTATCTCCATTTCCTTAGCCAGTTGGAGACCGGCTATCAGAGCCTCATATTCTGCCTCGTTATTGGAGGCCTTGAACTCAAGCCGAATGGCGTATTCCACCTTTTCTTCCGTATTTGGATCGATTAATATCACCCATGCTCCGCATCCTTCAGCATTGGACGACCCATCAACGAACAAGCTCCAAGTAGGGGACTGCTCGTTCTTCGAGCTGGGTTGGCTCATCTCTGCGATGAAGTCTGCCAACACCTGCACTTTAATGGTGGTGCGGGGTTTGTATTGAATGTCGAACTCTCCAAGCTCTACCGCCCACTTTATTAGTCGACCCAAAGTTTCGGGCTTTTGAAGGCACTGCCTGAGGGGTTGATCGGTCCATACCTCAATGGTATGACTTTGGAAGTAGGGCCTTAGTTTCCGAGCTGCCGCTATCAAGGAGAGGGTTAGTTTCTCTATAGGCGTATATCGCGTTTCCGGTTCGGTCAGCACTCATCTGACGTAGTAGACAGGGTATTGTTCGTTTCCTTCCGATCGAATAAGTACCGCGCTGATCGACCCCTCCGTAATCGACAAGTATAAAATCAGGTTCTCTCCCTCTACCGGGCTTTGCAAGACAGGCGGGCTGGACAAGTATTGCTTTAAGTGTTGAAAAGCTTTCTCGCATTCGTCCAGCCATTGGAATTGGGTCACATTCGCTTTCTTCAAGATTTTGAAAAATGGGAGGCACTTGTCTCCCAATCTGGAAATGAACCTGCTTAGAGAGACTATCCGACCGGTCAATATCTGCACTTCTTTTAAGCATTGGGGTGAGGGCATTTGGATGATGGCTTCGATCTTCTCTGGATTAGCCTCAATCCCCCGTTGAGTGATCATAAATCCTAGGAATTTTCTGGATGTCACACCAAAAACGCATTTTTCTGGGTTCAGCTTCATCTGAAATTTATTCAGGGTCTGGAAGACTTCCTTGAGATCTTCCACATGCTTTGTGGTGGTCTTACTTTTGACCACCATATCATCCACATAAGCTTCCACCGACCGGCCGATCTGTTTCTTAAAGACCTCCATGACGAGTCGCTGGTAAGTCGCCCCCGCATTCTTCAAGCCAAAAGGCATTACTTGGTAGCAATATGTGCCTCGGTCAGTTATGAAGGCGGTCTTTTCTTCGTCTTCCAGACTCATTTAAATCTGATGATAGCCCGAGAAAGCATCTAGGAAGCTGAGAAGTTCATGTCCTGAGGTAGAGTCTACTAACTAGTCGATCTTGGGCAAGGGAAAACTGTCCTTTGGACATGCTTTGTTCAAGTAGGTAAAATCGATGCACATTCTCCACTTCTCGTTCTTCTTTTTCACTAAGACCACGTTGGCGAGCCATTCAGGGTACTTGACTTCTCGGATGAAACCGGCCTCGAGTAACTTCTCTACTTCTTTCTCGATTACCCCCTGTCGCTCCTTGCTGTGCCATCGCTTCTTCTGTCTGATCGGCTTGTAGTCATACTGAATACCGAGGGTGTGCGACGCGATTGATCGAGAAATTTCAGGCATGTCGCTCGGTACCCAAGCGAAAACCGATCTATTTTTCACCAAACAGTCTGTGATTTTTTTAACCAGGTCGCCCTGCAGCTCGGAGCCTAGGTTTGTGAATTTAGAGGGGTCGACTTCGTCCAGTACGACCTGCTGTGTTTCTTCCACTGGGTTCATCCTATCCATCTCCTCGACGGCTCTCACATCAAGAGAGCTCGTCAGGACTACCACTCCGTCTAATGTCTTCGTTTCCGCTAAGTAACATTCCCTGGCGATTCTCTGCTGACCCCTGACAATACCAACTCCGTGGGGTGTCGGGAACTTCATAGCTTGGTAGTATGTGGAGACGACCGATCTGAGGGCATTTTGAGTAGCCCGCCCGATTATAGCATTGTACGCCCCTTGAAATTTGACGACTAGGAACTCAACGTTCCTTTCTACCTGACGCAGTTTCTACCCGAACATTACTTTCAAATATACTCGGGTGAACGGGTAAGCTGACGCCCCGGTTACCCTTTTGATGGGGCCGTCTATAGGTAGTAGTTGATCTTCGGGTACCTTCATCTGCTAGAAGGCCTCATAATACAACAAGTCGACCGAGCTGCCTGTATCAATCATCACCCGCTTCACCTCGTAACTGTCTATATTCAGATTTACCACGAGGGCGTCATCATGAGGGTAACTCACAACATCAAGGTCGGACTCATCGAATGATACCATCCCGTCGTTCTCCCTCGGCTTTTTGGTGGATGAGTCTCTGCCGACCTGTTTGGCATATCTTTTTCTCCCTTTAGCGGTGGATCCCCCTGCTGCATTTCCACCGAATATTGTGTTAATGACCCCAGTCGGTCGGTCGTCTTGTTGCCCGGCGTTTCCGTCGTTTCTTTCCCTCGATCGCCCTCTCTCTTCTCGTCGATTATCTGTATTCGCATTCTGTCTCCCTCCATCATTCCTGTCATTTCGCCTCTAGGGCGGTCGCCTATTGTCTGACCAACCTGTCCTACGCTGATTATCCTGATCGACATTTTGGTCATGCCTCACGAATCGGCCTAACCTCCCCCTTTGTATGAGGAATTCGATTTCTTTTTTCAATTGCTAGCAATCTTCTGTATCATGACCGACCTCTTTGTGGAAACGGCAATATAGATCCGGGTTCCTATCCTTGTAAGGGGTCTTCATTTTATTGAGCTCTCGGATGGATTCCCCGTCCGCTCTCATAGCCGCCAATACTTCCGCATATCGTTTGTTAAGCGGGGTAAAGTCTTAGTGATGCCATTCTGCACCATCGGCTTCCTCGGTCGTCGATCCCTCATCTCTTGTGAGACTCATCCGCCGACCACTCGGCCCGCTATCATCGCCTGCGTTTTGTATTCTTTAATACTTCTTGATTTGAATATACTTATGCGCTCGATGTCCGATCTCCTGAATAGATCGGGGCCGATCAAGAGCCAATGACTTTTGAACTCCTCATCCTCGTGTTGCTAATGAGTGCTGCCAACATGGACGAGCAAGTGAGGTCGGGGACTTCGACCG
Organism: Erythroxylum novogranatense; assembly: GCA_029891385.1. Classification (NCBI taxonomy): domain Eukaryota; kingdom Viridiplantae; phylum Streptophyta; class Magnoliopsida; order Malpighiales; family Erythroxylaceae; genus Erythroxylum; species Erythroxylum novogranatense. The sequence goes on along the minus strand of CM057231.1, from coordinate 10,482,380 downwards.
CTTCATTATTGAGCAAGTGATGAACTCCGTAAACTTCGTTTCTTCCTTGGGTCAATTGCATCACTTCTAATGCAGTTTTCTGTGGTCGCTTGCTTGTGGCGAACTGGTTGAGGAAAAGAAGCCTAAAATCCTCAAAGCAAGTGATACAGCCCGGAGGTAGACTATTGAACCATCGTCGGGCTCCCTCTTGAAAGGTCGTACAGAAAGCCTTACATTGGATGACGTCCGGGACACAATGCAAATTCATCATGGACTGGAAGTGCTGCAGGTAATCCAGGGGATCGGTCTTTCCAGTGTATTTCTCGGGGGTCGGTATTTTGGTGCTGGGCGTCGGGAGGTTATCCAAGATTTTCGGAGTAAAGGGAGAGCTGTACTGTGCTGTCGGGCGATCTGTGCGGAAGCTCATAGCTGCGTTAATCCGATCATCCACGATTTTCTCTAGGTTTTCGGTCGGGTGGTGATAGGTCGTCATCTTTGATGCTGTCGCAGCGGCTTGCCGTCTGAGCATTACCGCCGTTATCTTGCTAAGATTGCAAAATCTGGCGGATCAATAGATCAGCTGCTTCCTCAATCTGTTTCCGGGTGAGGGAGGTGTGCACGGGCGGAAAAGGATCTGCATCCGATAGGTGTCGGAGATTCGGGTGCATATTGAGTGCAGCGTTATCCTCCAAAGCGACACTCTGTTCTTCTTGTTTCAAGTTTTGAGGTTGCGGTTGATCGTTAGGATCTGAGGATTCCGTGTGGGAGACATGTAGTGCGGTGGCGAGTTGCGCAGTGGCAAACCCATGCGTTACATCGCCAGAGCCGCATGACGGGCTATATCAGGTTCATCGCCGCCACCGAGCGAATGTGTTTCGGGCGTGGTGCGGAAGTCGGGTCAACGGTGGCGCCAATTAGTTCTGCGGATTTTACCGAATCGTCGCCGTTCGGATCCATAATTCAGCTACTTTCTGTGATGAATTTGACATGAAGATACCTGCAAAACAAAGAAGGCTTGTCGGGGGTTGTGTCCCGATTAGCCCCTCCGACGCTCAAGTCAGTCTTTTGGTGAAGGTAAAGTGAATGAATGCAGAGAAAGAACTAGGTTATGATCGCGTACCTCAATTATGGGAGAATTATACCTTATATATGAGCAGCAATTAGGTTTAGATCTTTTACGTGTTTGCATGGAAGTCTTTCTCCTACAAGTGGGCTGAGGAGAGCGTGGATCAGGCTTGGGCTTGACATAGCCATTAGGTATGAGACTGATATTTGGTGATTGGACCGATCGGTCCATACGACGTTGAAACTGAGTTCTAGCCCAATACGACCGACGCGACCAGAAAGGTATGAAAATAACAAAAATATCGTGTAACTAGTTTTTGCAAGAAAAGTTTAAGTGCGTTGATTATAATATATCTAACACGAAAACTCCAACGGGCTTAGCAGGCATTATGTCCCTTCCTCTTGTTTGTGTTAAGAGCGGTAGCATTTTAGTCGTACAAGAAAGTAACTAAAATTTGAAAAGTGGTGGAAGTTACCAGTTACTTGGTCGGAAATCTTTCATATAATTAAGACCTTTGCCTAGGCAAGACATATGTTACACGTTTGGACTGTACTTATGGCGTTAAGATAAAACTTTTAAGCTGTTGATCTCACTTCGCTAATCCTTTTAATTAATTATTACTATTGGCCACTTGTAGTCTATTTTAAGGGATGAAGGGGACAGGTGACCGTTGCCATTTTTTTGTTTATCCACTGCACCATATATATATGTCTCGTGGGCCGTGGCTGTTTGACTTGGTTTGTTAAGTCATCGAATTGTCACCATATGTAGCTTACAAACAAAGTTTACTACTAAAATAAGCTAATTACTTGTGTATGAACGAGTCTCAATCTACATCAAGGCCAGAAAGAAGCTGAAGGGAGACGGAAATGTCAAATGCAATGCTATCCAACATAAAATGAAATAAAATTTTCCAAGTTTGTCATTTTCGAACCACGAAACTGGCCAATTGTAATATACAAATACCATATTGTTAAATAGTGTTTGCCAATTACAAGCAACTGAGTGTTACAATTTTTTTTGAATGGATTGGATTAGACCTTGAATTAGATAATTAAGTGAAAGTTACGTGGATATATGAGCTAAACGTGGTATCTGTTATAATTACGTATACTTTTTTGGAAAACACTAAATTGGAAGAAAAGAAAAAAGAATAAAAGATGTGGTATTATGGTTGTCAATCCTATCCAACCACTGCACCATGATCAGTTGTGTCTATCTTTTATAATTACATTCAACGAAAGCTTTCAAGGTATCAGAATATGTTCAATAAATGCAATTAGTAGGTTTTCAACTAGATTAATATCCGCATTATCCGACTCAAAAAAATAGATATGGAGGTTAAAAAATAAAAATTGATGTAGATATGGACTTGGAGATAAGTCTAGTGACAACCTGAACCAATGGATATCCATACCCTACCCGTTTTTTATTAACTCTATTTTCTATTTTTTCTTGAATATTTAAAGTTAAATATAATAAAATATTAATATTTTCTGAGAAGAAACAACTTTAAAATCTCCACTTTATCCCTCGGTCCTCACATTTTTCATCATATTTTATTTTCTTATAGAATGATAATAATACAAATGATATGAAGATGGAGTTTTGAATGTTGTGGAGTTCACGCAAAGACAATTTGAAGCTTTGGATATTTCAGTCTTTGTTCGAGTTCTTGATTATGAAAAATATATGTTGCCTTTGCACTACACATTATGATTTTTATTATTCCAATTTTATGATTTTTAAAACATACAAATCAAAATCTTGACTTATTATTATTAAAGTAATTTTGATTTAGAGTGTTCGCGTAAATCTGCTCTTTATATTTTATATTGAGAAATTATATTTTTGTGTGCTATATAACCCGATGGATATCTAAAAACTCGAACAATCCAATGAATTTGGATATGGATAGTAAATCGTAAAAACTGATGAATATGATTTTGGATATGGGTTGAGTCATAAAAAATAGATATAGATATGGGTAGAGTAATACCCGAACGGAACCCTACCCATTGCCATCCCTAAATGCAATCAAATGAAAATTACCTTAAAATTATTTTTATTATTTTAAAAGTGTTTGGTAACATTAAAAAAATTTAAATTAGGTGTTTTTATTATGTTAAGAGTGTAAAAGTTTAATAATTTTATTGAAATAATTTAATAACAAGTTTCATTTTTGGTATCTAATACTAAATTTTAAAATTAATATATATTTTCATAAAATTAAAACTATTAAAGAAAAATTACATGATTTAAGATCTGGTTGTAGATAATATTAAGAAATTCGATGCATCAATATATAGGATATTTATTACATGATTTAAGATCTGGTTGTAGATAATATTAAGAAATTCGATACATCAATATATAGGATATTTATTACATGATTTAAGATCTGGTTGTAGATAATATTAAGAAATTCGATACATCAATATATAGGATATTTATAGAAATTACTTTATTTCCTAAGAACGATGAAAAAAATGTGAGACAAGCTTAGCATATAGAAAAAATTCTAAAACAATTTGTTTAACAGTTGCGTTAATCTAGATTGAGAATATAACGATTGTCCAATTTCTAATGGTTTCGGCTCCCAAATTGACTTCGATTAATTATAAAGTAAAGTATTAACTTTAAGAAAATGGTTTGCTTAGGTTGGGACAAATGTAGGCACAACCCAAAAGGGAATAGAGAGGTTATCAGTCTATGACCGTAGGTTGGGACAAATGTAGGCACAACTCAAAAGAGAATAGAGAGGTTATCAATTTATGATCTCCCGTACAGAATTTTATATCTAATTTTATGATATTTTATTTTGTTTTATAAATTTCAACTATTTATTTATATGAGATTTGTATTCATTTATGCATGATTCATACAAGATTTATATAAATAAATAACTGAAATTTATGAAACATAATAAAACATCATAAAATTGGATAGGACATGAATAAAATTGGACGGGACATGAACTCATGACCTCCACGGGGACAAACTAGTTTATAGCTGCCGACTGCCAAGGCCTTAATGCGCCCACCGACTAAAAGAACCATTTTCTTTCTGGAGAGGTGTTTTATGACTTTTATCTGTGTGAAAACGTGTCAACTCCCACACAAATGGGATTTCATGGGGAAGAAGCACTAAGCTTATAGTGCAGTGATCAAAGCAAAAGCAACATGAACTCTCCCACACTCTTATCCTCACCGTTTATCCCTTACACATCAAATAGCTTCACCTACACCACCAGTCATCGAACTCAGTGGAGGCAATCTAATAGAAGATAAAGAGTAAGGATATTGGACGACGTAATTGAATAATAATAACATAGTAATATCTTCACCTCAAAGTCTGAGATTGTGAATGGCAACACCTGTTCTTTAAGGTGTTACACGTGGGATTATAAAGTTGGTATACCAGACGCGTTCATGGTTTTGTGATGAGGCACTTGTGGCATAATTCATTCTTTGTATGGAAATGATGGTCTGCTTATTCTCCAGTTGAATTTTCCTTATGCTCTTGTGACACTTCCCCAATATACTATATTAAAACCGTCTAAAAGTATACACTTTCGCTTATAAAATAGTGAGTAATAGTGAATAGTACGCAAGTACAAAATCCTTGAATTGCTTGAAAGCGTCGGAATATTGACTATCGTTATTTCTTAGGTGTGACAAACCCTTCTATGCTACAGTTTATTTACATCTACCTACAACGTTAACATCTATATATACATATCTTGTATAACTTTAAAATCCATATATATATACCTAACGAAAACATCACAAACCCTCCTTGTCATGTCCTTTTCACGTCCCAAAATGGCTACATTCCTCCGATCAACTTGCTTTTTCTTACTATTTTTTGCGGCGAACTGCACACCTCCTGAGGACCCCATCAAGTGCTCATCAAAGAATACATTTTGCACAATCACAAACTCTTATGGCATTTTCCCTGATCGAAGCACTTGCAGGGCAGCGAGCGTGGTGTATCCAAACACAGAACAAGACCTAATATCTATAGTGGCCAATGCTACCAAGACCAAAACGAAGATGAAAGTCGCTACTCGCTTCTCTCATAGCATCCCCAAGCTTGTGTGCCCTGATGGCCAAAATGGTCTGCTCATAAGCACAAAATACCTCAACAAAACACTATCCATTGACCGACAGTTCATGACGATGACCATAGAGAGCGGTGTAACGTTGAGGCAGCTCATTAACCAGGCTGCGGAGTTCGGTCTCGCATTGCCCTATGCACCGTATTGGTGGGGCCTAACGGCCGGTGGCCTACTGGGCACGGGTGCACATGGTAGCACTTTGTGGGGCAAAGGAAGTGCTGTGCATGATTATGTTGTCGGTCTGAGTATTATCAGTCCAGGAAGTGCTGAAGAGGGTTATGTTAAGGTACGGAGGCTCGATGACAATAACAGTGACGAATTTAACGCTGTCAAGGTCTCACTCGGAGTGCTTGGAGTTATCTCTCAGGTACAAACTCTATACTTTTGTAATTATTATGGTTTGACTTGGTGTGTTCGCCTTGTTTTTCTTCTCCATGTGTGGGTGGAACTACAATAGATGTCCATTAAGGATCTGTCCGAGTAATGAATTGTACATAGGTATGGCGCAAAATTACTCCTGAGGTCGCATCCAAGTTAAAACTAACGATCAGTTCGGAGTAGCTCCTCAATTTTCCAGTTTTCTAATTCAATTTTCTAAATAATTAATTTGTGGTTTCCTTTATTTAATAAGACATGAGATATATATGTGTGTTCATCATTATCATCATCTTCTGAAATTTTTATGTCAATATTATTCTCCTACCTCACTAATCCTGTTTTGTAGGACAATATTTATTTGAGTAATAAACATACTTTCTTTGGTATTTGGGGGAACTTAAACCTACTCCTACAAGTTTCATGGCCTGATTTTATTTTCTTGGATGTTTGCAATATTGCTTAGTTAAATAGGACCAAGTTGTCGGTTTTATAGGAATTCCCATTCGAATTGCCCTCTTCATCCAACTAATCGGCAACACCACAGCTAGAAAAAGTGTACTTGTCCTGATGAAAATGCTGATTTAAGATATGTCTAGTCAGGAAATTTTCTCAATTGCTTCAGAAGTCAATTTAATGCGCTTTGTCAGCTGCAACCAACCAATGAAAACTAGAAATCACATACTTAAGTAGTTTTCAGATTTTTTGGTAGAACAGTCACTCAGTAATTTCTTGGAAAATAGAAAGAGCCTGAAACCCCATACAATTCATACTGAGAATGTTGAATTTTTTTAATCTTTGTACTGAAAAATCAAAACACATTACCACTACCAACCTGCTATGGAATGAAGAAAGACACAGCATAGTTAGCACGAGTAGCTCAACTGGTTATTAAAAAAGAAGTTGAATACAAGGTCTTAGATTTGAATGATGCTGTGGTTATCAAAAAAGAAGTTGAATGCAAGGTCTTAGATTTAAATCTTGATAATAATAATATGAGAGTTCAGCTAATATAGTAACTCTTTGTACATATCAAACAATAGGCCGCCTTTTTTATAATCTAAGTAAGATTAATTTATGATTTATTCCCTCATAATTCTGTCGGACCAGGATATGGGGACACTTAAGATAGGCAATTTTACCTTTTTAGTGTAAGAAAGACACAGCATAAAATTCATAAGACTGATGCAGTTAATTTAGATAGGTCAAAAACTTCTAAAAAATGAGAAAATTAAAATTGAGAGGACGACCTTTTAAGGGAAGCAGTGAAGCGAGGTGGCTATTCTGAATAAAATGAGTCGATTCGCTTAAAAGCGTATAAATGAGAGACAGAGAAAAGGGTGAAAGAAAATGAGGAAAAGGACAAAAAGAAAGGAGGAAAGAGAAGTTCAAGTTTGAGAAGTGACTCTTAAACTGTAAATAAATAATTCAGTTATATTTATTTCTAGTTATGCCTTTGCTGCTCCCTGGCCTATTTGATTTCACATCATGCCTAGAGAAGAGGCGACGTACAATATTAAATGTTTACGAACATCATACAGTTACATTCATTTCTAATTATGCCTTTGCTGTATAGTGCCAACAGTTCCTCCACCGGATTACATTGTTATCGTTATAGTAAGAAAATCTGACAAATGTATTATTGTAATCTGCTAACCGCGCAGGTTACTTTGCAATTGCAACCCATGTTCAAGCGGTCCATTACCTACATAGAGAAGAATGACACGGATTTCGGAGACCAAGTGGCCACCTTTGGCAAACAACATGAGTTTGCAGACTTTTCATGGTATCCAAGTCAAGGGAAGGTGGTCTATCGAGTCGACGATCGCGTTTCCACCAGTACTTCTGGGAATGGTCTATATGATTACATACCATTCCGCACTACTGCTTCAGTGGAACTGGCACTGCTTCGTTCTACAGGTTTGCTTGTATAAGCATTTCCATAAGCATATAATGTTTATTCGTGAACTGTTGATGATGTCTACTGTCATGATTGTCTGATCAGAGGAGACACAAGAATCGTTGAGAGATGCTACTGGAAAGTGCATAAGCGGAAAGCTGATAACATCCACACTCCTGAGCTCAGCCAATGGACTGACAAACAATGGTAAGGTTTTCTAAGTGAGCTAATTAATAAGAACGTTATTATGAAAACTATCTCCATGTTTTCCGTTGTGACTTGGGACTTGCAGGTATCATATTCACGGGTTATCCTGTTATTGGATACCAAAACCGCGTTCAATCATCAGGTACTTGCCTTGATAGTCTTGCGGACGCGCTAATAACAGCTTGTCCATGGGACCACAGAGTGAAAGGGGAATTCTTCTTCCAAAGTACAATCAGTGTCAGCTTGTCAGTTGCTAAAAGCTTCATTCAAGACGTCCAAAAGCTGGTAAAATTGGCGCCTAAATCACTTTGCGGTGTGGACCTATACAATGGTTTTCTCATGCGCTACGTAACAGCATCAAGTGCTTACCTGGGGAAGCAAGAAGACGCCATAGATTTTGACATAACATATTACCGCAGCAAAGACCCTTCAACTCCTAGGCTTTATGAAGATATACTTGAAGAAATAGAGCAACTCGCAGTGTTCAAGTACGGAGGATTGCCTCACTGGGGAAAGAACCGTAACGTAGCATTTGATGGGGCAATCAAAAAATACAAGAAAGCTGCAAATTTCTTAAGTGTTATGAAGAAATACGATCCCTTGGCACTATTTTCTAATGAGTGGACGGACCAGATACTGGGGTTGAGTAGTAATGTGGCCATATTAAAGGATGGTTGTGCACTGGAAGGGTTGTGTATATGCTCACAGGACTCTCATTGTGCCCCAAGCAAGGGTTACTACTGTAGACCAGGCAAAGTTTACGATGACGCAAGGGTTTGTACACTCGTCACTTGAAAAGGGAGAACAAATAGGACTCTGCCGTTTATCATACTTAAGAAGTTCCATTCATTTTACAGTTGTGTAGCACAGGATCACCATAGGAATTGTGGGAACTAGGAAGCAAATGTCGGTACCCTGTTAAAAATTGCAATTGATAATAACAATACAGTGAATATTCTATGCCCCGTGATACAAAATATGTAAGAAGTAATAAATAGTGACACCGTGATTTATGCAATACACAGTAATCAATACAGAATTTGATTTTATAGCCTAACTAGAGAACTAAGATTTTCTGTCCAATATTACCTTGTCTTATTTTATCTCATAAAATCTCAATTATTTATTTTGTGGGATCCACGCGGAGTCCACGCAAGACCTATACAGAACTCACATAAATAAACGACTGAGATTTATTAGACACAATAAGATACTATAATATTGAACAGAAGATCTGAACTCCTAATTAGAACTCTTCACGGATCAATGAATATTGATTATGGTGTGTTCTGACATTTTGATGAGGTTTTGCTTTGGGATTTGGATAGGCCGATCAAAATGGTAGTTCTGCCAGTTCTTAAACTTATCAAAGAGTCGTATTCATGGACTAATATCCTCCATTTCCACTTTGTCATTTATTACAAGTAATGATCAGTCTTCCGCTTCCTTTTTTACGATTATCCACAATTTTTTGTTGAGTATCTCACGAGAGAGGAAAGACAAGTAATAATAGGCTACTATACTTATTATTAGATGATTTTAGCGTGAAATTTCACTAAAACTTATATGTAGTCTAATTTTTCTTTTTGTGTGAGCCTTAATCTTCATTACAAATTTGACAATTAAAAAAACAAACTATCCTCAACTAGTTATCAATAATGGTTTGGCTTCCAACAGCAGAACAAATACAATCGAAACCATCGTTGCACAACCGGAGCCAATCTGATGAAAACTTCTCGAAAGTAATTTGGAGCTATTAGCGTTTCAGGTTAGTTGGATTTATAAAATATGTGAACATAGATGAGGTAAAACTAGGCATTACCGACAACATAAGAATAGCTAATTTTAGTTTTAGCCAGTTCAACCTAATGCCAAAAGCATGATGAAACAGTTGTGGAGGTGCCAACGCACGGCACGGGAGCTTCATTGGTCTGAGCCTGTCTGGGCTCATACATAAAAGCTTTCCCTGTTCTATAAGGAGCAGTGTCCTGAAGCCCAAATTCTTTAGATAACTTAGGCCTATCTAAAGGCAGTTTCATTCCATAATTAGTGGCGTATTAAAAATCCAATAAGGACTTCTCAGTTCTCATGAATAAAAATAAGAGTAAACAAAATAAAACCAACTTTCCTAGTTTTAGACGGGTATTCTAAGGTATGCACGAGTTACTCAAGCGATAAGAAAGTTTTAATTTTTAACTAAACTTTTGAATTTTACAACTAAAAAGTAGAGAGATTTAAAAATTAATTTGAAAAGAAGGAAAATATGTTATTTTGTTTATTAGTAAGAAAAATTGATAAATTGAATTAGTGGTGATTTTATTTTATGAAAAAGACTAAAGAATTACAAAAGGAGCGGGCATATTCACGTATCAAATTTGCATGCATTGACTAAGTGTCAAAATCGCTCTAAACCCAATAAACTTTACCATTATTCCCTAGTTAAATCTTTCCATTTCTTTATTTTGGCCATCTTCAAATGGAATGATCGCTAACGTAATCTAAGTAGACGTTTGGTTTGAGCACGGAGTTGGCTATAGATATGGATATAATAATAGAAGGAGATGGGGATGTGTATGAAAAATAAAAAAAATGATGTTTAGTTTGTGTCTTTATACGAAGGTTAAAAACTGTAAAAAGTGCTTCTGTTTCGTTGTTCTTGAAAGTCATTAAGAGCTTTACAAAACAAATAAATAAACACCAACGCAGAAGATGATTCGCTCTGTGTTTTTTAAATAGTTAAAACTATATACGAAAAATCAAATTAAATCACAAAATAATAATTATAAGGGGAAAAATGAGCAGAATGATTTTATGATTCTTGTTCAATCTATAACCATATGTACTTTCACATCGTCAAATCATATAGTAGATTGGTTATTCTCTTGATTAAATCATAAAATGAGAATATATAAGAAAAAAAAGGAGTAAAAATCTCATTTACAATGAGATGAAACCAGGTTCTATCCAGTTCATTTAACATCAAATTAAAACGAGAAATTTCAGAAAATATACCTGGAGATGCAAAATAAAAAATTCCTTCGTTGATGAAATGTGATAAGGCAGGATGGAAGATTGTAAGGAATTGAGAGGCGATAAGGAAGTAAAGAGAATGGTAGAGCAAATGTTGGGGATAAAAGAATAAAAGATAAACGTGATAAAAACTTAGATTGAAATGAAAACTCGATATCCACCCCTTGGTGGGTTTAATAGATTCCCAAATTTATTGGGATAAATCCATTCCCCTATAATTGAAAACCTCAAAACAAACACTGTTTTTTACAATTATTTTATTTTTTCGTTCTCAAACCCTCAAACCAAACGCCTCCTAAGTTTCATAACTAAAAACTTGTTGCTTTTCTACCATTAATAATACTCAAAACTAGGAAACTATAAATGATAATATAGGAACACCATCATATTTAACTTATAGCATCATCATGATAACAATTAAAAATTATATACAAAGTTTGAGCTCAAATTTGTTCTTTTATGAAGAGAAGAATTGCATATTTCTTTCTAGAATTTAATGTGTGTTCATATTATGAATGTCTCTAGCATTCAAATAATTAAATAATTTACTCATATTTCCTTTTGAATATATTTTCAAAATCTTTGTATGAGACTTTTTTCTATTGTCACTTATATTTACTCACTTATAGTGATGAAATCTTGAGAGAATAAAATGATTCAAATAATTGTGTGAAAATAAATAAAAAGAATGGGGCATGTAATGATATATTAAAGATGCATTTAATCTGGAAATGAGACATTTCCGTCGGTAAATTTCATCACTGACGGAATTTGGTGCCCGAGAAATTGGTCGCTAAAGGTGTCGTAGTTAAAATTAACCAACAGTATTAACGACGGTAACTTGTTGTCGGAATCAATTTAACGACAGAAGAGGTCAAGTGACATACCGTTAGTGAAATTTAGCAATGAACTAATTTCCGTCGGTGATCCAAAGGTAATCTCAACCAATTTTTTGACGGTTGAGTTTATCGTCGATAAATCTCTTCAACATTTCCGACGGAATATTTTTCCGTCGATAAGAACTGAGTATATTTTTTTATTCCATTGTTATGTTATTGTTATAACAATGTTATATTATATATATAATTTATTTATTTGTATTACGTTATATCATTTGTTCATAATATATTAATGTGTATATATAATTTGATGAATGAGAAAATTAATTAATAATACAACGTATAAAGTATTTAATTTAATAATTAAAACATAACAAAGAACAAATCTTATGTTTTTAATTGAAAACAAATGACAAAGATAAGCTAATGTCGTGGTGATCGTTGATGCTCTGAACTGTTAACCCCCCTCTTTAACTGTTCCATCTCCTGCCTAAGCTGAGCCATCTGCTCCATTTGCTCTCTCATCTTAGTCATCTGCTCCACCTCCACTCTCATCTTAGCAACCCGCTCCATCTCCTCTCTTATCTTAGCTGCCTGCTCCATCGACTCTTTGATCTTTGATACATGCTCCAGCTCCTCCCTCATCTTCTCACTCATCTTCAGACTCATCTCTTCTCTCATCTTAGCTATCTCCTCCATATGCTCCGTACGTTGATTAACTAGCTGCTCCCTCAATGTGTCCACTGTGGCTCGGAGCTCGGATACTGTTAGAGTAGTGCCCTAAAGGCAATCGCCTTTAGCGCGTTTTGTACAAAGTTGTGTACATACTTTATGAATAAATAAAGAAAGGCACATTTCATTAATTTGATATTCATTATTTATGAATTGATATTGATTTATAAGCAAATTAATGAAGTCCATGATATATGACATAGCATGAAGGAAATTGTGATGTGATCATACTACTGAGATTCCTATCATGTGCAATTATGTCAGTATCTAAATTATCTCTAGTCGTAGGATTACTGAAACTGGACATCGGTAATCCGGAGAGACTAGCACATTTCAAGCTCCTTGATTTGATCAAGTAGTGGATCTCAAAAACTGTAAATATGAGATGTTTAGAGTTGAGATGTGAATGCTTACTAGAGGTAGTAAGTGCATTGGATGACCTACTATGAGATCATCACATGGATGTCCTATTCTAATGTCAGTGATAATCTCATCATAGCAATGGTGCAAATATCCTTAGACTTGAGGTACTCAAGGATATCTTGAATCTTGATTACGTGCTTTGACTCCATTCCTTGTTGCCTTACAGAGGTCGCTCATAGGGTGGTGCTTGGGTACAGCTTGAGGTATTCGAAGGTAATTGAGTAGCCAATAGAGGATTCACCACTTCTGTAATAGAAGAAGATGATACCCATGGCCTCTTGTCAGGGTCATTACTTGGAAATCTCTGGCCGGAGTACATATGTCATGAAGAGTGTCTTCAGTGACATATAAAGTAATGAGTCCCAGGACGAGAAATGATATCACTTGGACTAGATTTGATGTAGTCAGTCTAGTAAGAGTTCACACTTTGCCCATACTCATAACCAAGTGGGGTATAGCATGGTGAAAGGACGAATTGCACAGTAATTGTCTATGGAAAGGTTCGTGATGTGGTTCATGATGAACATAGGTTCATTAGTCAAACCAATTACTTTCCGGTCAATTGGGGGTCATGATGTGTTGCTAGATACCGCTCATGACTTGCTCATATTAAGTGTTAATCTAAGTGACCAACATAACCGGAAACCTAATGAGTCACACGCATAAGAGTGACTCGGAGAATTCGTAAAATAGTTTTGGACAGAGATCCAATATATGGAGAGCAATAAGATTAAATGGATCCCGATGAGATCGAGATATGTCCCGATGAGATCGCGACAGGTCTTCGGTGTTTTTTCCATACCGGGACCCGGTAGGACCGACCCCAGTGTGACTGGACCATTTCAGCAGTAATATATATATATATATATATATATATATATATATATATATATATGTGTGTGTGTGTGTGTGTGTGTGGTCAACGTGGAAGCCAAATGATAAGCCTAATCATCTTAACTTTTATATATATATATATATATATATATAAAGGCTAACGTGGAACAAGCCACCACCATTAGCATTTAATACCTTTAATGTGTTAAAGACAAAAGGCTTATGGAGAAATGAAAGAAGGTTGATGATCGTGGGTTTTGAAAGGTTTAAAAGAAGAAAGAGTTTTTCTCCTAAAACTCTCTTCATCATCGTTGATCAAGCTTCATCTTCTCCTCTCCAAGCTTCATCTTCCTTCATCAAGGTTGCTTTCCAACAATAAGGTAAGAGCTAGCACTCTTTCCCTTGTTCTAGCTATTCCCGGGTCAAAGGGTTTGCCCCGGTTAGGTTCTCCGATCTCTGCGTGGATACCGTTAGAGACGGTCTCCTTTGGTCGTTATGGTTTGACTTTGATATATAAACACATGGATCCTGATTTTCGGGAAGGTCCCGGAATAAAAATTTTTGTTTTCCGCACCGTGTGCATGTGATGCACACACCGGGATTTTCCTACAGATACTTCATTACTTTGCAATAGCCGAGCAGATGCTGCTGTATTGGACAAGGAAGAGTGCGAATAACAAGTGTTTGCATATGAACCTAGGCCGAATATTCTTCCACAACGGTCCCTACCACCCACAACATTAAGATATGTCTGAGTCTCGTCTACAGGTTGTTCCTCCTGAGACTGTCGCTGAATATTTTGTTATATTTGGTCCTATTAGGAAGCAATCTTTACATTAATAATTAGGGTATAATTGTTAAGAAATTAAAAATGTGTTAATTTTACTTACATTCAGCTCTCTATATCGAGTGTTGATGAAGCTAACACCATCATGTTTCTTCGTGTGGGTGTGTAAAAATAGTTAGATAGGTGTAAGCTTGGTGTCCAATGACTTTTCCTACATATATAACCTAAATTGTCATATGTGAACTAGAATTTAAAAAAAATTCGACAAAGTTTCCTCTATATATATGATATTTGCCCCCCTATTTGTAACATCCCACCCTCAATTGGAAGGGTAGAATAGTAAATTGGCATATGATGGGCTAGATTGGGATTTCATAGGATTGCTTATGCATAATAGGATTGGTCCACAGTCATATTTGTGCACATGAAATTATTGTGCATGCATACATGATATTCCCGATTTGCGTGCCTAAGATAATTTTATTGGGATTAACGTGGTTAATGGGTTTGAAAAATTATTCGAGTGCACGCCATAAATTGTTTTCTATTTTAAGGATTTTAGGAATTTTACGGAATTTTTGGGGTTCTTGCGGATAGGAAAAATTCAATGACTAATCTTGAGTGACTTTCTCTGTACTAAAAGGACTGCCTAATGGCGTTGAATTATGGAATAAATAATTGTGGGAATTGTTATAGGACCATTAGCATATGTTGGATTAAGATTAAATGAGATTAGTGTTATGATTAACTTATGTTGATTAAGTTCACTTTTGTCTTGTTCAAAAAAAAAAAAAATGCCAAGTGTCCCACCTATTTAAGGCTTTTGTCTTCTTCTTTTCCTTGATTTAGGTGGATTCACATTATATAGGTGAGAAAAAGAAGAGTCTAGCTCATTTTTTTCACTCCATCATCCGAAACTCCCCATATCCTCCATCTCCATCGATTTTTCTTGTTTTCTTCTTCTTCTTTAAGTTACTTCCTTCCACCTTGAGAACCTCCCTTACATGTATACAAGTTACCTTCTTTTCATGATAATAAACTCCTTGTGTGAGGATTAGAAAGTAGAGAAAGTGGTGTAGTATTGAAGAGAGAAAAGCTTTGATTAGGTAAGTGTATGGTTTAAGTTTTACTTATGTATTTAATGCATGAATTCATAGTTAATTGCATGAATTGGAAGTGATTGTTTATGAAATATGATGTATGATGCATTAATGACATGAAACATATGGTTTGAATTGTTGGGCATGTTTATAGAAGAATTAATGAGGTTGAAGATGATTAGTGTTTGAATGTCATAGTTTCAAATGATTGTAGTGATATTAGATGAATAAGACTTAAAAGAAAATGATTGACTATGATGCTGAAATTTTATAGGTTATGTTGAGGTGAAGTGTTTGATGAAATTTTGGTTGAATAGGAAGGTAAATTGAGTGCTAAGCGAAGTAGAATAGACATTGGAAAGAAAGGAATTGATTTGAAAAGTAAAGCTGGAAAATTGATATTTGACCTACTGTACTGTTTTGATCATAACTAATTGTATAGGTGAGTAAATGAGGTGAGATTTGTGCCCAATTAAACTTTGGGATGTTAGCTACATTTTTGTGTGAAATAGGTGTGGTCAAATTGTAACTCTAATAGGTTGAAATTTGGTATGGAAAGTTACTGTTTTATTGCCTGTGAACAGTAACCGAAACCATACCAATGATCTTTGCTGATTTTTCTAAATTAATTGAGATGGAATTAGGGAGAATGGTCTTCATGGAAGTTGATTCATATTGAGTTAGCTTTCCATTACCACTGATCTTGCTAATTTTCGAGTTGTATATTGGGAGATATGAACTGATTACTATTGATTGGTTTTATGCTTTTTGGAGAAACCTAGTTAAAGTGTTGATTTTGTGAGCTTTCTGCATGGGAGCAATTTTAGCAATTTTTGTGGACTGAATTGGTGTGAGTGATATTCTGTAAAGTTGTAGAGGAAGACATTATCTTGAAAATGAAATATGGCATATAATTTTTAGAGGTCAAAGTTGGGAGTTATGATTTTTCAAAAACTGATCCTGAATTAGGTTAGGAATTGCTGATCATGGCAGTAACTTGCATGACAGTTTTGAAATGGTTAGAAATTAAATTGGAAATTGAGTTCTTCATGAAAATTGAAGTTTGAGGATTTATCTTTTCAGGGATATAAAGTTCAGATTTTTCTGACTTGTGTACAGGGAGTTATGCTTGTTATAAGTTTACTGCTCAAATTGAATGATTTCAGGGACAGCAACATTGACTGAATTAATTGACTTGTTTAGCAATGGAATTTGATTTTGGGTTGTTCTTGAAAGTTGTAGAGCACCTTATGGTCTTCCTGAGAAAATTTTATTGTGTTATTTTGACTGAGGAAATGAGTAGTTACTGAATTTGCAAAGTATTGCACTGTTTGAAAGGTTTTGTGTAGACAGTAGCTTTGATGGGATATTTGACACCTTAGGGGTGAAATTGATTTTATGGTCTTCTTGAGAATTGTAGAGGGTTTCATGATATTTCCAAGAAGCTATGGTTTGCATTTTCTGAATTGTGTTCTAAGAATTATGGTTGTTGGAAATTTGGATTGAAAACAGGAAAAAGGGCAAGGAAGTAGAGGAACCTCATGAGGCGAGGTAAGTCGGCTTCGATCGAGGAGGCGCTCGCCCTCATGACGAGGCAAAATGAGTCTGCCTCATGAGGCGACGCCTCGCCTCATGACGAGGCAAAATGAGTCTGCCTCGCATGGGCGACGTCTCGCCCATGAGGCGATTGCAATATGTATATATATTGTTTTATTATTATTTGATTATTTGGTATTTGGTGATTCTTTGCTCATAACTTTTCCGTCCGACATCCGATTGACCTGATTCTTGAGGCATCGGATTAGTGAAACATTAATTTCATTTCATGGGAAATTGGGAATTTTGGACGGAAAATTTCGTGGGTCCGGTTTATTGTTTTCGTCATTGTTTTATTTAATTGGGGACCTATAGAGGTCCAGAATTGCGCACCGTCGGCGCCATTAGATTTCTAATTTTAGGCGGATTTTATTATGGGAAATTTGGATTTAGGGCGGAAAATTCATGAACATGCATATTTCACCTACATGTGCACAAATTGCATCTGTAGTGACCCGTTCTTTTCTATTTCTTATAGAGGCCCAGTGGGCGTCGTCGGGACCGACGGGTGAAACTTCCGGCATTAGCTCGGAAGTAATAGGTGAGTAACCTATTTGGTTCCTCAACCTTTATGTGTTTAAGATTTTGCAATTATGCCATGTGGAGTTAATGGGGGTTTATATGTGTTTGATTTTGATTGATTTGGACCATAGGTGTCGAAATATTTGGAAACTTGTTATTGAAGTGCTATTTGTGTGTACTGTTTGTGAATAAGTACATTGGAGATCTCGGACTAAAGGTCCGAGGAATGGAAATAAATATTGAAGTGTTAAAATTATACATTTTGATACATTGGATGTGACTTTTAATATGATATGGTAGGATGCAATAAATTGTAAATGTATAGATTGAAACACGGATCGAAGGTCGAAGAAAAAAAAATTGGTCACCGAACTATAGCGATCAGTAAATGAGAATTAGAGCATATGCATTCATGCATAATGGCATGATCGAGATAAAAGCGATTGTGGCCGCGAGCAAGACCGTATCGGGGCATATCACGCCTAGCGTATATGAGCTTTCACTCAACGCATGGACCTCGGGTCCAGCGTATTGAGCCTCGGGCTCGATGTATCGAGGCTTCAAGCCCGATGTTTTCGAGCCACTGGCTCAACGCAATGTGCCCATCACTGGGGCGATTTGAGCGCACAGTCACAACAACGTAATGAAAATGGAAAGGGTCTCATGTGCATTGCATATATGGTATGATTAAATGTGGATCGTATGAAAGCGTACGCCTTACATTTGTGAATTGTGATTGTATGTGATAATTGGTAAATTGTGTGTTTATGCATGAATTGGGTGAACCATCGATGATGGTTTCTCCTTGAGTTCATAAACTCACCCAACATTGCATCTATTTTTCAGGAAATAGAGAGTACCCCGTTGGACACACGGGAGTACGTATACTGCTAGCAAGACAGAGTATCGGGTCGGGATCAGTGTCGTCCGTATCTACATTAGTGTATTCATTTGGTATCATTTGGTATTTAGTAGGCCCAATTGTTTACATGTAATTATATGGAGTAACTGAGCACTAATGAGTGCTAATAATGAGTGAAATTGTTTTATCAGTGAAATGGTTTAATATTTGAAAATGTTTTGTTATAATTGGGCCAAGTCAATGATTGCTTTGCGCACTCTACTGTTTTTGAAAGAAAAAGATAATGTCATGCGCACTCTAATGTTTTTCAAAAAAAAAAAATGTCACACGATTTTTGGTTAACAAGGTAATGACTGTTCTAGTACACCACCCTCGCGGGTCACGAGCTCGGATATCACCATGGATATCGGGTTCGGGTCTCGTCGGGAGTGGGGTGCTACATTTTAATATCGAGCCGAAATGCGAAATATATCTGGGCACAGTCTGAAACATAGGTTAAGGTTGCATGCATTTGAGTCGTGTCGTTGCAGACCGTGGCAACTGATCCCCAGTCTGAGTCGCACGAGTAGAAATCCTACGTGTGCATACGTGTTAAGTGACTAAGTGAGAGAAAAGTGAGACCGTATTAGAATGTGAGCCCCTGAATGTGTATAGGCAATGAGAAATGGAAAAAGGAAACATCAATAATGAGAATTATAATGTACTGTGGTTAGAATGACTATGTTGGCTTAAATTGATTAAGGAAAGAAGTGATATCACAATGAATTCCCGGATTAAAGTGGCAATATAATGACGGAAAATGAATATGTCTAGAACTTGGAGAGGTCTACTGGAGATATGAGAAGTATACTGGTTATAGGCCTAAGTGTGATTAAAAGTCCGGGATGACGAAGTAATTAGAGCTCTGACTGTATATGCGATGAAATGGGAAACATTGGGCCGAGTAAAACGTAGATGATCCGATCGAGCGGATATTGAGTGCTGCATTTGTGTTTGATATCGATAGATATCATAGGTAGATGAGGATAGTGAGATTGTGATAGGATCAATATTATACCGTCCGGTCTACCTAGAACTAAAAAGCCTGAATGAGCAAGGTGCTAGTGCCTAGTAGAGTAAGAAAAAGTAGAAAGTGTCAGATAACTGAAATGAACTCGTGAAGCGGTTATGATCTGGAACGCATAAGCTTGAAACTGAAATGGGTATGTGAATATTGTGCTAAGAGTTTAGAAATCAGTATAATAAGATCGTAAGGGAAAAGACAGATGACAATTTCTCTGATTGTATATCGGAAATTCGGATTGATTGAATATGTGGATTTGGACACGAAATGATAAATGGATGGGCAAATAGATAAATGGATGGAATCTGGTGGAGTTGTATCAACGATTTTGTCGTGTATTGGGGATTGTGAATACCTTATCATAGATTGTTTGAGGAAAATAAAGAAATCTGAAGTATATATGAAAAGAGTTGTCACATTTAAGTCGATTTACCGTTGGGAGTATCTATTGGATAGTAAAGTTGATCATGATTAATGAAGCGTAAGTGAAAGATACATGGAAATAACGAGAGGAGATGATCGGTGAATGGCTATAAGTGTAAAGTTCATAATGGGTTAAAGTAAGACATAAGATGGTGAATGTACCTTTATGAGGAGAAATGGAAAATGAAAATGATTATGGCATAAGTCCTCTATTTGAGGATTGACATAAGCGGAAATGAGTTTGTGGAATTCAGATCGTATAGGATAATAATTGGTTTAGGATAAGATGAAGTGATTTGGGTAATGTGTATAGTAAAGTATAAGGGTTAAAGAAAGTGTATCGCATATTGTTACGATTAAGATAGTGCATTATAGTTGTGAATGATTGAAAAGCAATTAGGGACACTAATTGGTGATGAGACTTTCGTGAACGATTATAATGACGGTAGCAAGAAAAGAAATACGAGGCGAAATCAAAAGTGAAATTGAGTCATATCTCAAGAGGAGATTTAGACATAACAAGTGAAATATCTGAGTGAGGTTATATGTATTGTGTGTGTGCAGGGAATGTAAAGTATCCAACGACATAAATGGAATGTTTATTTGAGGTGATCTATTGCAATGAAAAGTGAATAGATCTTCTTGAATCGTGAAGTGAAATACTTAAATGAAGTGAAATTTATGGAAGTCCAAGTACGGATGACTAGGTATTGGCATATGTTGATGTGAATGACGAAAATAAATTGAAAAGAGAAAATGAATAGAGACAAAAGTCTAAGGAAAAGCCGACAATGACGTGATGTAGTGTTATATATATATATACTTTATGTATAATTGAGGAATTTGATCGATGATAAGCATATCCTTGGAGAGTGGGCGTGTGTGATGAAATGAGACAATATGTTAAAGCGGTATTAGATAAATTGAATTGATTTTGATAAATGGTATTGGTTCTATGATCGAAATTGTTTAAAGCCTTGGAGACTTTAGATTCCTATAAAGATACTTGTGCTTATTCGAGGAAAAGGCGGGCATAAATGACTACGAAATAAGCAGACAATTCGACTACTAAGCTCAAATAGTGAGCAGATAATCTGCAATGAGCGGATCAATTACGAGATATTGGGATTTTCAAAGAATGTCAAGTAGATTATGGGTAATTGTGAAGTGTTTACGAAAAATTGAAGTTGTAGAGCTAGGGATCTTGGATAGAGGTAAGAAAGGTTACTAGTTAGGAAGCAAACTCTGTTTCCCATCACGAATCTGAAGAGTCAAGTAATCGGAGAATGGTATTGAATGATTCAAAAAAAAATATAAGCATGTGTGGGATTGAACAAAGGAATTGATGAGCAAAAAAAATTTGAGCGATCGAAGCTCGACATTCTAGTAAGTATATGAGAAAAGTGAAATTGAATAACTATGTGTATAGAATGAAGTGATTATTGATTCAAGTCGATAGGTGTTAATGTTCAATAGGAAAAAAAAAAAGCTTGATTATGATCGTATTCTTGAGTTACGATTTTCTTGTGGGGATATCTTGCTACACCTTAGAGGGCTAACAAAGTCAAAGACCACAATGAATTTGAGGCTGTGTTGAGTGAAACAAAGGAAAGTGACATAGGAAAGCAGCATAAGTTAGCTAAAATGGATCAGGATCGGATAAGTGAAGCAGAATAAAATGCATATCCATTGCATTAGGTAAAAGTATCACTAGTAATAATGAAATGGAGCTAAATGTCATTGTATTGGTACCAAAGGAATGTGAATCGTCCCGACGAGATAAATGAGGTTATTATGCGTATCACTTTGAGCAGATGTACTCCATGGAATACGACTTAGTCTGTATGTTATTGGGAGAAAAGATAATGGGCGGTATAGTGAGAAAAAGGTATTGGATGGATAAATGTGATGATTAGTGAGCAGGTTGAAATAATGAATTAAGTCATAGCATTGGAACTAAAGGTAATGACTACTCGAAAATGGCAAGTGAGATAGCTAAGAAAATGAGATTGCCAAGCTGATAGCCTTGTTGAGTCAAATCTCTTGTGATGAGTGATAATGAGTTAGCCAAATTAATAGCTGAACAATGATCGAATATGGTTCTGATGACCTTTCGGAAAATGAATTATTGAGTGGAAAAGTGTATAGGATGAGATAGGAACATATTATTACGGTCATACTAAAGCTGTTGTTGAGAATTTCGAGACGAAATTTTTTTTAGGGGGAATTGTAACATCCACCTCAATTGGAAGGTAGAATAGTAAATTGGCATATGATGGGCTAGATTGGGATTTCATAGGATTGCTTATGCATAATAGGATTGGTCTACGATCATATTTGTGCACATGAAATTATTGTGCATGCATACATGATATTCGATTTGCGTGCCTAAGATAATTTTATTGGGATTAACGTGGTTAATGGGTTTGAAAAATTATTCGAGACGCCATAAATTGTTTTCTATTTTAAGGATTTTAGGAATTTTTCGGAATTTTTGGGGTTCTTGCCCTGAGGAAAAATTCAACCGATCTGAGTGACTTTCTCTCAGTACTAAAAGGACTGCCTAATGGCGTTGAATTATGGAATAAATAATTGTGGGAATTGTTATAGGACCATTAGCATATGTTGGATTAAGATTAAATGAGATTAGTGTTATGATTAACTTATGTTGATTAAGTTCACTTTTGTCTTGTTCAAAAAAAAAAAAATGCCAAGTGTCCCACCTATTTAAGGCTTTTGTCTTCTTCTTCTCCTTGATTTCGGTGGATTCACATTATATAGGTGAGAAAAGAAGAGTCTAGCTCATTTTTCACTCCATCATCGAAACTCCCATATCCTCCATCTCCATCGATTTTTCTTGTTTTCTTCTTCTTCTTTAAGTTACTTCCTTCCACCTTGAGAACCTCCCTTACATGTATACAAGTTACCTTCTTTTCATGATAATAAACTCCTTGTGTGAGGATTAGAAAGTAGAGAAAGTGGTGTAGTATTGAAGAGAAAAGCTTTGATTAGGTAAGTGTATGGTTTAAGTTTTACTTATGTATTTAATGCATGAATTCATAGTTAATTGCATGAATTGGAAGTGATTGTTTATGAAATATGATGTATGATGCATTAATGACATGAAACATATGGTTTGAATTGTTGGGCATGTTTATAGAAGAATTAATGAGGTTGAAGATGATTAGTGTTTGAATGTCATAGTTTCAAATGATTGTAGTGATATTAGATGAATAAGACTTAAAAGAAAATGATTGACTATGATGCTGAAATTTTATAGGTTATGTTGAGGTGAAGTGTTTGATGAAATTTTGGTTGAATAGGAAGGTAAATTGAGTGCTAAGCGAAGTAGAATAGACATTGGAAAGAAAGGAATTGATTTGAGAAGTAAAGCTGGAAAATTGATATTTGACCTACTGTACTGTTTTGATCATAACTAATTGTATAGGTGAGTAAATGAGGTGAGATTTGTGCCCAATTAAACTTTGGGATGTTAGCTACATTTTGTGTGAAATAGGTGTGGTCAAATTGTAACTCTAATAGGTTGAAATTTGGTATGGAAAGTTACTGTTTTATTGCCTGTGAACAGTAACCGAAACCATACCAATGATCTTTGCTGATTTTCTAAATTAATTGAGATGGAATTAGGAGAATGGTCTTCATGGAAGTTGATGCATATTGAGTTAGCTTTCCATTACCACTGATCTTGCTAATTTTCGAGTTGTATATTGGGAGATATGAACTGATTACTATTGATTGGTTTTATGCTTTTTGGAGAAACCTAGTTAAAGTGTTGATTTTGTGAGCTTTCTGCATGGGAGCAATTTTAGCAATTTTTGTGGACTGAATTGGTGTGAGTGATATTCTGTAAAGTTGTAGAGGAAGACATTATCTTGAAAATGAAATATGGCATATAATTTTTAGAGGTCAAAGTTGGGAGTTATGATTTTTCCAAAACTGATCCTGAATTAGGTTAGGAATTGCTGATCATGGCAGTAACTTGCATGACAGTTTTGAAATGGTTAGAAATTAAATTGGAAATTGAGTTCTTCATGAAAATTGAAGTTTGAGGATTTATCTTTTCAGGGATATAAAGTTCAGATTTTTCTGACTTGTGTACAGGGAGTTATGCTTGTTATAAGTTTACTGCTCAAATTGAATGATTTCAGGGACAGCAACATTGACTGAATTAATTGACTTGTTTAGCAATGGAATTTGATTTTGGGTTGTTCTTGAAAGTTGTAGAGCACCTTATGGTCTTCCTGAGAAAATTTTATTGTGTTATTTTGACTGAGGAAATGAGTAGTTACTGAATTTGCAAAGTATTGCACTGTTTGAAAGGTTTTGTGTAGACAGTAGCTTTGATGGGATATTTGACACCTTAGGGGTGAAATTGATTTTATGGTCTTCTTGAGAATTGTAGAGGGTTTCATGATATTTCCAAGAAGCTATGGTTTGCATTTTCTGAATTGTGTTCTAAGAATTATGGTTGTTGGAAATTTGGATTGAAAACAGGAAAAAGGGCAAGGAAGTAGAGGAACCTCATGAGGCGAGGTAAGTCGGCTCGGTCATGAGGCGACGCCTCGCCCTCATGACGAGGCAAAATGAGTCTGCCTCATGAGGCGACGCCTCGCCCTCATGACGAGGCAAAATGAGTCTGCCTCATGACGGCTCGCCCATGAGGCGCTTGCAATATGTATATATATTGTTTTATTATTATTTGATTATTTGGTATTTGGTGATTCTTTTGCTCATAACTTTTCCGTCCGACATCCGATTGACCTGATTCTTGAGGCATCGGATTCGTGAAACATTAATTTCATTTCATGGGAAATTGGGAATTTTGGACGGAAAATTTACGTGGGTCCGGTTTATTGTTTTCAGTCCTTTGTTTTATTTAATTGGGGACTATAGAGGTCCGAATTGCACCGCCGTCGCCATTAGATTTCTAATTTTAGGCGGATTTTATTATGGGAAATTTGGATTTAGGGCGGAAAATTCATGAACATGCATATTTCACCTACATGTGCACAAATTGCATCTGTAGTGACCCGTTCTTTTCTATTTCTTATAGAGGCCCAGTGGGCGTCGTCGGGGACGGCAGGCGAAACTTCCGGCATTAGTTTCGGAAGTAATAGGTGAGTAACCTATTTGGTTCCTCAACCTTTATGTGTTTAAGATTTTGCAATTATGCCATATGGAGTTAATGGGGGTTTATATGTGTTTGATTTTGATTGATTTGGACCATAGGTGTACGAAATATTTGGAAACTTGTTATTGAAGTGCTATTTGTGTGTACTGTTTGTGAATAAGTACATTGGAGATCTCGGACTAAAGGTCCGAGGAATGGGAAATAAATATTGAAGTGTTAAAATTATGCATTTTGATACATTGGATGTGACTTTTAATATGATATGGTAGGATGCAATAAATTGTAAATGTATAGATGAAACACCGGACGAAGGTCCGAAGAAACGAAAATTGGTCTTGAACTATAAGCGATGTAAATGAGAATTAGAGCATATGCATTCATGCATAATGGCATGATCGATAAAAGCGATTGTGGCCGAGCAAGACCGTATCGGGGCATATCACGCCTAGCGTATATGAGAGCTTTATTTCAACGCACGGACCTCAGTCCAGCGTATTGAGCCTCGGGCTCGATGTATCGAGGCTTCAAGCCCATGTTTTCGAGCCACCGGCTCAGCGCAATGTGCCCATCACCGGGACGATTTGGTATGCGGTCACAACAACGTAATGAAAATGGAAAGGGTCTCATGTGCATTGCATATATGGTATGATTAAATGTGGGTCGTATGAAAGGCGATCACGCCTTACATTTGTGAATTGTGATTGTATGTGATAATTGGTAAATTGTGTGTTTATGCATGAATTGGGTGAACCATCGATGATGGTTTCTCACTGAGTTCGCAAACTCACCCAACATTGCATCTATTTTTCAGGAAATAGAGAGTACCCCGTTGGACACACGGAGTACGTATACTGCTAGCAAGACAGTATCGGGTCGGGATCAGTGTCGTCCGTATCTACATTAGTGTATTCATTTGGTATCATTTGGTATTTAGTAGGCCCAATTGTTTACATGTAATTATATGGAGTAACTGAGCACTAATGAGTGCTAATAATGAGTGAAATTGTTTTATCAGTGAAATGGTTTAATATTTGAAAATGTTTTGTTATAATTGGGCCAAGTCAATGATTGCTTTGCGCACTCTACTGTTTTTGAAAGAAAAAGATAATGTCATGCGCACTCTAATGTTTTTCAAAAAAAAAAAATGTCACACGATTTTTGGTTAACAAGGTAATGACTGTTCTAGTACACCACCCTCGCGGGTCACGAGCTCGGATATCACCATGGATATCGGGTTCGGGTCTCGTCGGGAGTGGGGTGCTACACTATTCAACGAAGAAAACAACTTCACACAGTCATATATGGCAGCAGACATTTATATCATAATCACTATGTTCAATAAAGCGAAACAAAATATATGCAAAATAGGTGTGAAGTTTAGATACTTACTAGTCTATGTGCATGTCATAGTGGGTAATTGATCATCCTGTATGCACTGGAAGACTAGCACCTCCCGGGCCTCCACGTCTGTTGATCGAATTACGCTATGATATGGACATTGTCGCAGGTGATGTCCAATACTCGGTCTAACGAGTCCAAATTTTCTCCGAAATATAATGCGGTCGAGCACCAACCTTACGTATCGCATTAATTAAGTCGCGATAACGTATTCGAGCTTTCTTTTGCCACACTTTATACATGCTGGCGTTGAAACAAGAATCCCAGTAAAATTCTTTCTGAAATAAGAAGGGAAAAATAAGAAAATGTTAAAATTTTTATGAACATTGTGAATATAAAACAATGTAACAAGAAAATAACTATTATTTGTACCTCAAACACCTGAAAGTAAAATTGCTTTGTGGTGTCAGATAAATTCTTCCACACATAACCCTCAGGTTCAATTCTTTGCTTAAATGACGAAGTCATATTTTTTAAAGTTAGTCTAGAGAAACCAACCTATCATACCAAATTATGTTATCCTATGTAAAAATTGATAAAAGTAAGACTTGATAATAAGCAAATTGTAAGTGCTTTGATTTCACTTACTGGTCATTGACAACAGTTACAAACTTTCTTCCATCAGGTCCCTCAGCGCCAGGCTGGTGGATGTCTCCTGCTTCCAATAAGATGGTGTCAGATGATATATGCATTGGAGAAGGGGATGGTGTAGGATGAGGAGCAGTAGGTGATGCCTCATCTGCAACAGTCGACGCAAGAAGTGGAGAAGGTGAGTCAGTCAGAGCTCCAGATTGTGACGAACCACCTTCATAGTAACTTCCCCCGAACATGGCTCTAAACCTCGGTTGCATGACCCCACGCTGTCTCTTTGGTCCCATTTGTTTACCTGAAATTCAATTTTGCCCAATTCTCTACAAGTATAATTAATACTTTGAAAGCAATATTTTACATAACACATAGAGAAGAAAATAAGGCAATATATAAAGGTTAACATCTTGTTATCAACAATAAATGAACCTTAACAATAATACAAATATGCACTGTTTAACGAAGTCTTACAGATACAACAATAAATCAACATGAAAGGTTAGTGTAATAATGTTTTGCAGCATAAAAGCACATTGATATAATTAATTTGTTTGATTCCATGTAACAAGGGAGTCGGTAAAGGTAAAAGAGTCTCCAATGTCTGGATTCCCGAGAAGGGTTATCGCATGTTCAAATGCACCAATAGAAACAGTAAAACTTCGTCCACTTGGTGTACACTGTTGAACACCTTCTTGCAATAGTTTTGAAGCTATAGCTAGACTTGTTGAGGAAATAGTGAATGACTTGCCGCTCTTAAAATGGAAGACTAATTCTCTGGATGAACTACTAATAGGAACAATTTTATCTAAAATATAATCAGTGAAGAAATTTTGAAATCGTGACATTAAAAAACCATATAAGCAACGAAAACGGTATATTAATGCATACATGATTGTGCAGACGAGGTTTGAGGAATAGAAAAATTGTCGACAATACCCGATCTTCCTATTCCTTTATAAGTTGTCGTGACATTGTTCTCACCTTTATCAGCATACATGTCCTCTTCAAATTTAAAGGAAGCTTAAACATGTAGGATTGACAATGAAATGAGAATATGTATGATAACTTCAATAAATGTTATGAGACGTACATAGCACGAAAAGAGACGACGTGCAGATCATACTAAACACCTTCAAGTAACAGATCGGTCATAGAAGGCAAACGATTGGTAGTGTATGATGCAGCGATATGTTCTGTAGTTTTGATTCCATGGGCTGGGACAATTTTGCCACATTCCTCCTAACGGAAAGAATTTTTACCATCCGGAACCAATTGCCATGTCGACATTCTTTTAAAAAGAAATTCAATAAAAGACCTTACATAATATATTGATATGAAAATAATGTTGATTTTTAAATTAAAATATTCAATTACAAACACAAGTCATTCGCTATCAAAAATTAATGGCAAATTACAATACTCTTCTTCTTCAGAAGAATAAGAATCAAATTTCGGCTCCTCTTCAGATCTCAGACCCTCGTCATCCTCTCCAGATGAAATATCGACATATTCGTTTGATGGATCGTTCAAAGGTTCATTATTGTCATATGTAATAGATGCATTGAGAAAAGTGACATCTTCCTAAAACGCCTCATTTTGAAGACTATGATCTTCTTTTCCATGTGATTCGTAAACACCTCTAGGTTTAACTTTGCAAACTTCTAACCATTCTATCTTATCTCATCGTAAGCTTGGAAAAGGGATATAACAAACCTGTTTTGTTTGCACAGCCAAGACAAAAGGTTCAAATTGTCTCAATCTTCTTCGGTGATTGATTTCAACTAAATTGTATTATCTATGCACCTTTATTCCAACATTTGGTGTCGGGTCATACCAGTCACATTTAAATATCACACGTCACTTGACTGGCAAAGCAGGGTATTCAACTTATTGTATTTCAATAATTTTTTCATAGCAATCCATCATTTATCCCTATATCGAAACACCACTGTTTATTGTTGACATGTTATGTCCATGAGATTTTGTATGATATTTGTATCCATTAATAAAATACATCGAGATACGATTTAACAGTTCGTAGAGGTCCCTTTGCAAATTCACAAATGATCTGGTTGTCGATTGGATTTTCTAAGGCCTACAAAAGTAAATTTATCATAGAAAAGAGTAAAGTGTCATGAGAATAGTAATATATACCGTTGAATTATAATTAAGATTACTTGTAAGTGAAAACTTACATATCTCTCGAACCATCCAGGAAAGTGTTTTCCAACTTTTCTATTTATATTATCCTGTATCATACCTAGCATTATCTCCCGTAACAATGTCTCGTATAATCTAAATACATAATGACTACTTTTAGTTATGAACAACACACAAAGTTAAATAAAGAAATATTCATGTTCAACTTACTGAACGAAAGGCAGAACCTCTTCATAGTTCAATAAAATGTAACCATGTTCTTCCTCAGTTAACATTCTTCTTGTGGCACGTCCATATGTTCATCTAGAATATGAAAAAATGGACAAGTTTCCATCAGCATGACTTGTTCCTCCCCCATCGTCATCACGAGGAACTTTTCTTGCTCTTGTGTTAACATGCGGCTCAAAATAATACCCACAAAACATACTAGCTTCCCCCACTAAATAAGCATTACATATGGAGCCTTCAACTCTAGCTTTGTTTTTTACATTTTTTTTCAAGTGATGCAAATACCTATATTGGACAAAATTGTTATTAGAATGTAGTTGATAAAGTATGTAAATGGTTATTGCAGTAATATTTGTCAACTTACTTCTCAAATGGATACATCCATTGATATTGAACTAGACCGGCGAGTTTTACCTCACGTGCTAAATGCACAGGTAGATGCTCCATATAGTCAAAGAAGCTTGGAGGAAAAATGCCTTCTAACTTACACAAAATAACGGGAATTTCATGTTCTAGTTTTTCCATATCACCAAACTTGATTTCAACTGAGGTTAAGCTTTTAAAAAATAAGCTTAACTCTGTTATAGCTTCCCATACCTTAGAAGGTAGCAACTCCCGGAATGCAATTGGGATAAACCTTTGCATAAATACATGACAATCATGAATTTTCATCCCAAATAATTTGTACTTCCTTAGATCCACACACCTAGCCAAGTTTGAAACATAACCATCAGGAAACTTAAGACTTTTCAACCATTCATATAAAAGCTCCTTTTGTTTCTTGTCCAAAGTATAACATGCTTTCGGATATTTACCAGTGCGAAGATCTTTATGTAACTCATTTCTTTTACAAAACAGTTGCAAATCAGCTCTAGATTTTACATTGTCTTTTATCCTCCCTTCAATGTTCATAATGGTATTAAACAAGTTGTCAAAAATGTTTTTCTCAATGTGCATCACATCTAAATTATGACGAATCAAATTCGTTTTCCAATATGGCAAATCCCAAAATATGCTTCGTTTTTGCCAACCAACGTTTTGACTAATGGTTGAATTTACTTCATCGGCCTCTATTTCTGTTACTTTCAACAAGCCTAATTCCTCAATCTCTTGCAAAATCTCTTCACCGGATTTTATAGGAGGAGGACGAGTGTTTACTGTCCTATTTTTTCTAAAATTATGCTTATTGCGCCTAAACGGATGATCTAAAGGTAGAAATTTCTTGTGATTGTCAAACCAACATATTTTGCCTCCGTTTGGCAGATAAAACGCATCAAAATTATTGCCACAATAAGGACAAGCCAATTTCCCAGCGGTGGTCCATCCAGATAATATGGAAAAAGTTGGGAAGTCACTAATAGTCCACATCAAAGCTGCTCTCAACACAAAATTCTATTTCTGAGACACATCATAAATTTGAACACCATGGTCTCAAAGTTATTGCAATTTAGATATCAATGACTGTAAGAACACATCTATTTTTTTCTTCGGATTTGTTGGCCCTGGGATAATCACTGTCAAGAACATATATGCCTCTTTCATACACATCCAAGGAGGCAAATTATAAGGAGTTATTATAATTGGCCACGAAGAATATTGCTGACCAGATTGACCAAAAGGTTGAAATCCATCCGTAGACAATCCCAACCGAACATTTCGACTATCAACTGTAAAATCAACATGGGTATCGTTAAAATGTTTACATGCCAGTGCATCCGATGGATGAGTCATTACTCCACCTTCATGTTCGTGTTCAACATGCCATCTCATGTAAGATGCAGTCACATCAAAAGCGTAAAGCCTCTATAACCTCGACATGAGAGGAAAATAATACATCTGCTTCCATGGAACTAATTTCTGTTTCGTAGAACGTTTTCTAGGCTTAAACCTAGGCTGACCACAAAATTTGCATTGGTCTAAGTTCATATCATCTCCCCAATACAACATACATCACATTCGACAACAGTCAATCTTTTCCACAGGCAAACCAAGACCACGAATAAGTTTCTTCATGTTGTAAAAACTATCAACCATTGTATGATCAGCGGGCAATGATTCATTGTACCACTCCAGAATTTTGTCAAAACTGCGATCCGAAATATGACCTTCACTCTTTATGTTCAATATTCAAGCTATTGATGACAATTTGGTCATTGTCTCGCAATTTGGCCACAATTCTTGATCAGCTGACTGTAGTAAGTCAAAAAATTGTTTTGCTTGTAGGTTAGGTTCTTCGTCAACATTTTTCCCATTTGGCTCAAATGTATAACCGATCCCATCATATACCATTTGTCTATAGGAGTTTTCAGGTCCATCAACATAATTTCTTCCATATCCATCCTCCACGTCATACTCATTTAAGTTCATATACGTATGTTCTTCAGTTCTCCTTGAGGTGTTAGCAATCAAGGGTTCCTCATGTTGTGTCCACTGAAAATAATTAGGAACAAACCCTTTTCTCAACAAATGCAAATGAAATTCATCAATAAAAAGGAAGCATTTGTGTTTGCACTTTTTACATGGACATCTAATCTTTGACTCATCCATATATGTAGGTTGCAAAGATGCATAATGAATAAATGCATCAACTCCCTCAACAAATTCAGGATTAATGAAACCATCAACGGTTAAATGTCTGTACATCCAAGATCTATCGCTGAAACTCATAACTGGAGGACTGTTATTTTACAACATCGAATCCAAAGTTGCCTATGTTAGCCACATATAACAAAACATATCATAAAAGACGTGTGATTAAACATTAAGTTTTCTCATTCTGAATTCGAGCTATTAACCTACAATATTTAAACTGAATAACCAATATATATGTTTGTAGTCATATATGTCATAAGATAATGGTTGTTCACAATTTGATATTTAATGGATATTAAATATCCCACATTTGCCAAATAAGTATTCATACAAGTTTGAATATTATTGTAAAAACCTATTTTAATCAATTCGTTGCATATATACAATTTCACATAAACATATCAAATTATGTTTATATTACAAGTAAAGAGAAATCCATTTTACATAGCATCCATCAAATTATGGGTCAAATTAATTAAGGTAAGTGCAACAATGACATTAGTCAACCTCGTCATGTATAAATTAATACGTAAACGAAATTTATACCGCAATCAAGTTTCACATCGTGCAAAACAGCAATAAAAGATTCAGGAACATGCTATGGGAAGTTCATCTGCAAGCACATGAATCAAGCACCAAAAAATAGTAACAACAACATAAATATTGACCTCTATCGAAATGCAGAGAAATGTTCCTGAAGAACGTCGCCGACGATGAAGCTGATAGAGTTGCAATGAAAACCAACAATAAAATCATTCATACCTTAATTGGAAATATTATACTCAACGTATGACATATTATACTCAACGCATGACATTTATCATCCTCAAAAAATTAAACCATTAGGTAATATCCTAAATAATTTCCATAATTGTAAGTCACTTCCAAAATAACATCATAAGTTAAAACTAATGAGCTTATGTTCTAATTTAACCATCATCTACTATGAGGATCCTATTAAAATTTTGTCAGCATTTTCCCTATAATTCAGACATCCCCCTTATGAAATAAGGGTCCCCCTGTAATAAAAACACACTTCTATCTCAACCAGTAATCACAACGCAAATTAGGTCTCCATACTACAAATGTGTTGTCAAGTTTCACATCGTGCAAGACATCAATAAACGATTTAGGAACATGCTATTGGAAGTTCATCTACAAGAACATGAATCAAGAACAAAAAAACAGTAACAAAAGCATAAGCAATGACCTCAATCGAAATGCAGAGAAATGTTGCTGCAGTACGTCACCAGAGATGAAGATGATAAAGCTGTAATGAAAACCAACAATAAAATCTGTAACATCCCATCACCGATGGGAATAGTAAATTGGTCAACTGGGACAGACTAGTAGTTTAGATTGCATAATTTGATATGTTTATACATTTGGCCTCTAATTTTAGAGGAATGAGACATTTTTGCACATGCACTTATATGTACATGCATTCATGACAATTCCCGGCATTTATTTGTGAATATGATGTGTTTTGTGAATTCTGGGAAAATTGTGTTTGAAAATCTGAATTGGAATGCTTTAGGAGTGGTTATCAATTGTTAGGGGCTCTTACAAATTTTTCTGGAAATTTTGAGAGTAAATGTCCGAATCGGAAATTTTTCGAGTGACGGGCTGATTGATTTTATAGTACTGGAATAACTGTCCAATGGTAATGTGTAGCGCCCCCTCACCGTAGGGTACACATCGGGACGTCCGGAGGTCGCTCCGACACGTATCCCACGATAAGGTGCACCACCAGAACATTCTCACTAATAATCCACATGGCATCGCAATAATTAAACCATAATATAACAGAAATCAGTAACTTTTAAAATCTAAAATAATCATCTGGTACAATCATCCGAGCGAGAATAGACAAGTCTATCACCCCTAAACAAAACCAAAAGGAAACCGTACAAGCATCTATCCTAAGTCATCCTCAAAGTCCAACCCGGTGACCGCACATGTGCCATCGCTTTCTTGCCAAGACGCTTCATTGCGGCGAGAAAAGACTATCTCCGGAGCTAGGGGTCTACACTAACGATCCTGAAAAATTAGATACAATTTTGGGTGAGTTTGCGAACTCAGTGAGAAACCATCATCGATGGTTCACTCAAATCATGCATTACGCAAATTGCGTACAGCATAGCATAAAAATATTCAATTAATAGTATTATATAGCAAAGTTCTGATGAGTCTATAACGATTCGCGAGATCAAATAACAATTTACAATAACACATAACAATTTACAGTATCATGCAACAGTTCATAGTAGCATGTAACAATTTGCAATCTCTCATGTCATCACATAATTCAGTAAGTGTCGCAATTCAATCAGTCATGTGTATACAATGCATATGAGACTCTTTTCGATTATTCAAGATTGTGCCCAAGTGCTCACCGAGATTCGATGGGGACGCGTCAGGGATTTCTCCCCTCAGGCTCGAGGCCCGGTCAGTATAGTGTTCGAGCTTGAGGCTCTTTTCAGTGATAATAGCAACTTGGGTCACATATCCATTATCTGATCATGCATTTATGCATGCAATGCAGTGTTCAGTAATTCAGTGTTCAGTAATTTAGTGTATGGCTATAAAAGCCCAGTATTGTATTTCTCAGTGTCATGCAGTAGTCCAATCCAATACAGTAGAAGCATACCATTCGATCTTGTATATTTCAGTAATCATGCAATTTCACATTTGGCAAGTAATTCACATTGAGCACTTAGACAGTCAGGAATTTGAGAAACCAACTAGGTTACTCACCTGTTACTTCCGAGCTACTGTCTGGAAGTTCCAGCAATGTCCGTGGAATGACGATCCAACGGTGCCTCTATAACAGTAAAACACAGTCCCATTACTAGATGCTCAATTAAGCCATTCAGTAATGCATATGTCTCTGTAGAATTATGTACAATGCATGCTCACGATTTTCCCAGCGCTAAAACCTAATTTATAACTCTTATGTCCCATTATAACTCGCAGTTCAATTGATCGACAATAATTGATCCCATCCTAAAATTCAGTTCAAATTCCTCAATTCATACTTCCTATAACATTTTGCTATTCATTGGGTCAACACCTTTATTGAAAATCCCATTTAAAACTCCAATTGTCTCAATTCAATATTTAGGTCACACTAAGAACCATAATTGACCTTAATCTCGATAAATCAATACCATTTAAATTAAATTCTAACTCCCATAATTATCCTCAATTATAGACCTCTTTCTCTAGTTCGTAATGAATCAAGAATCACCTCAATCGGAGGTCTATACCATAAATTATACCCAATAAACTAAAATTAATCCAATCGAAAATCCCTTGGCGGCGTAAAATGGTTAAGCTTGCATGGCGTGAAGGCGCCGCGCGGTGAGCAATCCATTCTGAAGCGGCCATGGCGAGGAAGCGCGTCGCGGCGTCTCGTTGTGCTCGTCACGGCGAGCACAATATTTTCTCGCCGCGGCGAGGCCGCACCAGACGTCGCGACGTGTGGGGATTTCCCCTTCTTCTCCGATCGATTTCCGTCCATTTCTCTCTCTAAAACCTCCATTAACACTCTCAACTACTCAACTCAACCATAATAAATGTCATAAATGCTCAAACAACCATTAATAACAACATTAAAGCCATTAAAACTTACCAATCGAAGATCAATCCACAAATCTCTCAAAAATCACCGTAACCCTAAAATCCTTCGAAATCAACGATAACTCACTCTCAATCCTTCTCAACCTTCATCAATCAAAATAAACCAATTAGGCTAGCATAATGAGAAGAAAACCATAAAGAAAGATCAAAGAATCCTCACCGGTGGGAGGAATTTAAGATCGCCGTGGGAAGAGGAAGAGAAGAAGAAATGTTCAAGCCTTAGGGTAAATCCCCAAATTTCAAACCTAGCTATTTATAGGCATAGGTCTCTAAATCAGTCCAAATTTCAGTATCTCAATTTCAATGGCTCAACATTTTAATTTCCTAACAGTATAACTCTAATATTTCCTTTGCCATTGGACAATTCTTTCAGTACTATACAGTCAATCAGTCGGTCACTCCAAAATTTCCGGTCCGGGCATTTTCTCCCGAATTTCTCGAAAATTTTCTATAAGTCACTATCAGTAGCCAATCACTCTTAGACTATTTTAAATCAGTCACTCAAGCCCACTTACTCTTAATTTCTCAATCAATCAATCATAATCCGATCGATTCGATCGGTTTCAGATTCACAAATTCAATCAATTCATAATCACAATTAAAATGCCGAAAAATCATGAATACTGTACCTATGAATAAATGCATATGCAATAAACTGTTCCTCTATAATTAGAGGCCGAGAACACGCTCAATCAGTGAATGCAATGGAACCTATCAGTCTGACCCAATATTACCATAATGCCCTTGCTAACAGTAACGGGATGTTACATAATGGGTGAATTTGACCGAATGAATAGTAATTTTGGCTTTGAGGTCTTTCTTGAGAATTTAAGGGTATTGTCTAAATGTTGAGGTATCTATAGTATGAAAACTTTTTTCGAGAAAAAAGAAAGTGGAATTTGGGAATTAACGCCGGGAAGGTCACGAACATGCATAGTACGTCTTTTAATTGCGACATGTGCATCATTGAATCTTTCTGATTGTGCATTTAGTAATGGGTGATCATTTGACTGTTATAGAGGCACCGTTGGAACGACATTCCACAGATATTGCTGGGACTTCTAGGCAGTAGCTCGGAAGTTACAGGTGAGTAACCTAGTTGGTTCCTCAATTTTTGATTGTTAAATGTTCTGTACTTGAAATTTTGTGGAAAATAATAATGGATATATGTGAATGATTATGTTTGAAATCTCGGACCGAAGGTCCGAGGGATTGAGTGTTTTGACATTGAAGTGTAAATTGTTTGTAAATGTGAAATGTTCATGCTTCAATGTGATAAATTGTGAATGTGTGGAAATGTGTAATTGAAAACGATATGACTGTTTTCGATAAATTGGATCTGATTGAAGTGTGATAAATGAAATCCATGAATAATTGAATAATAACGGTTGTGACTGAAGCTGCCACCGAGAGCTACAAGCTCGGTTACTGGAAAAGAGCCTCGTGCTCGAAAGGGAATAGTGCATACTTAGAGGGCTCTCCTATCCCTAAGACGCGTGGGAAGTAGTACATACCCAGAGGGCTCTCCTACCCCTAAGATGCGTCTATCACTTAATGAGCTCGAAAAGGGACAGTTCAGAGCTGTATGCTCAACGCTTAATGAGCCCGAAAAGGGACAGTTCAGAGCTATATGCTCAACGTTTAATGCGCCCGAAAAGGGACAGTTCAGAGCTATATGCTCAACGCTTAATGAGCCCGAAAAGGACAGTTCAGAGCTATATGCTCAACGCTTAATGAGCTCGAAAAGGGACAATTCAGAGCTATATGCTCAACGCTTAATGAGCCTGAAAGGGACAGTTCAGAGCTATATGCTCAACGCTAAATGTGCCCGAAAAGGGACAGTTTAGAGCCACAGGCTCACTGATTAATGCGCCCAGATTGGGACAATGCAGGCGCTCAGTCACAACACGGAAATAAAATAGAAAAATGTTATGTATTCATTACTTATGCATTTGATTGAATTCTGGATGGGGAAAAAAGCAGAATGCCTTGCAATTATGTGATCTTCTGAATATGCTATTGTGAAATGATCTGTAAACTGCTATGTGATTTTCTGAATATGCTATTGTGAAATGATCCGTAAACTGCTATGTGATTTTTCGAATGTGCTATTCTGATAATCTGTACGCTATTTGCATTGTTGTGATAAAATGGGAAAATGTCATGTATGATGCATCTGATTGAATTGTGGATTGGGAATGAGGTTAATGCCTTATACTTGAGTGACAACTGCTATGTGATATTTCTGAATGTATTATTTCTGAATGCGTGGGTATCATAATCTGTGAATTGGTCACAACAAAGTAATACATGGAAATGTGTTACATAAGTATTGCATCTGTATTTGGTTAAATATTGGATTTGGGTGAAAGGCGAAATGCCTCATACTTATGCGAAAATAGCTATATGGTATTCCTGATTGTACTACCGTGTAGTAAGCTATGAATTGCTTGACTATGCATGAGTTGAGGGAACCATCGATGATAGTTTCTCACTGAGTTCACAAAACTCACCCAAAATTTGCATTTATTTTTCAAGATTTGAAGAGTACCCCGTTAGACAAACGGGAGTATGCCTACTGCATGCAAGTCAGAGATTGAGGTCGGGATCAGTTCACGTCTACATTAGTGTCATTTTGTTCTTGTGTAAAATTGCAATTTTTGCAGAATAGTGCTTTCTATTTCAGTGGGTCCCAATTGGCTAATGTCGTATTTGTAATGTGATCACTGAAAGCGTTCAGGGACATTTCACGCATACAATAAAAAAAAGAAAATGTCATATTGAGTTTTTGGACTATAATTGAGTGCTCTAGCATACCACCCTCGTGAGGCACGAGCTCGGATATCACCCTCAATGTCGAGTTTGGGTCTTGCGGGAGTGGGATGCTACATTTGTGGTATCAGAGCCCAGAAGTACTATTTTATATGGGTTGTTTTTGAAATATGGGTCAAGTTACATGCATTTAAGTCATGTCACAGCAGACAGTGACAACTGATCCCCAGTCTAGCATATGAGTCATATGCATGAGCATGTATCAATTGTTTAAGTGGCTAGAAATAGTGAGGAAAATGATGATATGTTAGAATGTGATAAATGGAAGTTGTGGATATCTTGAAATAAGAAAAAGTGTATGGTTCGATTTGACAAATGAAGATTAAGTGTATTGGTATTGGTGGATATATTATGAAATACAACATCAGTGTTATACCGAGGTATATCCTTAAATGTGGGATAGATATGAAGTTATAGTTGTGGATTGAGAGAGGAAAATAGAGATATGTTAGAAATGACAAGATTTCAAGTGTATAAAGTGGATGAAAATAAAATGTTCTATAATCTAGAGAGGCTACAATTGGGTTTGATTACCGTGATGAGAGTTATGAATAAGGGTTTATACCTTAAAGTTAGAATATGTTAGTGGAAAATCAAGAATGATTATACATCTATGATTTTGACTTAATTGTGAACATACATGGGTTTGATGAAATAGTTGTCAAGGTTCAGTTGATTTGCCTATGTGAACGCACATCTGATAATGGGAGCACCATGGCTAGTGAGTTAGTGGATAATTGCTAGTCATAGTTCTTATAGTTTAAAGTTCAATACGAGTTAGAATAAGAAGTGGAAGTATTTATAGTGATCAATTGAGAATAAATTGAGATTGTTATATGTAAAAAAATGATCAATGAGAGGATAAATATGAGATAAATCTGAAATGAATTAAAGTCATTGTGGGAGTCCTAATCCTAGCGGAGACTCAAGCGTAAGAGATAGAATCTGCTACTGAGAAGGTATGCACTATGTTAATGTAAAGAATCCGACTATGTACTAGGATTTTTGAACATTAAGGAGACATTAGTTGCAAATATGA
This sequence comes from Erythroxylum novogranatense, assembly GCA_029891385.1. NCBI lineage: Eukaryota > Viridiplantae > Streptophyta > Magnoliopsida > Malpighiales > Erythroxylaceae > Erythroxylum > Erythroxylum novogranatense. The sequence continues at coordinate 10,442,891 of CM057231.1, read as the reverse complement.
GGAGAATATCGGTTCACGAATATTTTGTGTAAATATGTTCGTGAAGTACAAAGTGGATTTGTTGAATGTGTTATCAAACCAGGGAGTAAGGATTTCAAATAAATTGAAGTATGTGGAGAAACTAGTGTAAAGGAACATATGTCAGAACATGTTATTATGAAACAGAGAAAATCATAAGAGAATTTTTCCTCATTGGGGAAATCAAATGCTTAAAGAGTTAGGAAAATCAATCATGGGTATGAGGAGTTTTGAGTTGTAATTGTCAGAGATAACAATGCCCCTGACAGTATTATACTACTGAAGAATAAAGTGTCTCAATTGTGTTTAATTTGGATAGTGACTATGATCATTAATGATATTCTTAATGTATATGAAAAGTGGAGAAAGATATTTTGCATAGATGGGGAAATCTTTTATATCATGAAAGCTTCATAAAAGTGAATCTTAGCTTGATCAAATAAATTGTGGATGAATTAGTATTCGAACATGGCACATTGGAAGACTTAATGACAATAGAGGTGATGATATATATATACAGGATTTGGAGTTATTTAGAACTAGCTGTATGTTGGATACGTCCAGAAGTTGTTAAAGATTTTCTGGTCTTAGCCCTTTGACAAAAATGTTTGAGGAAAAACGTATGAATTATATGACTGATGAATGTAAAAAGAGACATTTTGAAAAATTTACAACTCGAGTATTGATCGTATCACTTTAATTTGGAGATTTTACAATATTTAACGAAGTGTCCCAGTAAAGGTTATGATGCAATCTGTTGAAATAGTGTAAAGTGGTTCTATGTACATGGGGACAAGTATAACCTCATGGGCTACATTGTGATTGATGATTTGAAATTTGTTGTACTGGGTATTGCTTTGAAAGTTTGGAGACACTATTCGTACAGAAACATTTTTGGATATATCTATGAATATGCAAATCGATAACGGTCAAGATATTTCAGGAATTTGAAAGAATTGAAAAGGGTTATGCGATTGAGTATTTCAAAATTTAGCTAGAGATGCAATTTAATGTATTGAATAGAAAATTCAATGGCAGAAGATCACAATTTGGGCGATAAGGTTATTAAACCTAGTGTAATACTGAGTGCAAACTGTCGAGCTAACAAGGGGCAAAAAGAAAGTATTATTAGCTATTGGATTTCCAAATCAGGTGTGTATAAAAAGGATTGGCAAAGTCCAAATTGAAGGTTTAGAATGTAAAATCAAATGATTATATGTGTGAATAACCAACAGACTTGATTGCTGGAGACAAATGTAAAACTGATATTTTTGGAGTTCATTGGGACATGAGATTGATGTATGGTTCAGAATGATTGTGGGCATAACAATCGTTATATTGATGACACTATTCGAATAGTGTATAAGGGGTCTTACAGCCAAAAAGGAGTCGTTCACCTCTATAGTAAAGTGAACAAGGCCTCAAAATTAGTCTAAGGCCATGATTGATTTGAGATAATGTTGATAAGTGAAATGAATCTGTAATAGAGGTTAAGTAATCCAAGTTAATGACAATGAGTCGAGTTGATTAATATTGAGGTTATGGAATCTTACGAGATTAGTGTTTTAACACTAAAGAGATGTAATCTAGTAAGCGATAAATGAAATACTTCGAAGTGTATCACCTCGGCCAAGATGCACTTAGATGGAGATAAAGGTGTATTTATGGGAAACTAAATTCGTTATAAAGTGGCCTCTATGTGATTGTGGTATGAATAGAACTATGGATTGGTAAGTCAGTCTAAAACCTAAAAGATGTTTCGGATCCACAAAGTGTTACATGGACAGGATTAGGGAATATTGTTATGATCCGATATAGGTGTTATTGATACCGAAAGTGAAGAATTGCGAGTAATCATGAGGAAACAGTTAAGACGGTGTAAAGTTTGAGGAAGGTAAAGGGGTGATTGATTGTATTGATTTCAGTTAATTGACAGAAATTATTCATGTAGTGAAATAAGTGGGAAACAGAATATAAATGAACGAAACAATTCACCTGCCTTCCTGATCAATCATATAAGAAATTTCAGGGACGAAATTTTTGTTAGGAGGGGAGAATTGTAACATCCCATCACCGATGGGAAGGATAAATTGGTCAACTGGGACAGGCTAGTAGTTTAGATTGCATAATTTGATATGTAAATACATTTGGCCTCTAATTTTAGAGTAATGAGACATTTTTGCACATGCACTTATATGTACATGCATTCATGACAATTTCCGGCATTTATTTGTGAATATGATGTGTTTTGTGAATTCTGGGAAAATTGTGTTTGAAAATCTGAATAGGAATGCTTTAGGAGTGGTTATCAATTGTTAGGAACTCTTAGAAATTTTTCTGAAATTTTTGAGAGTAAATGTTCGGACCGAAAATTTTCCGAGTGACGGGCTGATTGATTTTATAGTACTGGAATAATTGTCCAATGGTAATGGAAAAATTGACATTTGACTTTTAGGGAATAAAAATGTGGAACCATTAGAATTTGAGGACAACGGGGACTAGAAATGATTTTGGAAAGAGAAATAGATTTAAAAGAATTTGAGGAAAAGAAGAGTAGTATGCCTTATGAGCCCTAGGTTTAAAATCAACCCTTAATGCCTTAAGTTTTTAACTTTTCCCCTTGAGAATTACCGAAATCCCTTTGGCAGTAAATCATTTTCTTCACCTAGGGCATATCTTCTTCTTCTTCTTCCCTTGTTGATTTCCGATCCTCTCTTCAAGACTCTTGCTTGCTCCTTTGTTGTTGAAGACCAACTAAAACTCTTGAGAGGATGATGATTTGTGAGAGTTTAAGAGCTTACCGTGGGTGTTAGAGAGAGGTGAATGGGTTAGAGGAATTTTTGGGAGTTTGAAGAGTTGGAAGCTTTAATAGGTAAGGAAATCTCCCTTATGTTGTTTATTTGTTAGTTAAATGCATTGATGGGTTTAAATGTGAAAGATTGGGGTAGTTGTGTTGAGTTATGGCTGATTTTAGAAGAGAAATAGATGAAAAATGGTTGGAGAAGACGATTGGGAGCCCGCACGTCGCGACGAGTGTGAGGGCCTCGTTGCGACGAGCGGTTAATTACTCGTCACGACGAGCGGCTATATCCTCGTCGCGACGAGCGTGTTGGATGTCTCGACGAGCTGCTAAATCCTCATTGCGACGAGCATGTTGGGACATCACGATGAGCGTGTTAGACTTTGCGACGAGCGACCTCGTGTCGTCGCGACGAGCGTCCTTTGACCGCGGTGAGGTTGATTTTCTGAACTGATTTATTTTCATTTTTGGGTCATAACTAATGATGTAGACCTCCAATTGAAGTGATTTTTGAATTGTTACAAACTAGAGAAAGAGGTCTACAATTGAGGTGAAGAAGGAAAGTTTGAATTCAATTTTGTAAGATCTCAATTATTGAATGAAAGTTGAGGATAGGTTTTTATTTCAACCTAAGTGTTGTTGTATGATAATTGGAGTATAATTTGGAGACTTTTGAAATAAATGAAATGCTTTTGAGGTTTTAGAAACTTAGTACAATGGGTGAATTTGATCGAATGAATAGTAATTTTGGCTTTGAGGTCTTTCTTAAGAATTTAAGGGTATTGTCTAAATGTTGTGGTATCTATAGTACGAAAAATTGTTTCAAGACAAAAGAAAGTGGAATTTGGGAATTAGCGCCAGAAAGGTCACGAACATGCATAGTACGTCTTTTAATTGCGACATGTGCATCATTGAATCTTTCTGATTGTGCATTTAGTAATGGGTGATCATTTGACTGTTATAGAGGTACCATTGGAACGACATTCCACAGATATTACTAGGACTTCCAGGCAGTAGCTCAGAAGTTACAGGTGAGTAACCTAGTTGGTTCCTCAATTTTTGATTGTTAAATGTTCTGTACTTAAAATTTTGTGGAGAATAATAATGGATATATGTGAATGATTATGTTTGAAATCTCGGACCGAAGGTCCGAGGGATTGAGTGTTTTGACATTGAAGTGTAAATTGTTTGTAAATGTGAAATGTTCATGCTTCAATGTGATAAATTGTGAATGTGTGGAATTCTGTAATTGAAAACGATATGACTGTTTTCGATAAATTGGATCTGATTAAAGTGTGATAAATGAAATCCATGAATAATCGAATAATAACGGTTGTGACTGGAGCTGCCACCAAGAGCTACAAGCTCGACTACTGAAAAAGTGCCTCATGCTCAAAAGGGAATAGTGTATACCCAGAGGGCTCTCCTATCCCTAAGACGCGTGGGAAGTAGTGCATACCCAGAGGGCACTCCTACTCCTAAGATGCGTCTATCGCTTAATGAGCCCGAAAAGGGACAGTTCAGAGCTGTATGCTCAACGCTTAATGAGCCCGAAAAGGGACAGTTCAAAGCTATATGCTCAACGTTTAATGTGCTCGAAAAGGGACAGTTCAGAGCTACATGCTCAACGCTTAATGAGCCCGAAAGGGACAGTTCAGAGCTATATACTCAACGCTTAATGAGTCCGAAAAGGGACAGTTCAGAGCTATATGCTCAACGCTTAATGAGTCCGAAAGGGACAGTTCAGAGCTATATGATCAACGCTAAATGTGCCCGAAAAGGGACAGTTTAGAGCCACATGCTCACTGATTAATGCACCCAGATTGGGACAGTGCAGGCACTCAATCACAACACGGAAATAAAATGGAAAAATGTGATGTATTCATTACTTATGCATTTGATTGAATTCTGGATGGGGAAAAAAGCAGAATGCCTTGCAATTATGTGATCTTCTGAATATGCTATTGTGAAATGATCTGTAAACTGCTATGTGATTTTCTGAATATGCTATTGTGAAATGATCCGTAAATTGCTATGTGATTTTTCGAATGTGCTATTCTGATAATCTGTACGCTATTTGCATTGTTGTGATAAAATGAGAAAATGTCATGTATGATGCATCTGATTGAATTGTGGATTGGGAATGAGGTTAATGCCTTATACTTGAGTGACAATTGCTATGTGATATTTCTGAATGTATTATTTCTGAATGTGTTGGTATCGTAATCTGTGAATTGGTCACAGCAAAGTAATACATGGAAATGTGTTACATAAGTATTGCATCTGTATTTGGTTAAATATTGGATTTTGGTGAAAGGCGAAATGCCTCATACTTATGCGAAAATAGCTATGTGGTATTCCTGATTGTACTACTGTGTAGTAAGCTATGAATTGCTTGACTATGCATGAGTTGAGGGAACCATCGATGATGGTTTCTCACTGAGTTCGCAAAACTCACCCAAAATTTGCATTTATTTTTCAGGATTTGAAGAGTACCCCGTTAGACAAACGAGAGTATGCCTATTGCATGCAAGTCAGAGATTGAGGTCGGGATCAGTTCACGTCTGCATTAGTGTCATTCTATTCTTGTGTAAATTTGTATTTCTACAATTTCCGCAGAATAGTGCTTTCTATTTCAGTAGGTCCCAATTGGCTAATGTCGTATTTGTAATGTGATCACTGAAAGTGTTCAGGGACATTCCGCGCATACAATAAAAAAAAAAGAAAATGTCATATTGAGTTTTTGGACTGTAATTAAGTGCTCTAGCATACCACCCTCGTAAGACACGGGCGCGGATATCACCCTCGATGTCGAGTTTGGGTCTTGCGGGAGTGGGATGCTACAAAATCAATCATAGATTAATTGGAAACTATACGGTTAAGGAAAAGCTGAATGGAAACATATCGGAAAAAACTTCAAGAGAGTTGATTATGAAAAGTTAATGGAGAATGATAGGAATAAGGCTAAGGCCTCAAACACTGGAGCCTCTAATGAGATCGATTCCTTACAAAGGCATTCTAATCCAATTGTATCTATGGTGCAAGTTCCAATTAATGATCCTCAACTAAAGGTCTCTACATTCAATATTGAAAATACCCTGAGGGATATAAGATTTAATAGTCCTAAAGTCTAGGAAATTCTAGTTAGTGAAACCATGGCCTTAGAGAATCTAAACTTTGTAATTGTCCTAGGTAAGAATTATGCCAATGAAGAAGTAGTTCATATCAATGCTTTACAAGCTTAATTCTTATAATTATTGGACACTTTTACCCCTATATTGAGAAGATCAAGTAGGAAGAATGCTAAAAGGCGTAAGACTCTTAAATGATGCAATGCCAATTTTAGGTTAGAATGTTAAAGGTTTAAATAACCCCAATAAGTAATAAACCATTCATGATTATCTAAAGACAATAAAGTCATAAATTATTGGCCTTTTAGAGAAAAATATCAAGGTAAAATGTAAGGATCTTTGGTATATATATATTAACAACTGGTCTATTCTAACAAATTATATTGATCATCATAGTTAGAGGATTATAGTGGCTTACAAGCCAAATATCAATAACGTCATCAATAATAGCTTCAATCCGAAAGCCATTCACACTTCCATTTTTCCTTAAATAAGTAATCAAAAGATATGTTTGAGCATTGTGTTTGCAACTAATCTCTCTTTTTAAAGAAGTCCAATATAGAAGGAACTTGGTAATATATCTAGGTTTTATTTACCTTCGCTAATCATTAAAGACTTTAATTGCACTCTTTACACTTCTAACTATATTAAAGCTTTAGATGCTCATTACCCAAAATTGAAGCAAAAATCTAAAGTTTTCTAGATGCAAGAAGTTGATAGGTAATTAAGTCTTTTTTTTTCTCTTTAGAGAAACTATTTCAAAAAGGAACTATGATAAAATATGTTGCCTTACAAATGAAAATGAAGTGAGGTTCTTGGGGTAGAATAACATTACAGACTTATTCCTCACTTTAAATTTTGGCCCAAGCTCTTAAAGTGATTAATTAATGCAATCTATAAATTCTTTCTTGAGACCAATCATCTTTCCTAAAAAATTTAAGGAATTAATAAAATCATTTATTGTAATTGATGTGGGTAAAGCTCTAGAGAACTTTAATTCCAACAAGGCACGATATCTTAACAGTTTAAATGCCAACTTTTTCGAACAACCTTAGCAATGAACTAAACAACAAATCTATGAAGTAATAATATAGTTATTTAACAATGGAATATTGTTAACATAAATCAATCATACATATTTATGGTTCCTACAGTCCCTCATATGAGGTCTTAGAGAGATTTTAGACCAATATCATACTATAACACCTTGTATAAAACCATTCCTAAGATATTGGTGTCAAGGATAAAGGTAGTATTAGGGTCCTTCATAAGTAAAACACAAAGGGCACTACAAACCATTTTATTTTATTTTACTTTACTTTCTTCATTTTTGCATTCTTAATTAATGTGTAATTTTGTTCGTACGTAAATTTTTAAGGGATTTTTTTGGAGTTTTATATCGTTAAACTTGTACGAAATTGGAAGGGACTTCTTAGCCTTAATTACCCTATTTGACTAAGTTTAATATCTTAATTGTTTGAAATTACGAATAATGCCATATTTAAGCATGAATTGGGTTGAAATTTCTTTATTTTCATTTTGTTGTTTTAATTAACATATTTTCTCTATTAATTTTTTCTTTCATATGTTTTTATAGTATATATTTATATTAGTATATGTTAATTAATTAATAAATATTATGTTTAATGATTCAAATTTTTTACATTGAAAGAATATTGATTGAGAAATTCATTATAAATTTAATTATTTTGTTATTTTATTTGTTTGAACAATTACTCATGAACATTGATGAACTTTTTAAACAAACATGTAAATGCTTTAATGTTACTTCAAATTTATTATTTTTCTTTTCTTTTAATAAAGTTTATAAAATTAATTAAACCACATCTATACATATAATTACCAATTACAAAACCTATAAATCAACATTTACATATACTGAATCAATTACAACATTTAAATATAACATTTAGATCAATGACAACATTTAAATATATATCAACATTTCTAACAATAAACATTTAAATATAAATCAACATTTGTTTATAAATATAAATACAATAAAACATTTACATATAAAAACAAAAATACTATAACCTATCCACATGTATCGGAGAAAGAGGGGAGGGAGGAGAAGTGACTTATTTGTCGGAGACGACGACGACGACGCGGCAACAGGCGGCGTCGACAGGCGGCGGTGACCGGTGGCGTTGGAGGAGAACGATGGAAAGGAGAAGGAAGAAGAAAGGAAAGGAAAGGTCTGCGTGGGAGAGGAAGAAAGAAGAAGAGATGGAGGGTTTAATAATTTATCAAAACGACGTCGTTTTGGTTTGACGTCGTTTTCGTTTTAATGAAGGGCATGAATCTGACGTTTTTACCGACCACTTTATCAACCGAAATGTGTGTCGGTAAATATCCTCCACCAACATTCAGCGACGGAATGCTATTCCGTCGCAACATTTTTATTCAACAACCAACTTTACCTACGGATATGCATTTTCGGTCAGTAATATCAACGGTTTTCATACCGTCGGTAATATTCCATCGCAATTCAACATTTTTCTTGTAGTGTATCTTTTTCAAATTTGGTTGGAAGAATATTAAAATAGGTTTGAGAAAAATCATTAAAGAATATATTGATGTCCAATTGAAGTTAGTACAATAAATGAATGTTGAAAAAATATATTTAAGGTTAAACATTCCCTTTCTGATTGCTATATCCTGTTATATTTTTCTTATGTAAAATTTTGTCATTATAAGTGTATAAAGTGGATCTTAGGTTTTAAAAAATATATGCAAAAAAAAATACTACTACAACTAGTTTGGATATACATCTATAAGCTAAATCTCCTATAAATAGTGCAAAAAAGGAGCTTAGAATTAAAGTTACTGAAGTTTGTTCTTTCAATGAAAAACAAGATCAAGTTGAGAGTTCCCTACTAAGAAAGATAAATTTAAAAAAGAAAAACAAGAGACATACTATATCATTTTATAAAATTTCTTATTTATAATTGGTCAATAGTAGAAATAAAGAGTGATTTACTTTAGCGAAAATAAGTACAACATCATCTACAAAGAAAGGAGGAATTTGAAACTTTATTAATTAATCAAGATGTTAATATAAATATTTTCATTTACGAAAGCAACTATGTACAAAATTTTGCTCTATCATGTCAAGATTTAATATTTGAACTTTTTTATTCAAAACTTTATTAAGGAATAGAGAAGATTACATCAGGAGAGGGTCTCTCCCAAGTGAGATAGACCCGTTTGGTACATTGAATACATTTATATTAAGCAAAACAGTGACGTTCAGAAACAATGTTAAAGGGAAAAGTCGTTCAACATTTAGGGTATAACGATCAACAACTTTCTTGAATCTTCAGCTATTACTCAATTTGGGAGGACTAGCAACTTTCTTGAATCTTTAGCTCCATGAAGTTTCTCCTACTCGATTCTTCGCACAAGTAAGAACTCAACTCAAGTAGCAAAGTCAACCTTAGAAGACTAGCAATTAGGGCATGACTATTTGGTGTTTCGACTGTTTAGACCTTGCTTTATTTTCAGAGGAGGGAGGAGACTCTTTAGGGGCTCAACTATTTGGGAACAAACTGGAGAGGAAGATCTCAACTCAGGTAAATGTATTCAGGTCAGTGTGATTCCATTCTTTATATCCTTTCTCAAATCTTCGTAGCAATTCTCGATTTAGGGAGGGCGATGGTTCTAGCTAGTAGATTGATGGTTTCGACTACTCCCATTTAGATCTTCATAGAAGAAGCTCGACATAGGTATCAAACTCAACAACTGAACTCTATGATCATTTAGGGCATGACTAAGCTGAGTTCATCTCATCATAATTTGATTTTCATAAAGGACTTCGAAGGCTAGCCAGAGAGCGAGATCAGAGAGCAGATCTTATCCACGAAAAAGGTACACAGTTTAAATATTTTGAAAGCTTCCTTTCTTTTTTCTTGAAACCTCCACTGATTAAACGTTAATCCATTGATGATAGGGATATGGATGGATAGCATGGATCTTCAAGCAATGCTCAACCCAAAAAGGAGAAGATCTTAGTAATTCCAGGCGAGTCCAGATCTTAACAAACCTCATTTGTTCCTTAGAGGACGTAAAGAATAATCTGCTTGTTTAAAGCATAGGAACTGTTGTGAAGAACTATTTTTGGATTTCATTTATGCATGTGTGAACTTAGGAGAGATCTGATAGGGCTAGTGCTATATTCTTCATACAAGGTTCATTCTCTTACTACAGTGTAGGTTTAAATAATTGATGATCGATTGCTCCCTTATGCTAGTAGTAGTGAGTTTTATAAGAGGTATTAGCAAAGTAGATTTATTTTTAAACCTTGTACTATTCCTCTCATTCCATGTTACTTGAAAACATGTAGCCACCGAGAGTAAAATAATAGCCCTATCATATTTACAAATATACAAATTAGGTAATTCATGTATGATATCTGTGAGTCTGTCATAGATAAAACTAGGAGCACATAGAGTATAAAATTTTAAACAAACTTCTCTAGAGAAGACACATTCAAAGAAGAAGTGATCTCTAGTTTCATCCTCTAGATTGCATAAGATACATAGCTTAGAGGAGGTTAAGAATTTCAGCCTATCCAAGGTACTAAGTCTGTCCCACATTGCTAGCTAGTGCAGAAAACTAACATTAGGTCTAAGGGCTTTGGTCCAAATCAGTGCATCCTGTCCTACTCGATTTGCAGACCCCTCCCTCATCTTTTTGACTTCCTTAACAATAATCTCATAAACAAGAATACCCTTCTATAGGTAGATATCTCTTTCCCCATGAATTCTAAATTGAGGAAAGTGCAGAATTCTAGTCTCATTGAAGAAAGGGACCATTTCCCATTCCTAACTATTTCTTGGAGCTTAACATCTTTAGGGAATCGATTTAATAGGGATCTTGTCATCTGATTGTGTATTAAAGATCCATACCCTGTCCAGTTGTCGTACCATAAGGAAATTTTTTCACCTGCCCTTATCTGGCAAGTAATATGCTGGTACATCTCCTCCCTCATTCTAAGAAGTTGGTTAAAAAATTAGGTGTAGCTGTCTTTAATTTTTAGAGCTGAAAAAATCCCTCCTTTTAATAAATAAAAGTGAATCCATTTAGTCCACATAGATTGTTTTTCACTTAGGATTCTCCAAATCCTCTTAGACATAAGAAATATGTTTTTATTGGAGATTGACTCCAGTCTTAATCATCCTTCCTCTCTCGATTGACAGATTTTCTTCCAACTAACTTTGGTTATTACTTTCTCTCCATTCCCTTTCCCTCATAGAAATTGTTTCATTAGTTTTTCTACAGTTTTAATCAGCCCTTCAGAGAGAGAAATGTGTGAATACTGGTAAGTATTCTTAGACAAAATTATCGACTTCAATAGCTGAAGTTTCCCTCTATAGGATAGTGCTTTATTGGTCCATGTGCCCAATCTTTTCTAGATCTTTCAATTAAAAGAAAACATTCACAAAACCTAAGCCTCTTTGATGAGATAGGAATCCCCAAGTAGAGGAGAGGAGGGTCTTTATTTTCCATACCCGTAGCTCGAGATAAGGCATTTGAGAGGTGAGAAGCACTTTTGGAGAGAATGAAATAGCTCTTGTGTAGATTAACACATAGACCCAACAACTCTTTAAATAAATTGAGAGTTCTCATCAGAAAAGAGACTGAATGAACATTAGCCTTGCTTAGGAGAATAAGGTCATCTACAAAACATAAACTAGTTAGAGAAACTTTCTTACATTTGGAGTGAAATCTGAAGTTAGGGTTTGTTGAAGTGTTGTGTTTCAACAACTAAGTGAGAACCTCCATACAAATTAGGAATAGGTAAGGAGATAAAGGATCCCCTTGTCTAAGATCTTTTTTGCCTTTAAACACCTTCGTGGGGCTCCCATTTATCAATAACTTATAGGAAGCAGTAGAAATGTATTCTTGAATCCACTTTATGAACCTTAGGAGAAAGTTCATGATCTCTAAAGTTTTTAACAGAAAAACACCAATTCATATTGTCGAAAGCTTTCTGTAAATCAATTTTTATAATGTAATTTTAGAGACTTCTCCTGCAATTATACCCTTTTAAAAGCTCCTACAAGATAAGGATATTATCCCCTATATCTCTGTAGCACCCCCTTTATCTCAGGATACGCATCGGGACGCTTGGAGGTCATTCCGGTATATATCCTTCGATAAGGGCGAGCTACGTTCGATCACTATACTCACTTCAATTGGCATCGTATCATTTATCACTTCTAAAACATCAATAGAAAATCACAATATTTTTTGAACCAACTTTTTCCTCATTTCATTTCTCAAATCAAAAGTCTACATTGTGTCTTTCAACCTTTTCTACACATGCATTCACAAAAGCTATTACAAAAGTATTACATGAAAGAGGAAAATATATCAAATCTAGCTAAGCCATCCAAAAATCCAAGTTGATAGACTTTTAAGCCATGACTTCTCTTGTTAAAACACAATCCACACGGCAGTGGAGCCTCTCAGTAATTAGAGTCGTCTCTCAGCCCTGAAAAGACAACGTTGCAATTTTGGTGAGTTTTGCGAATTCAATCATTGATGGTTCACTCAATTCATGCAACACATCAATTCACATTACAATTATTTTACAATTTTGCAATTCACATAAGTATTACATTTTCACTTAAGCAGAAGCAAATTATGCATCTCAATCAATCAAACTTACATAACCAAATGCATATGAAATTATCATAAGACTGTTTTCCAATTGTTACATTGTTGAGACTTAATGCCTGAACTGTTCCGTATCTATTTTGAATGCCGGGCTCATTAATAACTGTCTCTTATCTGTGGAGGATACATGGCTCATTATACGTTGAGCCTGAGGCTCTGAAACACTTTTGTGCTCGAAGCTCATTTCTACACATTGAGCTTTAAGCTCTAATCGTTGACTACTCTAGTCACAACTTCCATTATCTAACTTTACATGCATGAATGGGATGCACGTAAATTGATCATTCCCTTGATAAAACACATAAGTCTGCACATTCACATTCAAGCAGCGCTTCAATATCTCAACCCCCATCACACAGTCATCAGATCTTTTGTCTGAAATCCAAAATCCAATCTCATTTATTCATTGCTCAAATCACAATTATAAGCAAACAATAATTGAGAGAAACCCTATAGGTTACTCACAAGTTTCTCCCGAACCTAATGCCTAGAAGATCCGACAACGTCTGGATTCTGACGTTCTAGATGCTCCTCTATAACAAATAATATACACAATATCACATTTTCTTCAATCGTAAGTATCCAATGATGCACGTGTATGAAATAACTTATGTACAATGCATGTTCATGACAGGGTATAGTTCCCTTATTCCGATCACATTATCAGTCCTATATCTGAAACTCATCTAAGTATGATTCATGTTGAGGTTTATGCCTCACTAAAACCATCTAAATCACAATTCATTACTCATTTGGAATCTTATAGATCCAGAAATAATCGAAACACTAAATTATGTTCAGTGGAATAAGCCCAGTTCATATAATGTAAGGGCGCACTCATTGTACCCGTTCCACGTTTCTCACTCAATCTTTCTTAATTTATTTAAGATGACTATGATTTTTAGGTGGAGATGTAAGGTAATGTCTTACGAGTCCAATGGTTCAAGAAACAATTCATTTGGACTCTTATGGAAGAAGTTATGGCCAGGCGAAGAAAGACAGAAGAAATCAAAACTCAGAAGGAACAAAACACAAAAGAAAGAAAACTCAAAAGAAGCGAAACTCAGAAGGAACCAAAACACAAAAGGAATAAAACACAGAAGGAAGAAAACTCAGAAGAAGCGAAACTCAGAAGGAACCAAAACACAGAAGGAACAAAACTCAGAAGAAGAGAAACTCAGAAGGAACCAAAACACAGAAAGAAGAAAACTCATAAGAAGCGAAACTCAGAAGGAACAAAACACAAAAGAAGATGACTTCATCAATGACATCATCACAGAAGATGCAAAAAGGCAAAAGAAGTAAATTTCACTTTAGAACATCTTCTCTTATAAGGACCCTAACTTTCAACTCAGATGTCCATAGTTTTCGTACTATATACTATTGGGAAGATGAAAAGGAAGATTTATAACTTTCACAAAGGCCATTTTAACAAATCTATCTAGATTGGTACAGAAGTTTCACGGAAGCTTCAGATCAAGCTATTTCTATTTCAACTCCAACTTCACTTTTATATCACCAAAATACTAAAAATATTTCAAAAACTAATTTTACACTATAAACAAATTTATTTCCTTCCAACCACCCAGTATTTATGAATATACACTTAAATGTCACTTTCCATGCAGATGATAGTAACTTCTTAAGTTTCTTTCATAAATCACCAACTCTAAAGGATTTATTCACTACTTACCTGTTGAAAACTTCAAAATCTTCAATCCCTAAACTTCATGCAATTTACGTACTCCACTGTGTACTGTAGCACCCCACTCCCGACGAGACCCGAACCCGATATCCATGGTGATATCCGAGCCCGTGACCCGCGAGGGTGGCGTACTAGAACATTCATTACCCTATTAACAAAAATCGTATGACATTTTTTTTCTTTCAAAAACATTAGAGTGCACAAAACAAACATTGACTTGGCCCAATTATAACAAAACACTTTCAAAGATTAAACCATTTTACTGATAAAACAATTTCACTCATTATTAGCACTCATTAGTGCCCAGTCACTCTATACAATTACATGTAAACAATTGGGCCTACTAATTACCAAATTTATACACTAATGCAGATACGGACGACACTGATCCCGACCCGACACTCTTCTTGCTAGCGATGAGCGTACTCCGCGTGTCCAACGGGGTACTCTCCATTTCCTGAAAAATAGATGCAATGTTGGGTGAGTTTGCGAACTCAGTGAGAAACCATCATCGATGGTTCACCCAACTCATGCATATCCATACAATAAACAAGAAATCACAGGCACTCAATTTCACATTTGATAAGGCAATAAACCTTTCACATAATTCGCATTAAACATTCATTTATGCAGTGTGCATGTGACTCTTTCATTTTCTTTCGTTGTTGTGACCGTGCTTTGAGCTCATATCGTTGAGCCATTGGCTCAAACATTGGGCTTAAAGCCTCAAACGTTAGGCATATACGATCATCTAGCCGAGGCTCGGAATACGTTGGGCACGAGGCCCTGTGCGTTGAGCTTAAAGCTCTGAAATCGGTGGCGACACCGGTCACAACTGCCATTATCTGATCATTTACTATGCATGAATGCACATGTCATTTTCCAATTTCCAATTATCACATTTCTATTTCCAATTCCAATTAATTACTATTTCCGATCATTTTCCAATGTTCTCGGACTTTCAGTCCGATATTTCATTCCCATGCATTTACCTTTCGTTTCACTATCACATTTACAATCCAATTAACTAATGCATTCACACGCACTTATTCTCATTTGCACTTCAATATCACAATCCAATATTTCGAACACCCATGGTCCGAAATCAACCAAATCAATCAAGCACATATATCCATCCTTACTTCCTCATGGCAATCAATGCATATAATTAATAAACACATAAGGTTGAGAAACCAACTAGGTTACTCACCTATTACTTCCGAGCTAATACTGGAAGTTTACGCCCGTCGGTCTGGACGACGCCCACTTAGGCCTCTATAAGAAACAGAGAAAGAACGAGTCACTACAGATGCAATTTGTGCACATGTAGGTGAAATATGCATGTTCATGAATTTTCCGGCCCTAAATCCAAATTTCCTCATAATAAAATCCGTTTAAAAATTAGAAACCTATTGGCGCTGACGGTGCGCAATTCGGACCTCTATAGGTCCCAAATTAAACAAAACAGTGATTAAAGGCTCCGCTACCCGGGCTCCCGTCAATTTCCCGTCCAAAAATTCCCAATTTCTCACAAAATGAAATTAAATGTTCTACGAATCCGATGCCTCAAGAATCAGGTCAATCGGACGTCGGACGGAAAAGAAATTGACAAAAGAAGCATGAAATCAAAAATTACCAATTAATAAATAAAAATAATAAAATAATAAATAAATAAAATAAAATAAAAGAGTCAGCCTCGCTGGGGGCGACGTCTCGCCCCAGCGGGGCTGACTTAATCGGCCCCGTCGCTAGGGCGACCTTGTTTATCGGCCAAATCACTAGGCGACGCGTCGCCCAGTGACCTGCCTGATTCCATTTCCCCTTTTTTTTTCCTAATTTCCAATCCCATTTTCAACACCCATAATTCATTGCACACAATTCAGAAAATTTCCAACTATATCTCGTTGGAAAGCTCAGGAAACCCTCTACAATTCTCAAGAAGACCATAAAAATCAATTTCACCCTTAAGGGTGTCAAAAATCCCTTCAAAGCTACTGCCTACTCAAATCCCATTAAAACAGAACAGTACATTACAAATTCCATAACTCTCAGATTCTTCAGCCAAAAATTACCACATAAATATGCTCAATAAGTTCACAATGTCATCTACAACTTTCATGAACAACCCAAAATCAAATTCCATTGATAAACAAGTCAATTAATTCACTCAATGTTGATGTCCCTGAAATCATTCAATTTGAGCAGTACACTTATAACAAGCATAACTCCCTGTACACAAGTCAGAAAAATCAGAACTTTATATCCCTGAAAAGATAAATCCTCAAACTTCAATTTTCATGAAGAACTCAACTTCCAATTTAATTTCTAACCATTTCAAAACTGTCATGCAAGTTACTGCCATGATCAGCAATTCCTAACCTAATGCAGGATCAGTTTTTACAAAATCATAACTCCCAACTCTGACCTCTAAAACTTATATGCCATATCTCATTTTCAAGATAATTTCTTCCTCTTCAACTTTACAGAAGATCACTCACACCAATTCAGTCCAAAAAAATGGCTAAAATTGCTTCCAAGCAGAATACTCACAAGTCAGACACTTAAGCTAGGTTTCATCAACATGCCCAAAACCAGTCCATAGGAATCAGTTCATATCTCCCAATATACAACTCAAAAATTAACAAGATCAGTGGAAATGGAAAGCTAACTCAATATGCCTCAACTTTCATAAAGACCATTCTCCCTAATTCCATCTCAACTAATTTATAAAAATCAGTAAAGCTCATAGGTTAAGGTTTCGGTTACTGTTCACAGGCAATAAAACAGTAACTTTCCATGCCAAATTTTAACCTATTAGAGTTACAATTTGACAACACCTATTTCACACAAAAATGTAGCTAACATCCCAAAGTTTAAGTGGCCACAAATATCACCTCATTTTCATTTCTATACAATGAGTTATGATTAAAACAGTACAATCAATCAAAAACCCTAATTTTCCAGATTTGGTCCAACCTTTGTTTTTCTCATTTCCATTGCCTTTAACACATCATCAAGCATCCAAATAACACAAATCAGTTCTTATACCATTCATACATGTACTAGGGCTAACACACAAAAATTGGCAGCACTTACCTCTTACATTTCATGCTAGTTTAGTCATCAATATACAATCCAAAATCAAGCTAAAACAACACTTCAATCATACAACTTTCAAGTCATACATAAACTTAGTCTTAAACCCAACAATTTAAACCATAGGTTTCATGACCTCCATGGATTATACATCATATATAATGAATAATAACTTCCAATCAATGCAACTAACTACTATGATTCATTAAATGCATACTCAAAGTATAAGCAAACTTAAACCATACACTTACCTATTCAAGCTTCCACTCTTTAATTCCCTCAACCATCACAACTTCCTAATTCCTCCTCCTCATACACGACATCATCATGGTAAGAGGTTGAAAGCTTAAGCTTATATGCAAGAAAGAAGGCACTTAAGGTTGGAGAATTTTTTTTGGAACATTGAATGAAGAATTTCGGTGGAGGAGCACAACAAAGCAAGAAACTACTTCATTCATTCCTAATGGCCGTGAGAGAGGGAAATAACAAAGCAACTCATCTTTCTTTCCTTCCATTAGAAGAGTCGAGAATGCATAGGAAACCATGCATTAAATGAAGGGACCACTTGGCATTTTAATGAAGAATAAGACAAAACTATATAATAGGATTTATTAAGAAATCCTAATGACATTTGACCCATTCAATTCCAATGGCCCTAATTTCAAAACCAAAATAATACCCCCAATATTGTAGTGCCATTGGATAGCAATTTTCGCTACCGAAAAT
Source organism: Erythroxylum novogranatense (assembly GCA_029891385.1). Lineage (NCBI taxonomy): Eukaryota > Viridiplantae > Streptophyta > Magnoliopsida > Malpighiales > Erythroxylaceae > Erythroxylum > Erythroxylum novogranatense. The sequence goes on along the minus strand of CM057231.1, from coordinate 10,424,710 downwards.
CGACCGGTTCGCCAATTGGCTATTTTTTTCCGGTCCGAGAATTGCCAAGAAATTTTCCCGAATCATTTTTTTGAAAATTACCTAAATTGTCCAAAATTGTAAAACATAAGATAGTCCACTCCCAATAATTTTTTAAACACGAAAACCACACTTTCACTACAAAAACACTTTTAGGCCATGTATCGGCGATTTTGCCGGCCTGGGAATTTTCTCCGGATAATTCCAGAAAAATTCTCATAAATCCCTAAAAATGTAAAACACTCTATGGCGCACTCAAAATAATTTATCAAATCCCATTATCACACCAATTTCACAAAAGATCACAATTAGACACTTAGGCTGGGAAATGTCATGAGTGCATGTATGACTATCTGCCTGTGCAAAACTCACCATTTATAGAGGCTGCATGACATATGTTCATGCCGAGATATAATTTAATACTCCTAACCCGTCCCCGTCCCAATTTACTAAAATAACCTTCCCATCGAAGATGGGATGTTACAATTCTCCCCTCCTAATAAAAATTTCGTCCTCGAAATTTCATATACGATTGATCAGGAAGGTAGGGGGGTCTTTTTGATTAATACCCTCTGTTTTCCACTGATTTCACTACACGACCACATTCGGTCAATGAACGGAAATCAAAACAATCAATGACTCTTTTCCTTTCTCAACTTTACATGATTTTACTGCTTTCTCATGATCACGCGCAATTCGTCACTTTCGATATCGATAACATATATATCGACTCCGAACAATATCTATGAAACACTTTGTGAATCCGAATCATCTTTTAAGTTTTAGCCTAACTTGCCAATCCATAATTCTATTCACACCACAATCGCATGAAGGCCACTCCTCACGAATTCAATTTTCCTTAATTACACCTTTATTTCCATCTAAGTACATTTTAGCCGAGGCCATACCCTTCAAAATATTTCCTTTATCGCTTATCAGATTCCGTTATTATCAACAAAAATCTCATGAGATTTATAACCTCGGTGTGAGTCAATTCAACTCAATGTTACCATCTTAAATTACTTATCCCTTTATTGCCCTGATCACATAATATAGGGATAGTGACTCCTTTTTGGCAGTAAGACCCCTTATACACTTTTCGAATGGTGACACCAATATAATGATTGTCATACCACAATCACTTTGCACTATATATCAAATCTCATATCCCAATGAAATCCAAAAACATCTGTTGGTTAATCACACATGTCATCGTTTAACCATCAATTGCTTTTCCACAATACTTTTACTAGAACATAACGCTTCGATTATTTCTTATACTTTCTCAAACCATTTACTTATGATCATTTGATTTCCCATTCTAAAATCATTCTAACCTTTCAATTACTCTTTCAATACGCTCTTGCTAAAACATAAAGCTTCGATCATTCCTTACGTTTTCACTAACAGTTCCCGTAATGAATATCACCCATATTTCTTAATTCGAACCATACCTATCATTTTCCTCAACAATTGGAGTTAATTCAGTTCTTTGATACGGTTTACAATTTCTACATCCTCACTTCGGGTTTTGCCAATCCGTTTTGATGCACACCACCTTTGAAATTCCCATAGCTAATAATACTTTCTTTTGCCCCTTTTTGTCAGTTCGACTATTAATACTCAATAATACACCAGATTTGATAACTTTATTGCCCAACTTTTGATTTTTCTGCAATTAATTTTTTTTTCTTTGTTCAATTCCTTGAATTGCACCATTAGCTTAGTTTGGAGTAATCAGCCACTGAATCCTTTTCAAATCATTCAACTGCACGACATAACCTAATAGTTATCGATTTGCATATTCATAGACATTTCCAAACTATTTCTGTACGATTTATGTCTCCAAGCTTTTAGGCCACACTCAGAATAACAAATTTCAAATCATCAATCATAATACCGCCCATGGAATCATATTTATCCCAAGGTGCATAAAATCACTTTATCCAAATTCCATAAATCACATCAGAACCTTTACTGGAACACTTCAATATAGATAGTAAATTCTTCACATGTTTCCTTTATGATCATCAGTCATAACAATCACATGTTTTCCTCAATTATTCTTGTCGATTTGCTAAAACCAGAAAATCTTTGACATATGAACGCATCCAGCATTCCATTAGTTCCTATTAATTCCAAATTCCGCATACACATATCTTTTGAACTTTCACATTTTATCAATACCTATATCTTAATTAATTCTCCCAATATCCCATGTTCGCATCCTCATTCATCCTTTATTCATTCAATCAGGTTAAGATTCACTCTTATGAGACTTGTATAACGACCAATTTCCTCAACTATACCAATTCATCTATTTCTTTTACCTATATCCATTATCCATTGCAACACGATTGAGACATGTTCCTTTTCCGTACCCATAGTTGATTCATGTAACTTGGTAATTATCGAACGTCTCCAATGAGGAACAATTTTCGTATAATTTGTCTCATCATAACATATTCTGCACATGTTCCTTACCTTCATTTCTCCACACATAACTTAATTTATTCACGATAGATCACTCATTGACTTGAATAAACAATCGTTCTATCGATCTCGTGCTTTCAAAACATAATTACACAAAATATACACGAATTTTTTTAATCCCTCAAATTCACAAATAAATCTTTCCTTAATATGCGGTACTTCTCGACATAATCGTAATCATCTCATTAACATAATGTACACTCTTCCAAATAACTTAGTTTAGCTCTTACGCTAGAGTCTCGCCGGATGTAATACAAATCAGTTACTCTTGATACATCACGAAGATAAATCTCTGAAGAGCACTTAAACAATTTCTTTTCCTCTACTATCTCGCCATACATCACCATAATCATCACATCCTATCTGACAATATATCTCCATAGTCCCATCAATTTTCCCATTAATAGATCATACTGCTAAGAATACCTTAATTAGATTTAATTCTCGATAACCATTCTCGTTTTGATACCAGTTCTCGATCATGGGGACCTTACTCTATTCATGTCCCTTATTTTATTCTCTCAAGCTCATTACCAATGCTAACATCTTTAACTGTATCACTTCTTTCGCAATGGATCATTCTGAGCATTCTCATGTTTTCCTCTCACTCATTTTGAACTTGAGCTACCGGCATTATAATCGGAGCTTATGTAATAGGCCACCGATTTCTTCCTATATCATAATCACGCAAATTATTCATTTATGCTTAATCATTTCACCCGTGATAGTAATCCCACTATCAGATATACACTTACAGTGACAATATATTCTGAACTCAGCAACCTTCCTGTTTCCACCCGTCCTCGCTCGTGAGGATCATATACAATCTCTATTCCTAAACAACTGATCAGCATAAGCACTTTCGTTTCTTATTCTAACACATAACGATTTTTTTTCCGGCAAGAATTACAGCGAGCAATTATCCATTAACTCAAAGAATTGCAATGAACATTTTCACTTACCATAGGGCTCCCATAGCGGTGTGCATTTACTTAGTGAGATCAATTAAACCCGAACAACTTTTCATCTATCAATTTCATTGTCTTACATTTCAATCTTTTCATTATGGCATTATACCCATATATTTCCACACTCAAATCAAGATCACAGATGTGAAATCATTCTTGATTTTGCCCTTAATATATTTTGACTCCAAATCACCAATCCTTATATATAATTCTCATCACGGTAATCAATCCCAATTGTAACCTCGCTATATCATAGAACACTTTATTTTCATTCACCTAATATACTGGAAATCTTCCCATTATCACAACTCTATTTTTTTTCTATTCATTCCCAACTATAATCTTTATTCAAATTCATATTCAAGGATATACCCAATCTAACCCCAATATTGTACTTCACAATATACCCGTCAATACCAGCACGAAATATTCATCTGTCTGGTCGAACCATACACTTTTTTCCTATTTTGCGATATCCATATCTTCCTTTTATCACACTCTAACACATTATCCTTTTTCTCATTTTTTTCTAACCGCTTAAACGACTGAGACATATTTATGCATACGACTCATATACTACACTGGGGATCAGTTGTCACTATCTGCCGTGACATGACTTAAATGCACATAACTTGCCACACTTTTTTTTTTGTTTTTCAGAAAGCCCATGTAAGATTGTACTTACGGGCTCGATACCTAAATGTAGCACCCACTCCGATTTGAGACCGAACCCGATATCCATGATGATATCCGAGCCCGTGACCCGTGAGGGTGGCGTACTAGAACATTCATTACCCTATTAACAAAAATCGTATGACATTTTTTTTCTTTCAAAAACATTAGAGTGCACAAAACAAACATTGACTTGGCCCAATTATAACAAAACACTTTCAAAGATTAAACCATTTCATTGATAAAACAATTTCACTCATTATTAGCACTCATTAGTGCCCAAATACTCTATACAATTACATGTAAACAATTGGGCCTACTAATTACCAAATTTATACACTAATGCAGATACGGACGACACTGATCCCGACCCGATACTCTGTCTTGCTAGCGATGAGCGTACTCCGCGTGTCCAACGGGGTACTCTCCATTTCCTGAAAAATAGATGCAATGTTGGGTGAGTTTGCGAACTCAGTGAGAAACCATCATCGATGGTTCACCCAACTCATGCATATCCATACAATAAACAAGAAATCACAGGCACTCAATTTCACATTTGATAAGGCAATAAACCTTTCACATAATTCACATTAAACATTCATTTATGCAGTGTGCATGTGACTCTTTCATTTTCTTTCGTTGTTGTGACCGTGTGCCTGAGCTCATATACGTTGAGCCATTGGCTCTGAAACATTGGGCTTAAAGCCCCGAAACGTTGGGCATAGCCCTGATCATCGAGCCGAGGCTCGGAATACGTTGGGCACGAGGCCCTGTGCGTTGAGCTTAAAGCTCTGAAATCGGTGGCGACACGGCCACAATCGCCATTATCTGATCATTTACTATGCATGAATGCACATGTCATTTTCCAATTTTCAATTATCACATTTCTATTTCCAATTCCAATTAATTACTATTTCCGATCATTTTCCAATGTTCTCGGACTTTCAGTCCAGTATTTCATTCCCATGCATTTACCTTTCGTTTCACTATCACATTTACAATCCAATTAACTAATGCATTCACACGCACTTATTCTCATTTGCACTTCAATATCACAATCCAATATTTCGAACACCCATGGTCCGAAATCAACCAAATCAATCAAGCACATATATCCATCCTTACTTCCTCATGGCAATCAATGCATATAATTAATAAACACATAAGGTTGAGAAACCAACTAGGTTACTCACCTATTACTTCCGAGCTAATCTGGAAAGTTTACGCCCGTCGATTGGACGACGCTCCACTTAGGCCTCTATAAGAAACAGAGAAAGAACGAGTCACTACAGATGCAATTTGTGTACATGTAGGTGAAATATGCATGTTCATGAATTTTCCGGCCCTAAATCTAAATTTCCCTATAATAAAATCCGTCTAAAAATTAGAAACCTATTGGCGCTGACGGTGCGCAATTCGGACCTCTATAGGTCCCCAATTAAACAAAACAGTGATTAAAGGCTCCGCTACCCGGGCCCCCGTCAATTTCCAGTCCAAAAATTCCCAATTTCTCACAAAATGAAATTAAATATTCTACGAATCCGATGCCTCAAGAATCAGGTCAATCGGACGTCGGACGGAAAAGAAATTGACAAAAGAAGCATGAAATCAAAAATTACCAATTAATAAATAAAAATAATATAATAATAATAATAATAAAAAAAAGAGTCAGCCTCGCTGGGGGCGACGTCTCGCCCCAGCGGGGCTGACTTAATCGGCCTCGTCATAGAGGCGACAGCGTCGCCTAGCTGATGCGCTGACCGATTCCATTCCTTTTTTTCCTAATTTCCAATCCCATTTTCAACACCCATAATTCATTGCACACAATTCAGAAAATTTCCAACTATATCTCGTTGGAAAGCTCAGGAAACCCTCTACAATTCTCAAGAAGACCATAAAAATCAATTTCACCCTTAAGGGTGTCAAAAATCTCTTCAAAGCTACTGCCTACTCAAATCCCATTAAAACAGAACAGTACATTACAAATTCCATAACTCTCATATTCTTCAGCCAAAAATTACCACATAAATATGCTCAATAATTTCACAATGTCATCTACAACTTTCATGAACAACCCAAAATCAAGTTCCATTGCTAAACAAGTCAATTAATTCACTCAATGTTGCTGTCCCTGAAATCATTCAATTTGAGCAGTACACTTATAACAAGCATAACTCCCTGTACACAAGTCAGAAAAATCAGAACTTTATATCCCTGAAAAGATAAATCCTCAAACTTCAATTTTCATGAAAAACTTAATTTCCAATTTAATTTCTAACCATTTCAAAACTGTCATGCAAGTTACTGCCATGATCAGCAATTCCTAACCTAATGCAGGATCAGTTTTTGCAAAATCATAACTCCCAACTATGACCTCTAAAAATTATATGCCATATCTCATTTTCAAGATAATTTCTTCCTCTTCAACTTTGCAGAAGATCACTCACACCAATTCAGTCCACAAAAATGGCTAAAATTGCTTCCAAGCAGAATACTCACAAGTCAGACACTTAAGCTAGGTTTCATCAACATGCCCAAAACCAGTCCATAGGAATCAGTTCATATCTCCCAATATACAACTCAAAAATTAACAAGATCAGTGGCAATGGAAAGCTAACTCAATATGCCTCAACTTTCATAAAGACCATTCTCCCTAACTCCATCTCAACTAATTTATAAAAATCAGTAAAGCTCATAGGTTAAGGTTTCGGTTACTGTTCACAGGCAATAAAACAGTAACTTTCCATGCCAAATTTCAACCTATTAGAGTTACAATTTGACAACACCTATTTCACACAAAAATGTAGCTAACATCCCAAAGTTTAAGTGGCCACAAATCTCACCTCATTTGCATTTCTATACAATGAGTTATGATTAAAACAGTACAATCAATCAAAAACCCTAATTTTCCAGATTTGGTCCAACCTTTGTTTTTCTCATTTCCATTGCCTTTAACACATCATCAAGCATCCAAATAACACAAATCAGTTCTTATACCATTCATACATGTACTAGGGCTAACACACAAAAATTGGCAGCACTTACCTCTTACATTTCATGCTAGTTTAGTCATCAATATACAATCCAAAATCAAGCTAAAACAACACTTCAATCATACAACTTTCAAGTCATACATAAACTTAGTCTTAAACCCAACAATTTAAACCATAGGTTTCATGACCTCCATGGATTATACATCATATATAATGAATAATAACTTCCAATCAATGCAACTAACTACTATGATTCATTAAATGCATACTCAAAGTATAAGCAAACTTAAACCATACACTTACCTATTCAAGCTTCCACTCTTTAATTCCCTCAACCATCACAACTTCCTAATTCCTCCTCCTCATACACGACATCATCATGGTAAGAGGTTGAAAGCTTAAGCTTATATGCAAGAAAGAAGGCACTTAAGGTTGGAGATTTTTTTTTTTTGTAACATTGAATGAAGAATTTCGGTGGAGGAGCACAACAAAGCAAGAAACTACTTCATTCATTCCTAATGGCCGTGAGAGAGGGAAATAACAAAGCAACTCATCTTTCTTTCCTTCCATTAGAAGAGTCGAGAATGCATAGGAAACCATGCATTAAATGAAGGGACCACTTGGCATTTTAATGAAGAATAAGACAAAACTATATAATAGGATTTATTAAGAAATCCTAATGACATTTGACCCATTCAATTCCAATGGCCCTAATTTCAAAATCAAAATAATACCCCCAATATTGTAGTGCCATTGGATAGCAATTTTCGCCTCTAGAAAATCGCCGGTTCGCTAATTGGCGATTTTTTCGATCCGGAATTGCCAGAAATTTTCCGAATCATTTTTTGAAAATTACCTAAATTGACCAAAATTATAAAACATAAGATAGTCCACTCCCAATAATTTTTTAAACACGAAAACCACACTTTCACTACAAAAACACTTTTAGGCCATGTATGGCGATTTTGTTTACTGGGAATTTTCTAGGATAATTCAGAAAATTTCCATAAATCCCTAAAATGTAAAACACTCTATGGCGCACTCCAAATAATTTATCAAATCCCATTATCACACCAATTTCACAAAAGATCACAATTAGACACTTGGTAGGAAATGTCATGAATGCATGTATGACTATGTGCCTGTGCAAAACTCACCATTTATAGAGGCTGCATGACATATGTTCATGCCGAGATATAATTTAATACTCCTAACCCGTCCCCGTCCCCGTCCCAATTTACTAAAATACCCTTCCCATCGAAGATGGGATATTACATGTACAATGACCAGCTTCTGGTTTTTCTTAGGATAGAAGACACAAATAGCAAAATAGGGTTGGTGAAGGAAAGGAAAAACAGAGAACTCACTTAGAAGGTGTTAGAGGGAAAACTCTGTGGACGGGAAGAACATTTGAAGATGATCCCAATGAAGAATGGACTTAGAAATATAAGTTAACCTTTCAACTCTCAGAGAACAGTAGCCTACTTCTAGCAGGAGTGCATAAACCTAAGTGACATTTGTCACTTCACTCACATCTAAACTCTAACTTAGTTTCTTTTGAAACTAACTCCCCAAAACTCTCATCTTTACAATTCAACTATTTTAAAGTCTTCATTTGATGTCTTTTCTTATTTATATAATTTTCCCAAAATCTATGCCTACATTCACCCAAATTTACAAATACAATACTCTTACTGTCCAATAGAATTTTCAAGATAAATAAATTCAAAATTTTCAAAATTGTCAAAAATCACAACTCAATCTAATATACCCAAAATTATTCATGAATTCATGTACAATTATTTTTAAGTGCAACAACTTCACTATTCACATATATGTGTATGTCATCTAATATACCCAAAATTATTCATGAATGCATGTACAATTATTTTCAAGTGCAACAACTTCACTATTCACATATATGTGTATGTCACATTATGCATGAACATGCACAAGCATTTCTAAACTCTCATTGCTCACTCATATTTATAATTCTAACCTTCCTATAGGTAATGGGATGTTACAACTCTCCCCTCATTAAAGAAATTTCGTCTATAAAATTCTTACCTGTTTGTTCAAACAGGTGGGGATATTGTCTCCTCATGTGTTCCTCTGTCTCTCATGTTGTTTTTTCAGTTGAGTGGTTCCTCCAAAGGACTTTCACCAATGGAATGACTCTGTTCTTCAACTGCTTGATTTGCGATCCCACAATCTTGATCGGCTCCTTAACATAACTTAAGTTACTAGCAACCTCAATCTCCTGAGCCGGTATCACATGTGTCGGATCTGATCGATATCTTCTGAGCATACTCACATGAAACACATTATGCAATTGAGACATCTCATTCGGTAAAATCAGCTTATAGGTCAAAGGTCCAATCTTCTCAATGATCTCATAAGGACGAATGTACCTAAGGCTCCTTTTTATCGAATCTTAACACTCCTTTCCAAGGTGACACTCTCAATAATACTCTGTCTCTAATACCATACTCCATATCACATCGATGTTGATCCACATAACTCTTCTGTCTATCCTGAGCTGCTTTAATTCGACTTCAAATCAACTTCACTTTCTCCACTGTATCTTGTATTAACTCTGGGCCTTCAACCATTCTCAAGCCCTCTTCATCCCAATATAATGGCGACTGACATTTTCTACCATACAGTACCTCATATGGTGCCATTCCGATACTACTGTGGTAATGATTATTGTAGGAAAACTCTATCAATGCCATATATTGATCCCAAAACTCCAATACACAAGCTCTAAGCATATCCTCAACAGTCTTGATTGTCCTCTCACTTTGTCCATCTGTCTGAGGATGAAACGTTGTACTGAAATTCAACTTAGTACCCATAGCAGATTGCAAGCTCCTCTAAAATCTCGAAGTAAATCTCGAATCCCTGTTTGATACTATGGACACTAGAACCCCATGCAGTCTCATCACCTCATTCACATATTTCTGAGCCAACTAATCAAGTGAGTTATTCTCTCTCACTGGTAAGAAGTGGGTTGATTGACTTAACCGATCAACTATGACCCATATAGCATTATGCTGCCTCAGATTCTTAGGCAATCTTTTTTGGACCCCACTTGCTTCCGAAGCTCAACTCTTTTGTGAAATCATGAAACTCGAGCTTGCTCTGATATCACAACTATTGACCCCATTTTCAGAACCCAATATTTGGAGTCTTAAACTTTGTGCTTAAAACCCTGTAGGTCATTTGCTATCATTCCACAATAGTGGTGAGCGCACACTAATCAAATATCAAAATCACAAATTGACTTCTTTATAGAAATTGTAGCTTTAAGTCTCTAATTTGCTTTGAAGAAAAAATCACCTCAATCGGAGTTCTACAACTCAAGATATGCTTAAAAAGCCTAAGTGTGCTCATGCCCCAAACATGCCCTCTTAACCTACCTCTCACTTAATTTCATGTAAATTCTCTCAAAGCAACTCCAAATGGTACCAATTTTTATGGAGAGAAATATATATGTCTTAGGAATTCATTGGTCTAAGAATCACTTCAATTGGAGGCCGGATGGGAGAGTTCTATCCAAAAGAGTCAACCATGTTTACACCCTAAATCAATTTGAACCTCTCTTGGAGCGATCACCATAACTTTAGATTTAGAAATCGTATTGAGTTCATTTTTAGACCATTAGAAAGAAGACATCTAAACCTACAATTCTCATGAAGACCACAAAATGAGATTCGGCCTATAAAAACATCAAAAATCATCATATTTCCCATGGGACATCCATGTCCGATTAACGGACACGTATCGGGTGAAGGAGGCCAAAATACCCGAGAAAGTCCGTTAAACGGACATTGACTGGCCAAGGGGCATTTTTACACCCGAGAATGTCTGTTAAACGGATACCCATGTCCGTTTAATGGACATTGGGGCTCCCCAAAGCCTCCAATCTTCAACCTAACATCATAAACACTTGCACATGTCCCAAATTCACTTACTCTAAAGCCTAAACACCTCATAACAACTCAAACACCAAGTTCAACTCACCAAATTCTCAAATCTCAACTTAATTGGTTCATCAAAACCATAAATGTCAAACATTCATCAAAGCTATCAAAACCACACATCATAAACAACATCCTAACTTGTGACGCTCATATCTCTCCATTCCGACATCCAAAAATCACAAGCTTCATATCATTGAAAAGCTAGAAAGTTCTTCTCCAACTTTCAAGAAGAAACTTTTTACCACTTCTACCCAGAAAAGTCCAGAATTCCCCTTGCATTCAGAACACAATCTTACCCCTATGAAAGTTTGAAAAGTAGCAATGTAAAGATTTGCAAAGCCATAAACAACCACAATGCATACGCATTTCATTTACATCAAAATAAGTGTTTTAGTGGGCATTTTAAGCCACTTACATCAAATCCAAAATACAAACTTAACAAAAGTAACATTTTCCCAAAATGCATCTAAAGCATTGATTTACAAAAGTTAACTTGAAATACAAAATAATTCAATTTTGGAGTAATGCCTTTAGTTCAATCGTCGATCTCGTGCTCTTCACCTGGAGATGGGACGGAATGGGAGGGGTGAGCTTACGCTCGTAGGTAACACGTTTATATCCGATAATAAGCAAAAACCAACAAAACATTCATGATCATAGCAATTTCTCACAATATTCATAAAACATATCTTTCTTTACTTTGTTAAACCAAAATCACAATTCTCACAAGTTAAGCATTTTTCAAAATTGTCAACACATGCAAACACACAAACACATCACAAATGGCTTGGAAAGTCCATAAACATGACGAACTACACAATTCCGTAAAATGGCCTTGTGTAGTCGTAAACTTGAGGGAGTCCTAAAAGGAACTTCATGTCACTAGCGGGCAGGCGGGAGAAGCCTCGACTTGGTCAACGTGCACGTGACAATTTCTTGGATGGACTATACTGAACCCACATAACATGTAATTCATGCACTGAAAACATTTTTGCCCAAATGGCACATTCTTGAAAACTTGATTTTCATGCACATGACACATTTCCCAATTTACACAATTCAACAACCAAAAATCTCATACTAATCATAATAACCATTTTTCAACTCAATCAAAAGCAACCAAAATACAATACTTGCAAAGCAATTTGAATTTATTTCCAAAGTTCACACACAACAACCACATAGGACAATTTCTCAATCATTTATAGAATCATAAGCGCTCACTAAAAAGGTAGTTGAAAAGATCATTTATTACATTTAGTTGAAAAGCATTTATAACTTATTAACACAAATATAAAAATGTCACCCACCTGATTTTCCTTGCTTAGAAGCTTGTTCAAGGGTGTCCCTCTCTTTACTCTTCTTGCCTCCCTTGCTCTTCTTCAACAACAACACAAAAATCCAATTAAAAGGATTCAAAATTGGAAAACCTAAAGAACCCAATGCATGAAATTGATCTTAGAATCTCTAAACCCATCTATTTCCTAAGCTTTTTGAACCACAAACACTCCAAAAATCCCAAACATTAAAGCTCACTTATCTTAAATCTTCACCCAACCAAGGGGTTTCTTGGCTCAAATGAAAGCTTGATCCTTCCTCTAGCTTTTCCTTTTGAAATTACTCCAAAACTCCTCTTGAAGACTTAGAAAAATCAAAACCTAAACAAGCCCTCTTTTCTTCCTTTTCCTTCCTCCCTACGACACTCTCTCTCCCTCCTTCTCTCTATTTTCGTTTTTCTCCTCTCTTCTCATGGAAGCCATTCATTTCTCTTGCCTTTTATATCCTTATTAATGCTAAAAACTCCGAAATGCCCTTCCTTGAAAGCCTAAGTTCTTTCCTCCTTAAGTGACATGCCCATACTACCCCTTAGGCAACTTAACACTTTATCTTTAATTCAATTAACTCAAGTCACAAACTCTCATTAATGCTAACATGCTAATTAATCCTAACACACATAAATCTTGCAAAACCCCAAAAATCATCTAATCATGCTTAATCAAATAAAAAAATTCAGGGGACAATAATCTCATAATAAAGTCCATAGTGATTCGTTCCCATTTTCACTCCAAAATGGGCAACGAATGAAGTTTTCCTACCAGAGCCTGGTGCTCGCTTTCACTTGTTGGCAAGTCATACACCTAGATACATACTCTATCACTTGCTTCTTCATTCCAGGCCACCAGAAATGTTGTTTTAGTGTATTATACATCTTGGTAGTACTAGGATGCATAGCATAGGCGACCGTATGAGCTTCCTCAAATATCTCCTTCCTCAGATCATCCACATTAGGCACACACAGCCTCTATCTCAACCATAATGTCTCATCTTTTAATTCACACTCAACATTTGGATTTACTTTCGCTTTCTCCATAAGCTTCACTATATCAGGATCTTTGCCCTAGACTTTCCTAATCCTATCGTGCAACATTGGTCTCAGCTTCAAAGTAACAATCAGTGCCTCGTTTTGCTCTAGATTTATTTCCACATTCAGAGCTCTTAAATGAATCATACTAGGTAACCTCGATAACTGAATCTGAGCTATACTGATATTAGACTTTCTGCTCAAAGCATCTGCCACCATATTAGCTTTTCCTGGGTGGTACTCAATAGTGCAGTCATAATCTTTCAATAATTCAATCAACCTCCTTTGCCTCAAGTTCAACTTCCTCTGACTCAGCAAATACCTTAAAATTTTATGATCTGTGTATATCTGAAAAGTCTCTCCATACAGATAATGTTACTAAATCTTTAGAACAAAAACCACTGCAACTGACTCTAAATCATGTACTGGATAACTTATCTCATGAGGCCTTAATTGTCTCAATGCATAGGCGATCACCTTACCATGTTTCATCAATACACATCTCAATCCTTGATGCGAAGCATCGCTATACACCACATATCCTCCGGTCTTCGATGGAATAGTCAACACTGGTGCAATAATCAATCGATGTTTTAACTCCTCAAAGCTCTTCTGACACTCTTCATTCTATTTGAACACTACATTCTTCCTCAAAAGTTTTGTTAGAGGGGCCAAGATCAAAGAAAATCCCTTCATAAACCTCCGATAATACTCGATCAATCCTAGGAAGCTTCGGATCTCTAACACATTCCTCGAAGCTTCCCAATTCATCACTGCCTCAATCTTATTTGGATCTACCTGTATGCCATCTCCAGTCATTATATGTTCCAAAAACACGACCTGGTTAAGCCAAAATTCACACTTACTGAATTTGGCATACAACTGCTTCTCTCTCATTATCTATAAAATAACTCTCAGATGCTTTGTATGCTTCTTTTGGCTCTTTGAATACACCAAGATATCATCAATAAACACAATTACAAATCGATCCAGGTAGGGCTGAAACACCTTATTCATCAGGACAATAAAAGTTGTCGGGGCATTAGACAGCCCAAACGACATTAGTAAAAATTCAAAGTACCCATACCTGCTCCTAAATGCACTTTTTGGTACATCAACCTCAGCTATTTTCAACTGATAGTACTCTGATCTCAAATCCAGTTTAGTAAACACCAGAGTTCCTTGCAACTGATCAAGTAAATCATCAATTCTAAGTAGTGGGTACTTATTCTTCACTGTCACTCGATTCAACTGCCTATAATCAATGCACAACCACAAAGTCTCATCCTTTTTCTTCACAAATAATACTGGAGCCCCCTAAGGTGAAACACTAGGCCTTATAAAGCCCTTTTCTAATAATTCCTGCAACTGAGTCTTTAGCTCCTTCAATTTCGCAGGTGCCATCCTATATGGAGGAATAGATATAAAAGCAGCACCTAGAACTAGATCAATCCCGAACTCCGTTTCTCGATCTGGTGGTAAACAGATAACTCTTCGAAAAAAACATCCAGAAACTCCCTGACCACGAAAATGTCCTGTATACTCTGCTCAGCTCTAGTATCAATGATGTGGTCTAGATAAGCCTCACATCCTCCCCGCATCAGCCTCAATGCACTCATGAAGGATATCATCCTAGCTGGCACTACCTGACCAACTCCCCTGAATACTGCCCTCGGTTGACTAGGAGATTCCAGTACTACCTCTTTGATGTAGTAATTCATGATGGCCTTATGGGAAGTGAGCCAATCCATGCCTAGAATCACCTCTATCTCCCTCAACTGTAATACAATAAGGTCTGTCTTCAACTCTACTTGATCAATCTTAATCGAGCACCTCTTGCACACCTCTCTTAAAAAAATAGTACTACCTAGAGGTGTACTCAACTCTAGCCCATGTTGTAACAATTTCCTATCACAATGCAGTCTACATGTCAAATGTGGTGCGATAAAGGAGTGTGTGGATTCTGGATCTAGCAGTGCAAAAGCCTCAAAGTCATAAACGAGAAGCGCACCTGTTACTACATCTGGTGAGTCTTGGGCCTCCTGTCTGGTCATAGCATAGACCCTACCTGGGACTACGGTAGGCTACCCTATCCCTCAGCCCTCATGAAAGAGCTCCCAACTCTCCCTCTGCCTGTACCTCGACCTCTCTATCCAGATCTACCACCTCTACTCTGCTGGACTGTCGTATTACTCCCAAATCGCCCACTGATAGCAGACTAAGTTCTCAAAGTAGCTGGGTAATCTTTGATCTGGTGGTCTAGGGAGCTGCATTTAAGACAAACTCCAATCATTCTCCAACACTCACCACCATGTCTTTTCTCACAATACTCACAAATTGGATACTGATTCTGAGCTAAGCCTCTCCAATTGCTAGTCTGTGTACGCCTGCCTCTCTATCTAAATCCTGACTGCCTGGATCTACTTGATGATCTGAAGGCTCTATTCTGGCGCTTACTGAAGCTCCTGCCAGAACTACCTTGACTTTCATTAGGCCTCTTCCCTTTGGACTCTTGCCCAATCTAAACTTTTTTCTCCCTCATCAGCTACTAAATTCTAATTGAAGCAGTTCTCAACTCAGTAAAAGTACCCATATCTGACCTGTTAATCTTGTTTTGATCTCTATATTAAATCCATTTTCAAACCTCCTACTCTTGTCTTCTTTTGTAGGGATCAGAGCAGTAGCATAACCTGTCAATGCGTTAAACCGGACCTCATACTCATCCACTGACATCCTGCCTTGCTTCAATTCTAAAAACTCTTGCATCTTCATATCTAGATAAATCTTAGGCATGTAGTTGTCTCTGAAGACTCTCAAAAAGTCTTCCCACTTCAACTGGCAAGGCCTGGTGGTACTGCCTGGAACAGTCTTCCACCACTAATAAGCTAGGCCCTGCAGTAAAGACACTGCATAATTGAATCTCTCATCAAGCTCGCAATCCATCTGATTGAATACCCTTTTGATCATCTCTAGCCATCCTTCAGCCTCAGCAGGGTCTGTGCTGCCAGAGAAGTCCACAACTCTCTGCTTGCGCAGTCTATCATACCTCCTCTCCCTTCTCTCGAAAACTCTAGGAGGCATCTCTTCAGATCTAGGCATCGAAGACTCCCTACTGACTCCTCCCGATCCCTGGTCAGTTGATTGGTCAACTTGATCACCTAGAGCGGATGACCTATAACTAGGGGTGAGCATTATTCGGGCCGGCTCGATTACTCAGCCCGGCTCGAATTAATTCGGGTAAGCAAATGCTAAATTTCGGGTAATTCGGGCCAGCCCGGGTATTACCCGAATTATTTTCAGGCCAGGACGGGTAACTCTGAAAAAATTTGGGCCGGCCCGATTACCCGAATTAGGTTTAAAAGAATTATGAAATAGGGTAATTAGGATAATTCGGGTAAATCAGGCTGGGATAATTTGGGTAATTTGGGTAAATCGGGTCGGGTAAATAGGTAATTCGGGTAAATAGGGCCGGGTAAGTTCAGGTAATTGAAAGTTCGAGTTCGGGCCGAGTAAGGAAAAATTACAGGTAATTGGTAGGGTCCAATAAAAAAAGTGGGCGAATTGCAGAATGCTCACCCCTACCTATAACAAACAATAATTTCAATCATTTTCTGCATTTTTCATAACACATGCTTAGCATTCCTATATGTCCCAACAGATGCCAATCATGCTCTGATACCACCTAATGCAGCACCCCCTTATCCTAGGATACGCACCGTGACGCCCGGAGGTTATTTCAGTACATATCCTACGATAAGGGCGAGCTACGTTCGATCAATAAACTCACTTCAATTGGCATTGTATCATTTATCACTTCTAAAACATCAATAGAAAATCACAATATTTTTAAAACTAACTTTTTCCTCATTTTATTTCTCAAATCAAAAGTCTGCATTGTGTCTTTCAACCTTTTCTACACATGCATTCACAAAACCTAGTACAAAAGTACTATATGAAAGAGGAAAATATATCAAATCTAGCTATGCCATCCAAAAATCCCAGCTGACCGACCTTTGAGCCATGACTTCTCTTGTTAAAACACAATCCACACGGCAGTGGAGCCTCTCAGTAGTTAGGGTTATCTATCGCCCCTGAAAAGTCAACGTTGCAATTTTGGTGAGTTTTGCGAACTCAATGAGGTAATCATCATCGATGGTTCACTCAATTCATGCAACAAATCAATTCACATTACAATTGTAACATCCCACCCTCAATTGGAAGGGTAGAATAGTAAATTGGCATATGATGGGCTAGATTGGGATTTCATAGGATTGCTTATGCATAATAGGATTGGTCCACAGTCATATTTGTGCACATGAAATTATTGTGCATGCATACATGATATTCGATTGCGTGCCTAAGATAATTTTATTGGGATTAACGTGGTTAATGGGTTTGAAAAATTATTCTGAGTACGCCATAAATTGTTTTCTATTTTAAGGGATTTTTAGGAATTTTTCTGGAATTTTTCGGGGTTCTTGCCCGGACCGGAAAAATTTCAACTGACTGACTGAGTGACTTTCTCTGTACTAAAAAGGACTGCCTAATGGCGTTGAATTATGGAATAAATAATTGTGGGAATTGTTATAGGACCATTAGCATATGTTGGATTAAGATTAAATGAGATTAGTGTTATGATTAACTTATGTTGATTAAGTTCACTTTTGTCTTATTCAAAAAAAAAAATGCCAAGTGTCCCACCTATTTAAGGCTTTTGTCTTCTTCTTCTCCTTGATTTCGGTGGATTCACATTATATAGGTGAGAAAAAGAAGAGTCTAGCTCATTTTTTCACTCCATCATCCGAAACTCCCCATATCCTCCATCTCCATCGATTTTTCTTGTTTTCTTCTTCTTCTTTAAGTTACTTCCTTCCACCTTGAGGACCTCCCTTACATGTATACAAGTTACCTTCTTTTCATGATAATAAACTCCTTGTGTGAGGATTAGAAAGTAGAGAAAGTGGTGTAGTATTGAAGAGAGAAAAGCTTTGATTAGGTAAGTGTATGGTTTAAGTTTTACTTATGTATTTAATGCATGAATTCATAGTTAATTGCATGAATTGGAAGTGATTGTTTATGAAATATGATGTATGATGCATTAATGACATGAAACATATGGTTTGAATTGTTGGGCATGTTTATAGAAGAATTAATGAGGTTGAAGATGATTAGTGTTTGAATGTCATAGTTTCAAATGATTGTAGTGATATTAGATGAATAAGACTTAAAAGAAAATGATTGACTATGATGCTGAAATTTTATAGGTTATGTTGAGGTGTAGTGTTTGATGAAATTTTGGTTGAATAGGAAGGTAAATTGAGTGCTAAGCTTAAGTAGAATAGACATTGGAAAGAAAGGAATTGATTTGAGAAGTAAAGCTGGAAAATTGATATTTGACCTACTGTACTGTTTTGATCATAACTAATTGTATAGGTGAGTAAATGAGGTGAGATTTGTGCCCAATTAAACTTTGGGATGTTAGCTACATTTTTGTGTGAAATAGGTGTGGTCAAATTGTAACTCTAATAGGTTGAAATTTGGCATGGAAAGTTACTGTTTTATTGCCTGTGAACAGTAACCGAAACCATACCCAATGATCTTTGCTGATTTTTCTAAATTAATTGAGATGGAATTAGGGAGAATGGTCTTCATGGAAGTTGATGCATATTGAGTTAGCTTTCCATTACCACTGATATTGCTAATTTTCGAGTTGTATATTGGGAGATATGAACTGATTACTATTGATTGGTTTTATGCTTTTTGGAGAAACCTAGTTAAAGTGTTGATTTTGTGAGCTTTCTGCATGGGAGCAATTTTAGCAATTTTTGTGGACTGAATTGGTGTGAGTGATATTCTGTAAAGTTGTAGAGGAAGACATTATCTTGAAAATGAAATATGGCATATAATTTTTAGAGGTCAAAGTTGGGAGTTATGATTTTTCAAAAACTGATCCTGAATTAGGTTAGGAATTGCTGATCATGGCAGTAACTTGCATGACAGTTTTGAAATGGTTAGAAATTAAATTGGAAATTGAGTTCTTCATGAAAATTGAAGTTTGAGGATTTATCTTTTCAGGGATATAAAGTTCAGATTTTCTGACTTGTGTACAGGGAGTTATGCTTGTTATAAGTTTACTGCTCAAATTGAATGATTTCAGGGACAGCAACATTGACTGAATTAATTGACTTGTTTAGCAATGGAATTTGATTTTGGGTTGTTCTTGAAAGTTGTAGAGCACCTTGTGGTCTTCCTGAGAAAATTTTATTGTGTAATTTTGACTGAAGAGAATAAAGGTTACTGAATTTGTAAAGTACAGCACTGTTTTAATGGGATTTGAGTAGGCAGTGGCTTTGACAGGATTTTGTCACCCTTAGGGGTGAAATTGATTTTGTGCTCTACATAAAACTTGTAGAGTTTTCTTAATCTTTCAACGACATATGGTTTGTAATTTTCTGAATTGTGTGGGAAAAGTTATGAATGATTGAAGTTTGGTTTGGAAAAAAAAAAAAAAGAAGGCGGAGGCATTGGAATCTCGCCCCTCGCGAGGCGACGACTCATGAGGGCGACGACTCATGAGGGCGAGGCGAGCTGAAAGCTCGCCTCTCGAGGCGACGACTTCGCCCTCGCGAGGCGAGGTCAGCGACCAGACTCGCGAGGCGACGGCTCGCCTCATGAGCCCAGAGAGGATTTTTTGTTTTAATTTTGGATTTGATTTCTTTGATGTATAACTTTTCCGTCCGACGTCCGATTGACCTGATTCTTGAGGCATCGGATTAGTAGAATATTTAATTTCATTTTGTGAGAAATTGGGAATTTTGGACGGAATTGGCGTGGCCCGAGTAACGGAGCCTTTAATCCTCGTTTTGTTTAATTGGGGACCTATAGAGGTCCGAATTGCATACCGTCGGCGCCATTGAATTTCTAATTTTCACGGATTTTATTGTTGAAAAAAATTGGATTAAGGCGGAATATCATGAACATGCATTGTCCTTATTCTATATTTGTGCATGAATGAGAATTCTTATGCAAAGTGATTAATGTGCATATGGCATAAATTGGTAGTCTGGGATAAATGTCCTTTTCGGGCATTGTCGTAAATTGGAAACCAATGCAAATCTGGAAATCTTGTGAGTAGACCTAGATGGTCTTATCTATTGGTTATTTGCTTTTGTTATATGTTGAATGAGTATTGATTTATTTTATTACAATTAAATATGGGTTAGGGCGGGAGGTCCGGTGAGTAATTAAGTATTTGGAATTGCGTTATTGAAGTGCTCCTTGAATGTGAATGGGATGACCTAAGTGTATATATTGAGATTATTAAAATGTCTTGCATGCATAATTGCACATAAATGAAATGTGACTTCTTAATTGATGTCGAATTGGGACTACGGTCCGATGATAGTAACTATGATTGGTGAGTGCATGCAAATATGCATAAGACATTCCACTGCATGAATTTATGAAAGATAATGAGAGTTGTGACGAGTAGTCAACAATGAGTAAAGAGCTTCATGCTCAGATACTGATTCAGAGCCTCAGGCTCAACGACAATGAGCCCTTTATGGGACAGTTTACAATGAGCCCTTTATGGGACGATTTACAATGAGCCCTTTATGGGACGATTTACAATGAGCCCTTTATGGGACGATTTACAATGAGCCCTTTATGGGGACAGATTCACAATGAGCCCTATATGGGACAGTTTCAATGAGCACGATATCTATTGGAGTGCAGGGACGGTTTAGACACTCGGTCACAACAAAGTAATTAAATGGAAAGTGGGTTTCATGCACATATGCATAACATGATTGATTTGATTATGCGGAATGTGATTGGTTGAATTACTTGTATTGAATGGACCGCAACCTTGTATTGAATGGGAATGTGACATTGTGTGTTGAATGGGAATGATCAATTTGATTATATTGAAGATGACATTGTATCGACATAATGAAAATATGAAGCTGTATGTGAATGTGAGGTATGATAGGGAATATGACATGTGACTTAATGGAAAATGAAAGTATGTGTTAAATGTTATGTGTTTGGATGGACCATCGATGATGGTCACTCTTGAGTTCATAAAACTCACCCAAAATTTGCATCTATTTTTCAGGTCTTGAAGAATACCCGTTTGACACGGAGTATGTCTCTTGTAAGCGAGATAAAGGATAGAGGTCGGGATCGGTCCGTATCCGCATTAGTGTCTTATCAAATTGTGTTCGCAATCAACGTATAACAATGCTTTATATTTCTCTTGAGCCCGTATTGGTTTTAATGTTTTACTCATTGAGTGATTGTAAATTATTCTCGGATGACCGTAATAAGCGGCGGTTTATTATGAACATGGGTGTTAGTTACTTATCGTTAGCGTGGAATCAATGGCTTCCAAACAAAAAAAAGTATCTTGAGTTTTAATCGTCGATGTAATCGCCACCCTCGCGGAACGCGGACTCGGATATCACCAACGATATCGGGTTGGTCACTTTCGGGAGTGGGTGTTACATTTAGGTGGTATCGAGCCCAATGATACGTAATGTATCAGGCACGATCTGAAACATAGGGTGCATGCATTTGAGTCGTATCATTGCGGACCGTGGTGGCGATCCTAGTTTGAGTCGCACGGGTAGAAATCCTATGTGTGCGTCGTGTCAGTGATTAAGTGAGAAAAAATGAGGCTGTGTTAAAGGATGAACCCTGGAAGTGTATAAGAAATTAGGAAAGGAAAAGGAAAATTGGATAAGGAGATTGATATTGTCTTGTGGTTAGAATGGTGTGTTGGCCTAGGCGATTAAGGAAAGAAGTGATATTAATGAATTCCGGATTAAAATGGCAATATTATGGTGACGAGAAAAATGAATATGTCTAGAATTTGGAAAGGTCATTTGGAGATGGGAGAAGCATAATAGTTATAGTAGGCTAAGTGTGATTAAAAGTCGGGATGACGAAGTAATTAGAGCTCATTTGTATATGCGATGAAATGGGAAACATTAGGCGAGTAAAAGCGTAGATGATCCGATCAAAGGATATTGAGTGCTGCATTTGTGTTTGATATCGATAGATATCATAGGTAGATGAAGATAGCGAGATTGTAATAAGGTCAATATTGTGCAAGTAACGGTCTACCTAGAACCGAAAGAAGCTGAAAGAGCAAAGTGCCTAGTAGGGTAAGAAAAAGTAGAAATGGTGAGATAAAAGTGTATGAGATAAACTGAAATGAATTGGGAAGCGGTTATGATTATGAGCACCTAAGCGTGAGGCTGAAATGGTTATCTGAATATTGTGCTTAGAGTTTGGAAACTAGTATCAAAGGATGGTAAGGGAAAAGACAGACTGACAATTTTCTACTGATTGTGTATCGGGAAATTCTAGATTTGGGTGAAAAGATGTATATAGACACAGAAATGGTAACTGGATGGGTAAATAGATAGAGATACAATGGAGTTGCATAAGTGATTTTGTCGTATTTTGGGGACTGTAAATGCCCTATCATAGATTGTGTGAGGAAAATAAAGAGATACGTAGCAATAAGGAGATGATATTGTATAAGCCAAGTGGATATGACCTTAAAAAGGTCAAGTTGACACATGAATACTATGGGAATGAAACTAAGGAAATGAAAAAAAATAATAATAATAAATGGAACAATGATAGTGATATGAAAAGAGTTGTCACATTCAAGTCGATTTACCGTTGGGAGTACCTATTGGACAGTAAAATTGATCATGACTAATGAAATGTATGTGAATGATACATGGAAATAACAGAGGAGATGATCGGTGAATGGCTATAAGTGTAAAGTCCATAATGGGTTAAAGTAAGACATAGGAGGACTGAATGCACTGTATGAGAGGAAATAAAGAATGATTATGGCATAAGTCCTTTATGCGAGGATTAGCATAAGCGGAAAGGATTTTATGGAATTCGAATTGTATAGGTTATTAATTGGTTTCGGATAGAATGAAAAAAAAAAAGTTCTCTTGAGGTGTAGATTCTTGAATAAGTGTTAAAGAAAGTGTTTAGGTGGTGTCACGGAACCTTAGTGCAAGGAATATTACGATCTTTTAAATTATGGCATAAAAGTGTTACATTGTGATAGTGCGTAAAGTTAAAGCAATTAGGGACACTAATTGGTGATGAGACTTTCGTGAACAGTATTAAGATGGTAGCAAGACTAATGGTTTAACGGAAAGATATATGGACAAAATTAAAAGTGAAATTGAGTCATTCTCATACGACTGAAGTTATCTGTATTGTGTATATGGAAATGTAAAGTATCCAATAACATGAGTGAAATTTTAATTTGAGATGATTTTATTGCAATGTGAAGTGAATAGAGCTCCATATGTGATGTAAAAACTGTTGGAAAATCTAGATTTGAAACTAAGAATAAAATAGTCCCGAACTGTGAAGTGAAATACTTAAATGAAGTGGAATTTATGGAGGTCCAAGTACGGATGACTAGGTATCGGCATACATCGATGTGGATGACGGAAAATAAATTGAAAAGAGAAAATGAATAGAGACAAAAGTCTAAAGGAAAGCCGACAATGGCGTGATGTAGTGTTATATATATATATACTTTATGTATAATTGAGGAATTTGATCGATGATAAGCATATCCTTGGAGAGTGGGCGGTGTGTGATGAAATGAGACAATATGTTAAAACGGTATTAGATAAATTGAATTGATTTTTATAAATGGTATTGGTTCTATGATCGAAATTGTTTAAAGCCTTGGAGACTTTAGATTCTATAAAGATACACTTGTGCTTATTCGAGGAAAAAGGCGGGCATAAATGACTACGAAATAAGCAGACAATTCGACTACTAAGCTCAAATAGTGAGCAGATAATCTTTGCAATGAACGGATCAATTACGAGATATTGGGATTTTCAAAGAATGTCAAGTAGATTATGGGTAATTGTGAAGTGTTTACGAAAAATTGAAGTTGTAGAGCTAGGGATCTTTGGATAGAGGTAAGAAAGGTTACTAGTTAGGAAGCAAACTCATTTCCCATCCACGAATCGAAGAGTCAAGTGTAATCGGGAGAATGGTATTGAATGATTCAAAAAAAAATATAAGCATGTGTCGGGATTGAACAAAGGAATTGATGAGCAAAAAAATTGAACAGTCGAAGCTCGACATTCTAGTAAGTATATGAGAAAAGTGAAATTGAATAACTATGTGTATAGAATGAAGTGATTATTGATTCAAGTGCTGATAGGTGTTAATGTTCAATAGGAAAAAAAAAAAAAAGCTTGATTATGATCGTATTCTTGAGTTACGATTTTCTTTGTGGGGATATCTTGCTACACCATGCGGGGCTAACAAAGTCAAAGACCACAATGAATTTGAGGCTGTGTTGAGTGAAACAAAGGAAAGTGACATAGGAAAACAGCATAAGTTAGCTAAAATGGATCAGGATCGGATAAGTGAAACAGAATAAAATGCATATCCGAGATAGAGTGCGTGAACACTATAAAACAGTGAATTGTCTAAGGAGAATTGAATTTGAATAGAGAGTCAATGGGATATAAAGCATGACTGCATTAGGTAAAGTATCACTAGTAATAATGAAATGGAGCTAAATGTCATTGTATTGGTACCAAAGGAATGTGAATCGTCCCTAACGAGATAAATGAGGTTATTGTACGTATCACTTTGAACAGATGTACTCCATGGAATACGACTTAGTCTGTATGTTATTGGGAGAAAAAGATAATGGACGGTATAGTGAGAAAAAGGTATTGGATGGATAAATGTGATGATTAGTGAACAGGTTCAGAAATAATGAATTAAGTCATAGCATTGGAACTAAAGGTAATGACTACTCTGAAAATGGCAAGTGAGATAGCTAAGAAAATGAGATTGCCAACTGATAGCCTTGTTGAGTCAAATCTCTTGTGATGAGTGATAATGAGTTAGCCAAATTAGTAACTGAACAACTGACTGAATATGGTTACAGTGACCTTTCGGAAAATGAATTATTGAGTGGAAAAGTGTATAGGACAGATAGGAACATATTATTACGGTCATACTAAACTGTTGACTGAGAATTTCGAGGACGAAATTTTTTTTTAGGAGGGGGGAATTGTAACATCCACCCTCGATTGGAAGGGTAGAATAGTAAATTGGCATATGATGGGCTAGATTGGGATTTCATAGGATTGCTTATGCATAATAGGATTGGTCCACAGTCATATTTGTGCACATGAAATTATTGTGCATGCATACATGATATTCCCGATTTGCGTGCCTAAGATAATTTTATTGGGATTAACGTGGTTAATGGGTTTGAAAATTATTACGAGACGCCATAAATTGTTTTCTATTTTAAGGATTTTAGGAATTTTTCGGAATTTTTGGGGTTCTTGCGGATAGGAAAAATTCAACCGATTATTGAGTGACTTTCTCGTACTAAAAGGACTGCCTAATGGCGTTGAATTATGGAATAAATAATTGTGGGAATTGTTATAGGACCATTAGCATATGTTGGATTAAGATTAAATGAGATTAGTGTTATGATTAACTTATGTTGATTAAGTTCACTTTTGTCTTGTTCAAAAAAAAAAAAGCCAAGTGTCCCACCTATTTAAGGCTTTTGTCTTCTTCTTCTCCTTGATTTGGTGGATTCACATTATATAGGTGAGAAAAGAAGAGTCTAGCTCATTTTTTCACTCCATCATCAAAACTCCCATATCCTCCATCTCCATCGATTTTCTTGTTTTCTTCTTCTTCTTTAAGTTACTTCCTTCCACCTTGAGAACCTCCCTTACATGTATACAAGTTACCTTCTTTTCATGATAATAAACTCCTTGTGTGAGGATTAGAAAGTAGAGAAAGTGGTGTAGTATTGAAGAGAGAAAAGCTTTGATTAGGTAAGTGTATGGTTTAAGTTTTACTTATGTATTTAATGCATGAATTCATAGTTAATTGCATGAATTGGAAGTGATTGTTTATGAAATATGATGTATGATGCATTAATGACATGAAACATATGGTTTGAATTGTTGGGCATGTTTATAGAAGAATTAATGAGGTTGAAGATGATTAGTGTTTGAATGTCATAGTTTCAAATGATTGTAGTGATATTAGATGAATAAGACTTAAAAGAAAATGATTGACTATGATGCTGAAATTTTATAGGTTATGTTGAGGTGTAGTGTTTGATGAAATTTTGGTTGAATAGGAAGGTAAATTGAGTGCTAAGCGAAGTAGAATAGACATTGGAAAGAAAGGAATTGATTTGAGAAGTAAAGCTGGAAAATTGATATTTGACCTACTGTACTGTTTTGATCATAACTAATTGTATAGGTGAGTAAATGAGGTGAGATTTGTGCCCAATTAAACTTTGGGATGTTAGCTACATTTTTGTGTGAAATAGGTGTGGTCAAATTGTAACTCTAATAGGTTGAAATTTGGCATGGAAAGTTACTGTTTTATTGCCTGTGAACAGTAACCGAAACCATACCCAATGATCTTTGCTGATTTTCTAAATTAATTGAGATGGAATTAGGAGAATGGTCTTCATGGAAGTTGATGCATATTGAGTTAGCTTTCCATTACCACTGATCTTGCTAATTTTCGAGTTGTATATTGGGAGATATGAACTGATTACTATTGATTGGTTTTATGCTTTTTGGAGAAACCTAGTTAAAGTGTTGATTTTGTGAGCTTTCTGCATGGGAGCAATTTTAGCAATTTTTGTGGACTGAATTGGTGTGAGTGATATTCTGTAAAGTTGTAGAGGAAGACATTATCTTGAAAATGAAATATGGCATATAATTTTAGAGGTCAAAGTTGGGAGTTATGATTTTCAAAACTGATCCTGAATTAGGTTAGGAATTGCTGATCATGGCAGTAACTTGCATGACAGTTTTGAAATGGTTAGAAATTAAATTGGAAATTGAGTTCTTCATGAAAATTGAAGTTTGAGGATTTATCTTTTCAGGGATATAAAGTTCAGATTTTTCTGACTTGTGTACAGGGAGTTATGCTTGTTATAAGTTTACTGCTCAAATTGAATGATTTCAGGGACAGCAACATTGACTGAATTAATTGACTTGTTTAGCAATGGAATTTGATTTTGGGTTGTTCTTGAAAGTTGTAGAGCACCTTGTGGTCTTCCTGAGAAAATTTTATTGTGTAATTTTTGACTGAAGAGAATAAAGGTTACTGAATTTGTAAAGTACAGCACTGTTTTAATGGGATTTGAGTAGGCAGTGGCTTTGACAGGATTTTTGTCACCCTTAGGGGTGAAATTGATTTTTGTGCTCTACATAAAACTTGTAGAGTTTTTCTTAATCTTTCCAACGACATATGGTTTGTAATTTTCTGAATTGTGTGGGAAAAGTTATGAATGATTGAAGTTTGGTTTGGAAAAAGAAAAAAGAAGGGCGGAGGCATTGGAATCTCGCCCCTCATGAGGCGACGACTCATGAGGCGAGGCGAGCTGAAGTCTCGCCCCTCGCGAGGCGACGATCTGCGAGGGCGAGGCGAGCTGAAAGCTCGCCTCTCGAGGCGACGACTCGCCCTCGCGAGACGAGGTCGTGACCGGACTCGCATGAGGCGACGGCTCGCCTCATGAGCCACAGAGGGATTTTTTGTTTTAATTTTGGATTTTGATTTCTTTGATGTATAACTTTTCCGTCCGACGTCCGATTGACCTGATTCTTGAGGCATCAGATTAGTAGAATATTTAATTTCATTTTGTGAGAAATTGGGAATTTTGGACGGAAATTGGCGTGACCCGGGTAGCGGAGCCTTTAATCACTTGTTTTGTTTAATTGGGGACCTATAGAGGTCCGAATTGCGCACCGTCGGCGCCATTGAATTTCTAATTTTCTCGGATTTTATTGTTGAAAAAAATTGGATTAAGGCCGGGAATATCATGAACATGCATTGTCCTTATTCTATATTTGTGCATGAATGAGAATTCTTATGCAAAGTGATTAATGTGTGCATATGGCATAAATTGGTAGTGCAGGATAAATGTCCGCACTTTTCGGGCATTGTCGAAATTGAAACCAATGCAAATCTGGAAATCTTGTGAGTAGACCTAGATGGTCTTATCTATTGGTTATTTGCTTTTGTTATATGTTGAATGAGTATTGATTTATTTTATTACAATTAAATATGGGTTCAGGACGGAGGTCCGGTGAGTAATTAAGTATTTGGAATTGCGTTATTGAAGTGCTCCTTGAATGTGAATGGGATGACCTAAGTGTATATATTGAGATTATTAAAATGTCTTGCATGCATAATTGCACATAAATGAAATGTGACTTCTTAATTGATGTCGAATTGGGACTACGATCCGATGATAGTAACTATGATTGGTGAGTGCATGCAAATATGCATAAGACATTCCTTGCATGAATTTATGAAAGATAATGAGAGTTGTGACCAGAGTAGTCAACAATGAGTAAAGAGCTTCATGCTCGAATCTTGATTGAGCCTCGAGCTCAACGACAATGAGCCCTTTATGGGACGATTTATAATGAGCCCTTTATGGGACGATTTATAATGAGCCCTTTATGGGGCGATTCACAATGAGCCCTATATGGGACAGTTTCAATGAGCCCGATATCTATTGGAGTGCAGGGACAGTTTAGACACTCGGTCACAACAAAGTAATTAAATGGAAAGTGGGTTTCATGCACATATGCATAACATGATTGATTTGATTATGCGGAATGTGATTGGTTGAATTACTTGTATTGAATGGGATTTGCAACCTTTGTATTGAATGGGAATGTGACATTGTGTGTTGAATGGGAATGATCAATTTGATTATATTGAAGATGACATTGTATCGACATAATGAAAATATGAAGCTGTATGTGAATGTGAGGTATGATAGGGAATATGACATGTGACTTAATGGAAAATGAAAGTATGTGTTAAATGTTATGTGTTTGGATGGACCATCGATGATGGTCACTCACCGAGTTCATAAAACTCACCCAAAATTTGCATCTATTTTTCAGGTCTTGAAGAATACCCGTTTGACACGGGAGTATGTCTCTGTAAGCGGATAAAGGATAGAGGTCGGGATCGATCCGTATGCGCATTAGTGTCTTATCAAATTGTGTTCGCAATCACCGTATAACAATGCTTTATATTTCTCTTGAGCCCATATTGGTTTTAATGTTTTACTCATTGAGTGATTGTAAATTATTCTCGGATGTGTAATAACTGGCTGGTTTATTATGAACATGGGTGTTAGTTACTTATCGTTAGCGTGGAATCAATGGCTTCCAAACAAAAAAAAGTATACTGAGTTTTAATCGACTGATGTAGTACGCCACCCTCGCGGGGCACGGACTCGGATATCACCAACGATATCGGGTTCGGGTCACTCGGGAGTGGGGTGTTACAACAATTATTTCACAATTTTGCAATTCAAATAAGAATTTCATTTTCACTTAAGCAGAAGCAAATTATGCATCTCAATCAATCAAACTTACGTAACCAAATGCATATGAAATGATCATGAGATTGTTTTCCAATGGTGAGTTCCTGAACTGTCCCGTATCTATTTTGTATACCGGGCTCATTAATAACTGTCCCTTATCCATGGAGGATACAAGGCTCATTATACGTTGAGCCTGAGGCTCTGAAACACTTTTGAGCTCGAAGCTCATTTCCACACATTGAGCTTTAAGCTCTGATCGTTGGTTACTCTGGTCACAACTTCCATTAACTGACTTTGCATGCATGAATGGGATGCATGTAAAACGATCATTCCCTTGATAAAACACATAGGTCTGCACATTCACATTCAAGCAACACTTCAATATCTCAACCCCCATCGCACAGTCATCGGACCTTCTGTCCAGAATCTAAAATCTAATCTCATTCATTCAATACTCAAATCACAATTATAAGCAAACAATGATTGAGAGAAACCGTCTTAGTTATTCACAAGTTTCTCCCGAACCTAATTCCTGGAAGATTCGGCAACATCTGGAGGCTGACGTTCTAGTTGCTCCTCTATAACAAATAATATACACAATACCACATTTTTTTCAATCATAAGTATTCAATGATGCACGTGTATGAAATAACTTATGTACAATGCATGTTCATGACAATCCCGGGATATCATTCCCTTATTTCGATCACATTATCAGTCCTATATTGGAAAATCATCTAAGTATGACTCATGCTTAGGTTTATACTTCACTAAAACTATTAAAATCACAATTCATTACTTATTTGAAATCCTATAGATCCAGACATAATCGAAATACTGAAGTATGTTCAGTGGAATAATCCCAATTCATATAATGTAAGGGCGCACTCATCGTACCCGTTCCACATTTCTCACTCAATATTTCTTAATTCATTTTAGATGACTATGATTTGTAGGTGGAAATGTAGGGTAATGTCTTATGAGTCCAATGGTTCAAGAAGCAATTCATTTAGACTCTTATGGAAGAAGTTATGGCCAGGCGAAGAAAGATAGAAGAAATCAAAACCCAGAAGAAACAAAACACAAAAGAAAGAAAACTCAAAAGAAGCGAAACTCAGAAGGAACCAAAACATAGAAGGAATAAAACACAGAAGGAAGAAAACTCAGAATAAGCGAAACTCAGAAGGAACTAAAACACAGAAGGAATAAAACACAGAAGGAAGAAAACTCAGAAAAACCGAAACTCAGAAGGAACCAAAACACAGAAGAAATAAAACACAGAAGGAAGAAAACTCAAAAGAAGCGAAACTCAAAAGGAACCAAAACACAGAAGGAAGAAAACTCAGAAGAAGCGAAACTCAAAAGGAACCAAAACACAGAAGAAAGAAAACTCAAAAGAAGCGAAACTCAAAAGGAACCAAAACACAGAAGGAAGTTCATGAACAATAACACAGAAGGAGTTCGTGAACAGTAACATAGAAGGAGTTTATGAACAGTAACACATAAGGAGTTCGTGAACAGTAACACAGAAGGAGCAAAACTCAGAAGGAACAAAACATAGAAGAAGATGATGTCATCAATGACGTCATCACAGAAGAAGCAAAAAAGCAGAAGAAGTAAATTTCACTTTAGAACATCTTCCCTTATAAGGACCCTAACTTTCAACTCAGATGTCCATAGTTTTCATACTATATACTGTTGGGAAGATGAAAAAGAAGATTTATAACTTTCACAAAGGCCATTTTAACAAATCTATCTAGATTGGTACAGAAGTTTCACAGAAGCTTCCGATCAAGCTATTTCTATTTCAATTCCAACTTCACTTTTACATCACCAAAACACTAAAAATCTTTCAAAAACTAATTTTACAAAATTTATTTCCTCCCAACCACCCAGTATTTATGAATATACACTTAAATGTCACTTTCCATGTAGATGAAAGTAACTTCTTAACTTTCTTTCATAAATCACCAACTCTAAAGGATTTATTCACTACTTACCTGTTGGAAATTTCAAAATCTTCAAATCCTAAACTTCATGCAATTTACATACTCCACTGTGTACAATGACCAACTTCTAGTTTTTCTTAAGGTAGAAGACAGAAATAGCAAAGTGAGGTTGGTGAAGGAAAGGAAAAACAGAGAAATTACTTAAAAGGTGTTAGAGGGAAAACTTTGTGGACGGGAAGAACATTTGAAGAAGATCCCAATGAAGAATGGACTTAGACATATAACTTAACCTTTCAACTCTCAGAGAGCAGTAGCCTACTTCTAGCAAAAGTACATAAACCTAAGTGACATTTGTCACTTCACTCACATCTAAGCTCTAACTTAGTTTCTTTTGAAACTAACTTCCAAAAACTCTCATCTTTACAATTCAACTGTTTCAAAGTCTTCATTTGATGTCTTTTCCTATTTGTATAATTTTCCCAAAATCTATGCCTACATTCACCCAAATTTACAAATACAATACTTTTATTGTCCAATAGAATTTTCAATATAAATAAATTCAAAATTCTCAAAATAATCGAAAATCACAACTCAATCTAATTATACCCAAATTTATTCATGAATGCATATACAATTATTTTCAAGTGCAACAACTTCACTATTCACATATATGTGTATGTCACATTATGCATGAGCATGCACAAGCATTTTTAAACTCTCATTGCTCACTGATATTTATAATTCTAACCTTTCCATAGGTAATGGGATGTTACAATCTCTACTAGTCATAAATGCTCCTTGATTCTCACTTGTGAGAAATTTTAAAGCCTCCTTCAGTTGATTAGCCAAAATCTTGGCAATGATCTTATAAAGGAAATTTTTACACGAAATAGGTCTGTAGTCACTCCAAGTATCCAAGCTGGAATTTTTAGGGACTAGATAAAGAAAGTTCTTGTTTATTTTGAATGACAATCTTACAAGAATTTATGAGAGCTTAAAAATGAGCAAGACAATATTCTTGATCTTATGTGATGAGCTAAAAGGTTCAGGAGGCTTAAACCCAACTAATCATTTGACTATGGAGGAACAAATTGTAATAAACAATAAGGCATAGTGAGAGAACTAGTGTTGATACAAAATCCTTTAAATATTTGACTTGGATAATTTCAAAACACCTTCACAAAGTCTGCAATTAATTGTCTTGAAAAAAGTTATTATTGTACCATCAATTATCAATATACCTCCTAAGATTTATCATAATTCAAAATGCTTTTCGTATCTTCATGTATATTCATATACATTAATATTTTTATTATTTCTTTATAATTAATTACAAATGTTAATAATATAATTTTATTTTGTAAGATTGTATAGAGCAGCAATTGGTGCACATATTGATCCACATATTTCAAACGATATATATATATATATATATATATATATATATATATATATATATATATATATATATATATATATATATATATATATATATATATATATATATATATATATATATATATATATATATATATATTGTTATATATATTAATCATATATATAACAAATATTTCATATATATAATATAACGGATGAGAAGGTATTGTAATTGACTTTATAATTCTTTTATAAACAATAATAAATCCAAAGAACCAATTTCTTATACATCCATAAGGTATTATATTATTTTAAATAAATACAATAATAGCCATTATTTTTACAAGGGTTTCATTAATATTATGTTCTTTCTAGGTTTTGGTAATTTCTATTTTGTTAACTTAGATCTTATTAATCTGCCTCAACTTTTCACTCTACCAAGGTGAAATATAAGACTTCAAAGTCTATAAAATTATTTAACTATAAGTATTTTATTGAAAAATGTTATTAAAAGATGATTTAACATTTTATTTCTTGTACTTTTGAGCATGTCCAATTATGATATGAAGAAGCAAAAATTTATCATTATTTTTATTGTATTATACATAATTTTATTAGAATATATGTTAAAAGCAATGACTTATTTGACGGTTGTACTAAAATTGAAGAGTAAGTTTAAAAATTGTAAATAAAGATACAAATTCTCAAATGAAATAGAATATTGCAACATAACTTTAGTCTTGAAAATAGTACAAAATTGCTATTATGTTATAAAGAATTGTAATATGATGAACATTTTAATTATTTTATTGGTATAGGCTAATTTAATTTTATATTTTATATTAGACTTTTATTATATAAAATTAATGTATAAAGTTCTTTAATTAATATTTTTTCTAATTTTAATTTTAGAGTAGATATTAACATGAGAACGTATGAATAAAGAATAGCAGAATCTAATTTAAAATTAATTTCAGACATTTTCGATTCAAAATTAATACAATTTATTTTTTGTATATAATCAAATATACTGATGTAATGTTAAAACTTAAACGATACACCACCATTTCGTTGGATTTCTTCCCTTTATATTTGCTCCAATGTTTTAAAAATCGGGTCGGACCAGACAGTCCAATCGAAAAAAGTCTGAACCGGTTATTGGTCCGATTCGGTTTCACCTACTAACCTTTTTGTATAAAAACCGATCGATTTAATCTTTTTCGGTCTAACCAGACGGTCCGATCCGATCCGGTTTTAAATCCTTGTAAACGAAACACGAGAAGTAAAGAGCAGAGAGATCAAGAAGAAACGTTTGAATCAGAAGAACACCCAGAAACTGGAAATGTCGAAGTAGCCAAAAGAAGAACAAGAGAACACACAACACAAGGAAAAGGGAGAAACCCAGATAGGAAAATGACGATGGAAGCAAAATATAAACAGATGAATTGCAACCCGAAGTCGGAGGAAATTAAAGTCGGAGGAAATTAAGGCTTTGGAAAATGAAAGCTCGAGCTTTTAGCCATGGAGGTTGTGGTGTGGTGCGTGTAACAGAGAGCATCTAAGCAGTGAAGACTCTGCTCTTGCTCTTAAATCATTGGAGTCGATTGCTCGATAAACGACATGTCGTTTTGGTGGTGTGAAGCTTAGAGTAAACAAAACTATAAACATTTGTCATTTGGCTTATTGTTTCCAACTTGGATTACATTCATGAATTAAAATAAATGTTCAAAATATCCAATAATTTTATTTATTTATAATATTGCAACCCGAAGTCGGAGGAAATTAAAGCACGCAAGAAAAGCTAAAGAAAATGAAAAAAAAGGAAGTGAAAAGATTGAACCTTGGAGCTCTTCTCGGAAGTAGAATCTGGATTTGGTTTTGGAAGGAGGAACAATTTTCTCAATCAAAATGCGATTTATTATTATTTATTTATTATTAATTTATTATATAATAGTAGACATTGGCGTATTTTATTTCAATAATATATTTTATTTTACTTATTCTTATAAATTTTATTTCTTATTTATTATATACCGATTTTATAGCAATTTATTACAGGTTGAATCTCTAAATTTTAAACTTTTTCTTTAACCGGTTTAATATTCGGTCTAATTTTTAAAATATTAATTTAGTCGATAGAAAATTTCATCTTCCGACTATATTCTTGTAATAAACAAATATCCAATGACAGGAACAACCTTGACTGTCGTAATCCTTCTAACAAACAAATATTACACTCTTGCCAAGGAGACCGATCAGAGTGACAGCGTTAACAATCAACGAGACCCGGTTTCATTTTACAAAGTATAGACTCCGCCGTAACGTAACACTATCGTCTCATATTTAGAGTAGTTCCGCGGTGGAACTCGATGTGTTGACTGTTGGGGGTTGTCGGATGACAGAACCAGAGAACAGAAAAACCACAAAGAAAGCAAATCTCAGCCCACAAATTCCCTTTAAAACACTCACTTCACCGGTACGCTAAATTTCGCTCAATCTCTTAACTCCTTCGTACTTATCTGCTAATTTCTCCCATTAGTCTAACTACTACTACTTTCTGTGACATAAAATTTGTACCTTTTACTCTCTTCCTCACTTCCATTTCACTTTCGAGCTCATTAGTTTGTGATCTTCTGGATCTGACTTTTTAAAAATTGGGTTTATGGTTGTTGTTGCTGAGTCGTTGACCTGGTTCTTAGCGGATAGATTCGTCAACCTCATTCCGTCTTGTAGGATTTATAATTGATCGCTGCCCCCAATTTGCTGCCGTTGTTTCCACCTTTACACTCGTGGTTGCAGGATTGCAGAATTCTGGAAGTAAACCGTTAAAAATTGAACGGTGGTGGGTCTTCTGGGGTCACCAACTATATGCATTTTGTTTTCCAGTTGTTATTTCTGGTAGACATGAGATGTTCTCATGAAAGGATAGTAACCAATTTTCCTTGTGCGTGGCACCAAGATCGTTCATTTGAGTTAGGGATACAAAAGAAGAAAGTTCACTTAGTAGTATCATAATTCAGAGATGCTCACTACCAGTACAATGCAAAAGTTTCGATTTTGCCATCTTTGTACTCCTCTCGACCCCTTGAAATTGAGATGCATAGATCTCACAAGCTACGTCTCTTTATCTTCTTTCAAGTACCATGATAAGTACGCTATAGTGTTTGCATATCTGGTGCTTTGCTTGCTTACCTTGTTTGGGAATATGGAGAGTTTTTCCTCAAGTGTTCGGATCATCTCAAGCTTAAATTTCTTAGTTCTACCCACCTCGGCCAACTTCGTGCATTGTGCACATTCCTTGACGTTCATAAATTTTCCTTGATTAATTCATTAAGCTTACAGTTACTTTAGGGGCCATTTAACTGCAGCTATTGGATTAGAGGATTTTGTGCCCGAAAATCATGAGAGAAGGCACAGAACTTGAGGAACGGGTGGATCTTGAGGATCAAAGTTATATGGAAGAGATTGATGAAGATGTTGAAGATCAACTAGATGAAGATGGAGATGATGATACGGGAGATACAACTGGTGAAGAAAATGATGAAGGGGATTATGATGATTCAAAGACTGGAGATGATCGGAAAGATGAATTGCTGGGGATGGATAAAAGCAATGTTGAACGTGATCATCTGCAAAATGAAGAAAAGCCCTTTGCTTCTATCAGTGAAGAAGAAAAGGAGAAGCATGTTCAACTTCTTTCTCTTCCTCCCCATGGTTCAGAGGTCTTCATTGGTGGACTTCCTAAGAATACATCCGAAGATGATCTGAGGGACCTCTGTGAGCCCATAGGCGAAATTTTTGAGGTGATATATGTCTTGATTTTGGCATGCAGGATCTGTACTTTTCTAGCATTTATTGAATTTCAACATTTCTCCTGCAGATAAGGATTGTGAAGGATAAGGAAACTGGTGAAAGCAAAGGTTTTGCTTTTGCATCATTCAGGTCTAAGGAAGCTGCTCAAACAGCTATTGAAGAGATCCATAGCAAAGAATTCAAGGTAAGAAGGCCATTGTGTTGTAATTAGTTCAGTCTAATCATCTTTATCTTAGTTTGAGAAAATTTTCCTTGTTGTAGGGAAAAACCTTAAGGTGCTCTCTATCAGAAACTAAAAACAGATTGTTTGTTGGTAATGTGCCGAAGAGCTGGATAGAAGATGAGTTCAGAAAAGTAATCGAGGGGATTGGTCCTGGAGTGGATATTATTGAGCTCATAAAGGTGGAGCCTTGAATTGAATGTAGATTTTGTTTTACTTTATGAGTGTGTAATTGTTGTAAATTTCTAATAATCAAATTTCTAATGCTGATTATTCTGTCTATTACAGGATCCTCAGAACCCAAGCCGTAATCGTGGTTTTGGTTTTATCTATTATTACAATAATTCCTGTGCTGATTATTCCCGACAGAAGATGTTAGCTGAAGATTTTAAGCTGGATGGAAATACCCCAACTATCAGCTGGGCTGATCCCAAGGGCACTCCTGACCATTCTTCTGCTGCTGCCCATGTATGTGTTGATAGATATCCGAAGAAACTGGGGCTATGGCATTTAACATTTTAACACCATACGTGATTGTTTGCATTAATCTTGCATGATAACATGATGGTTTAAGCCAGTTCTTAGGTTGCTGGCAAGTTTGTGCCAAAAGGTCATGGCTTCATTCAAAAATTTATCTGCTTTAGAGTCACATTTCAGGTTCAATAATGTGTCCCAATTTCATGTTCTTCTTCGACCTTTATGTCATTAGTCTCATAAACAATGCTCACTTAACTCTTAATAAAGGAGAAATAAGTTTTTTTGAAAACAATAACTTTACTCAATTTAGTTGTCTTACTGTACACATTTTGTTGATTAGGTCAAGGCTCTATATGTGAAAAACATACCAGAGAACACTTCATCGGAGAAATTGAAAGAACTATTCCAGCGCCATGGAGAAGTGAGAAAAGTTGTTATGCCACCTGGAAAAACAGGAAAACGAGATTTCGGTTTCATTCATTTTGCTGAGAGGTCGAGTGCATTGAAAGCAGTTAAAGATACAGAGAAATATGAAATTGATGGTAATTTGTTACATCCATAGCATGAATGCATAAGGATCTAGAATTTATTCCATTGAAGCTTCTTTTGCATCACGTTAATGGAGCTTATGTCTATTGGTCCTAAGCAAAAAATTGGGCATCTATGTTAATTTTGTCATCAGAAAATCCCATTAGAAAAATGTTCTTGAACTATTAAATTTCAGTCCTATGAAAAAATGTAGATGTGCTTATTAGCATGGCGGAAATCTGTAATAGGTAATTTGTCAACATATTGTGCCATCTTCCATGTATATAGTAATAGTTTTCTTGTTTTTGATGGCCTGGAAAACATAATCTTTGTGATGAAAGACTGAAAACCCATTTTTCTGCCTTTTTCTTTTTGCACGGGTACTTCTGCTTCACCTGGATCTGAAGTTCTGTTTGTCTCTATAAATTAACTGCAATCATAGGCCAAGCTTTGGAAGTCGTCCTTGCCAAGCCCCAGGCTGATAAAAAACCAGATGGTGCTTATTCTTATAAACACGGGCTTCATCCAAGCAATGTTCCTTTCCCATCATATGGTGGTTTTTGTAGGAACCCGTATGGTTCTTTAGGTAGTGGATATGGTGTTCCTACCAGTTTTCAGCAGGTATTTAAATGAACTACCATAGAACTTTTGATAATCTAACCAGAGTTCCTTTATTGGCACAATTAACTTGCGGCCATCATCATGAGCAGCCAGTAATATATGGGAGGGGTCCAATGACAGGAGCTATGGCCATGGTGCCAATGGTACTTCCAGATGGCCAGATAGGTTATGTCCTGTAAGTCTCACCTATTAATTATACCTTATTGGAGTTATAACCGGTAAATGACTCTCATCTCCTACCATTTTACGGTTTGTAAATTTTGCAGCCAGCAGCCTGGTGTACAGATGCCAGAGCCTCGTCCTAGAAGAGTTGACCGGAGCCATGGTTCAAGTGGGGCGGGTAGAGCTGGAAGCAGCAGTGATGATGGTGGTAATCGCAGCAAAAGGTACCGACCCTATCGGCCCTATTAGTTCAGAGGCATAGAGATGGTATTGTAGTTCTGTGATATTTGTTAATTGTTATATTGAGGCAGAAGAACAAAGTCATCACCTTCTTGTCTCCCGCCTGCAACCCCATGGATTTTGGAAAAGGAAAAATAATTGAAAATAGTTGAAGAAAAGGAATGTTATTAATAGGTCTGTGAAAGTAAGTTGTGAATGTTGTGCACTGGCTCTTGATGAACAGTTCAATGATGCTTAGATCATTTTATTTGTGGTTTAAAGATACGATCCAGACTACAAAATTTGCACTAAATTTAATTTATACTTCGGGGATTAATAGCGTTGTAAAAATATGTAACTTAAAGAGCTTCAAATTAAAAGATGGCACCTTTGGGACTCCCAGAAAGTTGGGTCCCCGATCATATCTTTTTCGTTGAGGAAATAACTGATGGTGTTATTGCATCTCGTGCCTTTGAATATTGTCAGATTTTAACCGAACTGATGTTGGCTTTGGTTGATTAGACTTTTCGTCAATAGTTTCAATTTTTTGTCATGGAAGTTGGAACACAATTGGTAGCAAATTGCTTAGAAACAAGAAATTCCAAGATTAGGATTTTGTTGGGTCGTGGTTGAACTGATTCTTACATTGATGCTAAGAAGAGGGAACTCAAAGATGGTCTATGAAACGCTGAAGGATCAAGAACGTTATCGACCAAGTTGGTATTACTCATGTTTTCAAAGGCAAAATTTTGATCCAGAACCTCAAAATCAAAATTAAACTCAATATCTTAATGTTCACTTCTTTCAAATTTCATGATGGGTCTTCAATATCGCCTTTAGTTAGAGCCCCAATGTTAGACTTGTTCTTGATAAGGATAGACGCTCAACCAATAATCCATTCTTAGTTGCATTGCATTTTCCTATACCAATATCTACGGAAGGCGGATTGTGATTGTTGCTGTTGTCACAAATTGTCGTGGCTGACGCACCATCATTAGTTGTGGTGTCGGTGAAGGTGTCGTCATCACGGTCGCTGTTAGCACTTCCTTAAAAGAAGATATCGAAATTGACGGCGGTTTGGATTTCTTTTAGCGTCAAACACGTGAATTTATTATTGTGTTTAGGATTTCACATAAATTGGATATTTTCACAAGGTTAAAAATTATTTTCAATCACTACTTAATATTATTCAAAGTTTAAATTAAAATTTAGAATTTAAAATGCGACTTTTAATTTATATTTATTGGCAAGCTTGTTTAAATGAACCTCTCATAATTTTTAATGGACTATTATAAGGTTTGGCTTAAGGTTAATGTTACGAATATTGTACTTGTATTAGTATCGAATTTAGTTTTTATATGATATTGTAACAACATCGGTCAATATTAGGTATTATTATGATGATCTTTTAAATTTATAAAATAGTTTTAAATTTTTAAAAATATCAAAATAGTCCCTAATGTATAGCAATATATAAATGACAGTTTTATATCAACCATGTTTTCAAAAATTATAATAATAGAAATTTAAAATATTAACAATTAATTTATTTTATTAATATTATTTTTCACATATTAGACACATAAATAATAACAACAATTAATATAAAAATCATTTAATTATCATACAAATATAAAATTAAAAACAATAAAGTATTTAAATTGCTATAATTTTATCATAAAATAAATAATATTATGTCAAAATATCAAATAAAAGAATAATAAATATCCATTACTTTCTAAGTATTACATTTACAACAAAAGTTTATCCGAGAAACAACCAATTATAAGTCAAATAAAACAAAAATATTTACGATTATATTTATATTGCATATATAGAGTTTAACATATACTTCAAATATAAGTTAAATTAAAAAAGAAGAGAAATGAAAACCAAAAACTTCTTTTAATTGAATATTTACTCAAATCATATTGACCTAAATTCTTATTTGATATAAAATCTTTAACATTGAGAAGAGTCATATCCTTGTCTTCATTCAAATTTAAATGTGTTCAAATTCTTTTACACTACATTACATTAACACATTGATTCAAATTTTGAATTGCAAATCTTTATAACTCTAGAAACGGCACTTTCGACTTGATCTCATTAAGTAAATGTATTACAACAAAGGTAATATTATAAACAAAACAAAATGATGATTAATCTTGAACAAGTAACAAAGGTGAAAAATATAAATACTTAGATTAAGCTGGTCTCTTTGATGAATAGAAATAAGTATCCCAAAATCACCATAATCATCTTTATAAACCTCTATTTGTGAGTTTATGAGATCTTGCATCATCTTATGAAAAAAAATTGTTATAATGATTAATAGCATTCTCCTATTAACTTCAACTTTATTTGCAAAAATTAGGATTAAAAAATGTCATAATTGCAAACAATAGAGAGTAAAATTGCCTTTCCCATCTCTTATTGATGACTACAAGATAAGGTGTGTACAAAGAAGACCTATTTTTCATATAAGGCTTGATTGCTTCTTGTGCCTTCTTTATGACATTATAAAAATATTTCATTTTTATCTTCTCATCACTATCAGTTAGATGAAGTACTCTTACTAAAGACTCACATACTCATATTACAAATTAACACTAGGATTAAAATTCATAATCTTCAAGTATAATTATGAAAACCTTAACTATAGCATTAGACTTAATATATTGTGATGTGATATACTTATCACTTGTAAATATTTCTCTCGACTTCTTTTCCATTTAAACAAAATTGATAAGAAATTAGTCGCAAACCTTGTTATAGCAGGACGATACAAATTTCTACCAATGATGAAATCCTTCATCTTCAGATTTAAGACCCATGCACAATTATAGATTAACTTGATCAATTTATTTACTTTATACACAATCTCATCAATGATAGGAAAATATCTAACATCTTTTATATTTTCCAACATCAAGTCAATGTAATATGAAATACAAGGAATCCAATTAAAAAAAATATACCTGCTTTGCAATCTTTTCAACTGCTTTGTAAGCATAGTCATTGCTAGTAATGAACTAAACAATTTTCCAGCCTAACTTCATTCACAAATTCATCAAATATCTGAAACAGAATATCAACATTTCTAACAAGGCTAGATGCATCAATAACTTTCAAAAACATTATCCACATTGTAGAATATACTAAAAAGTTACATCTATCACACAGAATCGAACATTCATAAGTTGCCCAAGTCATTCTTCTTTCATCCAAATAACTGTTTATTTCATAAACTTATTGCTCAGAAATTTACCTCTATAGTCATTAATCAAAGGAGCTATATATCTTGGACCATAAGAGGCAATAATATCCACCACAGGTTAGTAACAATAAGATAGGTGACCTTGGATGATACACCTAAATCATATCACCATCTTGACATTGTCATGTCCACATTTTGAACCACTTGTTTATATTGTAAGGCAATATGAATTAAAGGTTGAGTTTAAGGAGTTGTTCGTGGTAAAAAAATTAGACACATGTCTT
This sequence comes from Erythroxylum novogranatense, assembly GCA_029891385.1. NCBI lineage: Eukaryota > Viridiplantae > Streptophyta > Magnoliopsida > Malpighiales > Erythroxylaceae > Erythroxylum > Erythroxylum novogranatense. The sequence continues at coordinate 10,381,925 of CM057231.1, read as the reverse complement.
CTTTTTTTCTTTACATTAGGTGCAGGAATACTGTCACCTTCAACATCCCTACTATCATCCTGAACACTGAAAAAGACCTTCCACAACCAATTTCATAATTTAGCTTTTGTCTTTTATCTTGTTCATGTTGATACTCTTTAAGTAAAGTCTTAATTTGTCGTTTCATGTCAAGGCTCACTTTTTTATAAGACTCTACATCACCTTTGACCCCAAATAAATGGTTCTTTAATTTAGTGATTCTCTCACCTTTCAAATGCTTATTGCAATGCACATAAATGGTGTAATTTTCCATTCTAGGAATCAATCTAGAATGAGCCCAAGTTGGAACATCAAATTTTCCTTAAATTGCTAAATCAGGAATACTTGAACTCCTTTTTATTTATCTAAAAAAACGAAGACATGTGTCAAAATTAAATTAAATAATTCATATACAAAAATATAATTTTTCTATATAATATCATTACATAACTATAGAAGCTTAATATTTAACTATAAGCATATCCAGATTCTATATAGACTCTATCTTACATCTTTCTTTATGATAACACACATTGCAAAATGGATTTTCTTTATGATAACACACATCGCAAAAAATGATTTAAATACTTACAATCTCACATTATGTTCAATAATGAGTATTCTCTCATAAATTCACATAATATTTTCTACTATATCTTAACTATCCATAAGATGATGAATATATATTTGCGACTCATAAGATATGATTAATATTTGTAATATTATTTCCTAATGACATCGTGAACAATATAAAAATGCAAACATTTAATTTTCTTAACTAATTATATATATTAAACGATTTAATTATATGCTAAATCTTATATTTAAATGATTAATCATATGTTAAATACCTTTATATACACATAATAATTAGTAAATGATATATTTCTTATAAATTAATTCACAAATTAACATTTAATTAATTAATTAATTTTGATCTCATTTTATGATTATTAAAATAACAAATAATATTATATGTTCTTGAACTATACATAATTCACAATGCCTAAATGTTCTTCCATAGTCCATACACAATATTATTCTGATCTCATTTCTTCATGAATTCACAATGCCTAAATGTTATTGAACTATACATAATTTACACAATCGATTCCAACTCCCAAACCCAATGCATATTTTATAAAGCATTCATAATACACATATGAGAAAACAAAAACACAACACAATTGTAATTCAAAGTGTAAACAAATAACATAAAGTCAGGTTGGGTTGCATGTTAGTTGGGTCATAGGCCGGGCAAGTTGCAAGTCGGGTTACAAGTTAACTAGATGCAAATTTGACTTATAGGGTACTCTACTCCAGACCTCTTTCTACATTAGGGATTGGAATCCTAGGACTAGATAATTGGACGCACAATTGGTGTATCTAGAGCAGCAGAAACAACAATGCATAGAGAGCAATGGCCAACGATGATGGTGTGATGACTAGTCATTGGTACATAGAGAGCAACAAGCAGTAGAGAGCAAACTGGTAAAGAAGCAATGGTGGAGGAAGCAACAAGTGGTGGAGGAATTAGTGGCAACTGGCAAGGAAGGGCAGCAACTGGCAGGAAAGAGGCAATGACTATTGAAGAGTGAAGAGTAGATTAAAGGAGAAAATGAATTAGGTTATGTTTTAGTTTAGGTTTTTTTAAAAAAGAATTGGTTCCTAAATTTTAATAATTTCAATTTAGTCTCTAAAATTTTTTGGTATTTCGGGCATCGACTAGTACCACCTAGTATCGATCAATACTAACTGATATATGCAATCATTACAGTACCAAAGATTTGAGTACTATTCTCCGGTTGGTATGAAACGATACTCATATCCCTACTTAAGATTAAAAATGATCTATTAAAGTTTTAGGTTAATAAGTCCGAATCATCTAAATAAGGAATAAAGTTGAAAATTTGAAGACCAACAATAAACCATGAATGTACTTTTGTTGGAGGCTGTCGACAACCTGCCTATATTGTTTGTCATCTTTAAAATTTTCAATTGATTGGAATGATGAGTAGAGACACATTTGACATTAAACATATGAGTTTTTGTGAGAAGATCACGAGTGTATTTTTGTTGAGTTAACAATAAACCATCTTTTGTTTGTGTTGTCTCAACTCCAAGAAAGTAGTGAAGAGATTTGATATCCTTCAAGGAAAATCGAGCTTGAAAGATCTGAATTACTTGCATAATTAAATTATTATTGTTGCTTGTTAAGAGTACGTCATCAACATAAACTACATAAAATAAATGATGACCACTAGTGTTGTAAATAAATAATGAGGGGTCTGTTTAAGAAGCATTGAACCTGAAAGAAAGCAAGGCCTCTTTAAGACAATGAAACCAACTCCTTGGCACTTATTTGAGGTCATAAAGTGACTTACAAAGAAGACAAACACAATGAGGATAACATTGGTCAACAAATCCAAAAAGTTGAGACTTAAATATTTTCTCATTGAGAGTTCCATGGAGGAAGGCATTGGAGATGTTCAATTGGTAGATTGAGAGATGGCAATGTTAAGAATTAAGCGAATGATAGCAGGCTAAATAATAGGACTAAATGTGTTTGTGTAATCAATCCTAGGGCATTGCTGGAAGCCCTTTCAACAAGACGAGCCTTGTAATGAGAGACAATACCGTTGGGGTTCCATTTGATATGAAAAACCCATTTGGATACAATTGGATTCATGGCTAGAGAAGCTGAAACTAATTCCTACGTTCTATTGGAAATCAATACATTGAATTAATCGTTCATAACAACGCCCCACTTTGGATCTTTGGAAGCTTGAGTAAAACTGGTGGGCTCGAGTTCTTGTGTTTGGCTTAGAATTGTTTGGGTGATGGTAAGGAGGTAGTTTTAGAGTGAGTGACCATTGGGTAATGAGTCTTTGGCGTATTATGGAGAATGTAGGAGGTAAGATTGACCTCTAAACTAATAAGTGCATAAGTAGATGAAGAAATAGGCTGTGGTATATAAGTTGGTGTTGGTGTGTGTGGAGGAGGGGAATTGTTGTTTATAGGTTGTTATTGGTGTTAAATTTGGGTTGTTGGTGTTGATGGAGAATGCATTGTAGCCAATTTGGGAGAGACCGATTGTTGGTTGTTTAAGAAGGTAATAAGAGATTTGTTGGAGAAGGGTGTTGTGGGCTGGGAGATAGCTCATTAGTTGACTTCAAATCTAAAAAAATAAAAATAAACTCCTTAAAAAGAACGTGACAGGATATATAAATTTTACTTATGATAATTCCAAGCATCGATAACATTCATGAATCTTGCTATATCCCAAAAAAACATATTTTGTAGAGCGAGATTCAAATTTGTTGCTAGTGTAAGGTTTGAGTCATAGATAACAAAGGCTTCCAAAAGTGAAAATTGAGTAATTTGGTTTTTCATGAAAGAGTAATTCAAAGGGAGACTTAGGATTTAAGAGTGGTGTAGGGAGTCTACTAATGATGTAATTAGTAGCATCGAAGGCACAGGCCCAATATTGGAATGGTACAAATGAGGCATGGATCATTGTTAAAGCAATTTCAACTAGATGGTGATGTTTGTTGGACCAATGGTGGTTGACAAATTAAATCCCTTTATGTTTTGATAATAATAAAATATCTAGAATTAGTTAAGAAATTATTTTAGGTATTAAAAGAATTGTGCAAATCAAGATGGGCAAGTGATTAATCATTGAAGAATCAAGATGGAAGTTTCCTTATAAGTGCAAGAGACTTTAATAATGAAGATTATAGAAGATTTAATTAGATATTACTGTTGAAGCCAACATAAGTCGACTAGCATATCATAAGTCGACTTATATATCAAGATCCGAACAACATAAGTCGACTAGTTCATCATAAGTCGGCTAATATATGAAGATCTGTCAACACAAGTCGACTAATAGTCCATAAGTCGACTTATCGAAGGACACAAGTCGACTTACACAGCATAAGTCGACTTATAGAAGAGCGGAGAAATTTTTTTACAAAAAACGTTGGTACAAGTCGACTTACACTCCACGACAAGTCGACTTATGAGTACAGTGAACTGATTTTGAGAAAGTCAATTAGCCACAAATAGAAAGGAGAATATCAAGGAACGGTCATATCAATTATGCAACGACTAGAATATGTTCCAACAGCTATTTTCTTCTAAATATAAGAGTGGATGATCAAAGGAGAAAGTACTGAAATTCTACAAGTGAAAATACTCTTCAATTGCTCCAAAATTGCTCTTTATTGCTCTTATCTTGTTACACCATTGTATTGAGCTTTGTTCTTCAATCTTTATCGTATTTCTCTTACAATTTGAGTGATTAGTGAAAGGTCACGTGTGAGGTAGGATTTGTGCCAGAAAATAAACCGGTTGTAAAGGTTGCTTGAGCCAGAAATCAAGTGGTATTGTACGAAGTTCACACTCAACTAAAAAGTGTGCAATAAAGTGGTTTGGAAAATTCTAAGTGGGAGATTAGATAGAGGACGTAGGTCTTAGCACCGAACCTCTATAAAAAGAGTGTTTGTTGTTCTTCCCTACTCTTTACATCTAAATTTGATTAAATTATTTTTGTGTGAATTAACTTCTGATTTTTGTTGTAGAAAATTACAAAAAGCTTTAAAGATCTATTCAACCCCCCTTCTAGATCGTTTACAATTGGTATCAGAGCAGAAGTATCCAGGGATGGCACACAATAACCTAACGGAAGAAGGTAACACAAATAATTGCCCTCCTTTGTTTAATGGTACTAACTATTCTTCTTGAAAAAATCCTATGAAGTATCACATTATAAGCGAGGGAGTGGAGTATTGGAAGATCATCATCTTCGGTCCACAAGCACCGTTGAAAGAAAATGGTGAGTTAAAAATGGAGCTAGAATACGACGACAATGACTGGAAGCAAGCCTACATCAACGCGAAAGCTATGAAGTTGATATATTGTGCTCTCACGGTTGAGGAAAGAAATTGAGTAAACTCTTGTACTAGCGCTAAAGAAATGTGGGAAAGACTTCGTGTTGGGCCCCGAATTTTTTTTATGATGTCTTTAAGCATGAATTGTGTTAATTATGTGCTTAAGGCTTGGTTTGATTAAATTGGGAGTGTTAGTGGATAATTGTGATTAAGTTGAGTTTTTGCGGTTTATATGGGAATTAAAGGCTAAAAATGTTTGATGGCAAAAGAGGAAGATTACTTAAGTTAGATAGGTTAAGGCTTAGCTAAGAGGGGTGCTATGGTCTTTGTCCCTTCCCATGAGACTTAAGAGAAGAAATTAGAAGGAGAAGATAGAAAGAAAAGAAAAGAAGAAGAGAGGAAGAGTGTTATCGTGGGAGAGGAAGAAGAGAAGAGAAATAGGGGTTGTCGATCTTTGAGGTTTTCCGACAGATTTGGAGTCATTTCCTGGTAAGTTTGAGTTCATTCCTTTGTATTGTGGTTGGATTAATCCTAAAGATAGGTTGAATGTGTGAGAATCGGTGGTTTAGGGTTTTAAGGCAGGAATGGATAGATTTCTTGGGTTGATGAGTTTGTGTCTGTTTTTAAGTTGTTAATGGGTTAGAAATATAGTATAGGTCTTGAATCAAGGTTTAGATGTGTTGTATGTGCTTAAGGGAAGGATTGAGGTAAGAAAAATGCTGGAAAGTCAGGTTCGGAGTCGTTCTCGGACACATCGCGACGACGTCGGATGAGCACACCATGACGTCAGTAAGGAAGGTATGCTGCGTCGCGACGACGGCGAGAAAAGTTAATACGCCATGGCGAGCCCCTGCTTCCAAAGAAAGATGAATTTTGATATTTTGGGCATATCTTTGGCTGTAGATGTCCAAATGAGATGATTTTGGATTCGTTGTGATCTAGAGATTGAGGGCTACAAGTTTTATGAAGAAGGGAAGTTCGGGATTTTTTTAGTGGAAGTCGAATGTAGACTGTTAATGCTAGTACTTTTGATTTTCAAGCTTTTTGAATAATTCTTTTGAATGTTAATTGAATGGGAACTTGGTTTATTATAGGAAACCAAGCCGACCTGATCCAATCGCAAGAGGAAGGACAACAGTGAGTTGGATTCTAGAGCGATATTAGGTGGGTAATGTAATTATAGTTATTGTGTGATTAGGCAAATTCTTGCCTATGTGTGAATATATGTTATGTGTTATGTATGATGAGATGCATGACATTTTGATCGAATATGTGGTTAATTGTTTAAACATGACTTGTTATAAGATGTGAATGACTTTTACGAAGCATGAGAATTAATAGAAGTAAATTTTGATTCTGAGCATGTTATGCCTCGACTTCGGTCATGGCATTTTGAATGAATGAAAGCTTGAAAGCATACCATCTGATAAAATGATTCTGAGCATAATTATGTGCTTTTATTTGGGCGAGAGTGGAACCATTTCGTTCGTCACGTGCACGTTGACAAGAGTCTTCTCCCGGCTGCCCGCTTGTGGCATATGAGCTCCAAATGGACTCATTTTATTCAGGGTGTAAACTTCGGTTTCTTCCTTTTGTTTCCATGGAACCCTCCAACCGTATGATGTGCATTGCATATTTGATATGTTCATTATGAAGCATATTTGTGACATGTTCTGTAACTTGGAGTAATTATGTTGAAGGCATAAATTGTTTGATTAGCATGTGAGTGCTAGAATTGTTTCATGTATTTATATATAATACATATACGTACATATGCCTGAATTTGTGCTAGTTACCGATGGCTATAATTATATTAGCCACTGAGTTGTGTAGCTCAACCCATTACTTTTCACTCCTCAGGTGTAACTCGCGACGTCAGTTGATCCTTACCAGGCATCGAAGAACTCTGCAATAGTTAAAGATCATCGCATTAAGTTAGTATTTTGGTTGGCCCTCCGAGCATGTCATCATGGAGCATTTTTCATGTATTTTGGATTTAAACTTTATTATGTATTATGCTATTTTGAGAATGCTTGTTTGAAATTCCTTCGGATTGTAATGGCATCAAGCCCTTGGCTTATGGGGTGCCTAGTTCATGGTTAGAATGTTTGTGTGTATGTTTTGATGTGTGCGAAAATGCATGTGTGAATCGAAATTATGTATAGCTGTTGGGATCGGGTCCGAGGTTTGGGAGCTCGTCACTGGCGCAGTCCGAGGGGCCACCTCGGGATTGGAGATCCGGGACCCGGGCCCAACACTTCCCATCACTCATGAAGGAACTTATCAAGTTCAGGAAACAAAGATCAACATGCTTCTCCATGACTATGAAATGTTTGTCATGAAGGAAAGTGAGTCTATTTTCACTATGCTTGATCGTTTTGCAAAAATCATAAATGGATTAGGCAACCTTGGAAAGCATATGACGGATAGCGAGAAGGTGAAGAAGATTCTTCGCTCTCTAACGAAAGAATGGGATTCGCAAGTCACCGCTATTATGGAGTCCAAGGATCTCAATTACTTGGAATTCAACGCCTTAGTGGGATCTCTCATCAACTATGAGATCATTCTCAAATCAAGAGGAGGTAGAGGTAAGTCGCAAAAGTCAATTGCTTTAAAAGCTAATGCTTCTTCTCTTGATGAAAGTGACGAAGAAATAGATGAAGAAGACGAAGACGAAGAAACAAAAATGTATGCCAAAAATTTGACGAAGTTCAAAGGACTACTCAAAAATAGGAGGAAAGAATTAAATGGTGGTAGAAATGGAGAAAGAAAGAAGTTTTCCATGGAAAGTAGATCAAAAGGGTATGATGAAAAGAAAAGCAATGAAGAATGTTGGAAATGTGGAAAAAGGGGATATCATGCTAGAGAATGCAAAAGTTCATCTTCCACTTCAAATTTCCAGAAAAGTGACAAATATGACAAAGGGAAAAAGAAAGCTAGCTTAGTAGTCACTTGGAGTGATGATGAGGAAGCATACCAAAGCAATGATGAAAACAACTTAGCTCTTATGGCTAATAGCTCCTCAATAAGTGATGACGAAGATGAGGTAACTTTCTTTGATCAAGATCCTAGAGATTCTTTTAATGCCTTACAAATTGATTTTGAAGAAGCTATTGAAATCAACAAGAATTTGAGAAAGAAAATAAGGGAATTAGTTGCTAAAAATAGTGCTTTACATGAGACTATTGATGATTTAGATTGTCCTAAGGAAGAACATTCTGCATGTCTTGTTGAAAAAGAAAATCTTATTTGTGAGCTTGATAGACTTAGAAAGAAATTTTCTTATGTGGTTGGAAAATTTGCGAATGGAAACGAAAAGTTTGAAAAATTGTTATCTTTGCAAAAATATTCAATTTCTAGACATGGATTAGGATATGATCCTTTTGATAGAGATTGTTCTTTAATTTCCAAATTTACTAAGGATGGAAAAATTGCAAAATGTGCTAGATGCTTGAAAGATGGTCATATGGAAATTGCTTGTAAAAGTATTAGGAGATGTATCAATATTAAGAAACTCTGGGTGATTAAAGGTACCATACCTCCTAATGTGGTTTATATGGCTAACCAAAATGGACCCAAAATGGCTTGGGTACCTATAAGAAGAAAGGATGTTCCTATTGTAGGCACAAGCAAGGAATGATAAACCATCAAGCACTTGGTACATTGATAGTGGATGTTCAAGGCACATGAGTGGAGACAAGAACTTATTTGCAGAAATCAAACCAAAGAATCAAGGGTATGTCACTTTTGGAGACAACAACAAAGGCAAAGTTACTGGGATTGGTAAAGTGGGTAAGAAACCTTTACCTACCATTGAAAATGTTTTGCTTGTTGATGGTTTGAAACACAATTTGTTAAGTGTTTCTCAACTATGTGATATGAATTTTAATGTAGTTTTTGAATCATCACATTGCATGGTTAAGAAGGATGATCATGTTGCTTTCATTGGTTTAAGATATGGAAATACATACATTGTTGATTTACATGATGACAGTTCTTTTAATGAAAAGTGTTTGGTGACATTAGAAGAAAATGCATTTTTATGGCATAGAAAATTAGGACATGCTCATTTGCCTTTAATTTCTAAGCTTTCAAAAAATGACATTGTGAGAGGTTTGCCTAAGATAAAATTTGTTAAAGATCACTTGTGTGAATCTTGTTTAAGAGGCAAACATATTAGAGAATCTTTCAAACCAAAGAAAGAAATTTGCACATCTAGAATTCTTGAACTTGTTCATATGGATTTGATTGGACCATCTAGACATGCTAGCCTTAGTGGTAAATTGTACGTCCTTGTTATTGTGGATGATTTTTCTAGATTTACGTGGGTGAGATTTCTTGCGAATAAAAGTGATGCTTTTAACGAATTTACTAAGTGGTGTAGGTTGGTTCAAAATGAGAAGAATTTGACAATTGTTGCTATTAGAACCGATCATGGAGGTGAATTTGAGTGTGAACCATTTGAAAGTCTTTGCGACAAATATGGAATGGAGCACAATTTCTCAACACCAAGAACACCACAACAAAATGGTGTAGTAGAAAGGAAGAATCGCTCTCTTGAAGAAATGAGTAGAACTATGTTAAATGAGTACAATCTTCCCAAATCATTTTGGGCGAAAGCAGTCAATACCGCATGCTATGTCATCAATAGGGTGCATTTACGAAGAGACAAAAATAAGACACCATACGAGCTTTGGAAAGGTAAGAAACCCAATATTTCTTATTTTCATCCTTTTGGTTGTAAAGTTTTTATTCATAATAATGGAAAGAACAATTTAGGAAAATTTGATTCAAAATCTGATGTTGGTGTGTTTATTGGGTATTCTTAAACTAGTAAAGCTTTTAGAGTTTATAATAATAAGACTAAATGCGTTGAAGAATGTAACGCCCCAAATTAGGGGTTAGAATATTAAAGAAATTTAGTACGAATTATGAGTGTTATTTGCTTATTAACTTATTAACTATTGGCTTAAATTGTGCATAAGTATTTTGGCATGCATTCATGACATTTTTCGAGTTAATTGGTTTAATGAAACTTGAAGTGATTTGGACAAGATTATTATAATTTTCGTAATTTTGTATACTTCAAATATTTTAGAAATTAATAGAGGATTAGTTTTGAGTTGCCAATTTATTTTGAGAGTCATTATTTTCTGACGGAATTTTGGTAAATTTTTGAAAGTTTTCTGGAATTGTTGGGTAATTATTATAACTAAAAATTCATAACAATATTTTTGATTATTTAGTACTATTTGGACCTATTAGCTGTTTATTAGTTGTATCGCATCCAAACCTAAACGCAACGATATAAATCGAACATTATCGTTTATTCCTCACCGAATGCCTCCTTTACCCATCCATCAGTAGAGATAGCGAAGTCATTCACTCACCACCACCTGCTATTGGCGTTTTCTTTGGAAAGCTGGTAAGTAGAAATTGACGGTTAGTTTATCATACGCGAGTTATATCTTTGTTTTTGTTTAGATTTATCATGTTTGAAGATTAGGATAATTATGATAGGTTAGAATTACTAAATAGGTTAGTTGTAAAGTGAAGAAATTAAAGGAAGGTGAAAAAAAAAAGAAAAGAAAAGAAGAAGTTTCAGAGTCGGAAGTCGAAGGTTGAAGACGGTGAATAGTGCAGAATAGTGAATTGTGAGCGATGTCGATTGTCGTTGTCGGTGAGCAAGTGTCTTGCTACTGATACAGTATGTATTTGCGAGCGATAAGAATGCGTATTTGCGAGCGATGGCAAATGCGTATTTGTGAGCGATCGTATGTATTTGTGAGCAGTAGTCATCGTATTTTCACCCAAAATGTCTAACGGCTAGGTAATAACGGCTAGTTAACGGTACAAAAACGGCTAGTTTACAAAAATGATCTGTAAATAGATACCACTCCTCCATCATTTACTTCATCCCTTACCTCACAAGTGATTCTTGACGAAAACCAAATTTCAAATGTTGTCCGCTATCTCCGTGTTACTGCCGATTACATTTAGTATAAAATATGTTCAAATGCATTCTTTACATTTTCAAATCGGTTAATATAGATTAGTTATTACTCACTAAGCTATATGCTTAGCACGATAGATTTGCCCGTGTAGGTTGAGCTAAGAGATTAAGGATGGGACAAGTCAACCTTGATGGCCAAAAGAGTTTGAGTTTTGTGTTCTTGAAAATGTATTTTGTTTGGTTTGTTTGGGCCTGTAAATATTCTTTCGATTTGTTTCTTAAAGTATGAGATGTATTATATGTGTGTTACGTTTAGTTTTTAAAAATGCATGTGTGAAACGTTTTGATTTGTTTGTCTTGTCTTGGGTGGCATCCATTTATCCTCCCAGGGGGTATTTGGGTGTTACATTTTTGGTATCAGAGCGCCTGGTTTAGGCAGTTCTGGTTTAACAAATACTTGCCTATTGTTTTTTGTTGAGTGTCTAAGTTGTGTTTTGGCCTAATGCGGTGTCCCATGTTTTGTCTTTAGAAATTACGATGGAAGGATCTCACGAATTTGTTGTGAAGTTCTTTGAGAGTAATCGCGAGAGCAAACTCGTTCAAATACTGGACCATCAGGTCAATCGAGGTGGCGAGGTTCCACCTCCTCCTCCACCTCAAGGAGAAGCTTTGATGAAGCTGTCCCAGGATATGATGACTTTGTTGCATCGAATGACAACACCTAAGGCTCCGATTGATCAACTGAGGAAGTATGGGGCTGAAGAATTTTCGGGGACATCTCTGGAGGAATCTGAAGGGGCCGAGTTCTGGATTGAGAAGGCGAAGAGGGTACTGGATGGGATTAGTTGTCCAGCAGAGCAGATGGTTCACTGTGCTATTTCCCTTCTTTAGGGAGCCGCTTATGAATGGTGGAAATTTGTTTCTGAGTCCTCGATTCGGTGCCTCGACTTGGGAATTCTTTGCCCAAAATTTAGAACTAAGTATGTGACTAAGCTTCTGAAAGGATCGGTGGAAGCAATTCTGAATCTTAAGCGAGGAGTTTATGCATTCTTGAGTATGATCGGGAGTTTAATCGGCTCGATAAATATGCCCTGAATCTATCTTGTTGAAGAGTTTTGATGTCATCAATTTGAGGAGGATTGCATGATTCGATCGAGGAGCATCTGGCGTTTTCTATGTTACAACACGTTACTTACCATCGGTTAGTGCAGCTGCAATAAAAGTAGAAAGACAAGAGACGATCGGAAAGAAAGAAGTCGAGAAGAGGCTTTAATAGAGGAGGTCGGTCTGGGAAGCGAAGTCGGAAAGTAGTTCATTTGCAGAGTTGCTTAGAGATGCGTGATGAGGAAAGCAACAAAACTTTCCTACACCGCCTCTAGTAGGGGTTCCTCTGGAGGTCGAGGTTATAGTGCTCAGAGTGCCCACACCGCCTATTCACCATTGGGGTGTGTTTGGAGAGCTACAGTGCATGTTTTCGTTGTGGCGACGGAGCATATGGTTGTAAATTGCCCTACGAGATAGTGCAGGATGGCACAAGCTAGTGGAGAGGTTTCACATGCTTCAGTTGGGAACAGAGGTCGAGGAAGAGGCCGAGGCGGATATAATCAGAACAGGGCTAATCCGAGCTTGCACTCAGAAACCGTGAATCGACCAGCTGTGCCTTCTACTTCAGTTCGAGCTTATGCACCAAAGCTCATGAGGATCGTGGATGCACCGGATGTCATTCTTTGGTATGGTTTCTCTCTTTGGTTCTGAATTGTATGCATTAATTGATCCTGGATCTTCACATTCATATATCTGTGCTGGAGAAATGTTTGATAAGGAGATACTTATAGATCAGTTAGAATATGACATGCATGTAACTAGTCCTCTGGGCAGTAGTGTGTTGGTGAATCAGGTGGTTAGGAATTGTCCAGTTATGATTCAAGGCAGTGAGTATGCAGCAGATCTGATTAGATTACCGTTTCACGAATTAGATTTGATTTTGGGTATGGATTGGCTGTCTAAACATCAGGCAGTAATTGACTGTAAGGCTAAGATAGTTTTCTTGAGGAGGCCCGACCAGTCTGAGATTGTATTTCATGGTGGTTGTACAAGTGCTTTAACTAATGTAGTATCTGCTATGCAAGCTCAAAAGCTTCTAAGAAAGGGGTGTGAAGCTTATCTAGCGTTTGTACTTGATTCCCAGAAGGAAGGTGGTAAGGATAAAGCGCTGATATTCTGTAGTGAATGAGTTTCGGATGTTTTCCGAGGAACTACCGAGCTTCCTCCGAGAGAAGTGGAGTTATCTATCGAAGTTATGCTGATGCATCGCTCGATATCTAGAGCACCGTATAGAAGGGCTCCTCTTGAGTTGAAGGAGTTGAAGTTACGATTACAAGAACTTCGGATAAGGGTTTATTAGACCCGATGTATCACCGTGGGGTGCGCGGTGTTGCTCAGAAGAAGAAGGATGGTACCTCGCACATGTGCATCGATTATCGCGATTAAATAGGGTCCACATGAAGAATAGGTATCCACCGCCAAGGATTGACGATCTATTTGATCGGTTGAGAGATGCATGAGTGTTTTCAAAGATAGATTCTGATCGGGTATTATCGACCGGGTAAAGGATGTGGATATCTTGAAGGCGCATTTAGGACCGTTATGGACATTACGAATTCCTAGTAATGCCGTTTGGGTTAACTAATGCTCCAGCGGCATTTATGGATTTGATGAATAGAGTATTGGGCCTTATCTGGACCGGTTTGTTGTGGTGTTTATTGATGATATCTGGTCTATTCCAAGAATGAACATGAGCATATTGACCATCTCGAATTGTATTCTGAGACCTCGGGAAAGGCGGTTGTACGCGAAGTTGAGTAAATGTTATTTACGGCTTCGGGAGGTATCATTCTTAGAGCATGTTGTCTCATCTGAAGGAATTAGAGTTGATCTAGTAAGATAGAGGCGGTTGTTAATTGGAAGCCACGAGGAACGTGTGAGGTGAGAAGTTTTACGGGTGCATTTGGTTATTACCGTTAGTTTTTAAGGGTTTTCGGTGATAGCATCCCTTTAACTAAGCTATTACGGAAATGAGTGAAGTATGAATGGTGCGATAGATGTCGAGTAGCTTTGATCGGTTGAAATGTATGCTTATTGAAGCTCCTGTATTAGTTCAACCTACTTCTGGTAAGGAGTATGTTCTGTATACTGATGCATCTGGGATTAGGTTAGGTTGTGTTTTGATGCGGGGAAGGAAGGTAGTTGCTTATGCTTCTCGAAACTAAAGACTCATGAATATAATTACCCTACTCGTGATGGAGCTTGCAGCAGTAGTGTTTGCCTTAAAAATTTGGCGACACTATCTGTATGGTGTAAGGTGTAGAATTTTTACAGATCATAAGAGTCTGAAGTATCTCGCTACTCGAAGGAACTTAATTTGAGACAACGGCGTTGGTTGGAATTATTTAAAGACTATGATTGTATTGCAGACTACCATCGGGTAAGGTTAATGTTGTAGCAGATGCCTTAAGTCGAAAGACTATCTCGGCTTTATCACTTTGAAGCGATTGGATGGCGGTTGGGATCGATGGAGCCTTGATGGCTCGATTGATAGCAAGGCCCACGTTGAGACAGGAGATTTGTCATGCTCAAAGAGGCGATGATAAGTTACAACAACTTATCTTGGCTACTCGGGAAGGTAAATGACTGATTTTTCTATCGCAGGTGATGGTGAATTGTATTATAAGGACCGGTGTGTGCGACTAATGATGAACGAAGAAGAAGATATTGTTTGAGGCTCATGTCTGATCTTTACTATGCATCGGGTGGAAACAAGATGTATCGAGATTTGAAGCGATATATGGTGGTCAAGTATGAAACGGGTTGTTGTGGATTATGTAGCAAAATGTCTGACATGCCAGCAGGTTAAGGCTGAACACTAGGTTCCATCGGGTTTGTTAAATCCTATTTCTATTCCTCATTGGAAATGGGATAACATTACCATGGACTTTGTCACTGGAATTCCTCTTACTCAAAGGAAACATGATGCGGTATGGGTTATTGTGGATAAGTTCACCAAATCTGCTCATTTTCTACCTGTTCGTCCTGACTATTCATTGGATAGGCTTGCAGATTTGTATGTGAATGAGATTGTAAGACTGCATGGAGTACCATTATCGATTATTTCTGATCGTGATCCTCGATTTATTTTGAGATTCTGGAAAAGTTCTGAGAAGCATTGGGTACTCAACTTAAGTTTAGTCTCGCTTTTCATCCCAGACATGATGGACAATCGAGCGAGTTATCTGATTTTGGAAGATATGTTGAGGAGTTGTGTGTTAGAGTTTCCCGGGAGTTGGGATAATTATCTGACTTTGATGGAGTTTGCTTATAACAACAGTTATCAGACGAGCATTGGCATGGCACCTTATGAAGCGTTGTATGGTAGGAAGTGTAGAACTCCGGTATGTTGGACGGAGTTGAGTGAAAACAAGATGATCAGGCCAGAAATTGTGAAAGATACAGAAGAAAAGATTCAGATAATTCATCAGAGATTAAAAGCTGCAAGTGATCGGCAGAAATCTTATGCTGATCTAAAAAGGAAGGATATTGAGTTTCGAGTGGGTGATAAGATGTTTCTGAAAGTGTCACCATGGAAGCATATACTTCGATTTGGAAAGAAGGGTAAGCTTAGTCCGCGATTCATTGGTCCTTATGAAATTACGAAGAGGGTGGACACAGTAGCTTATCGATTAGCTCTTCTGGAGAATTGGCGGATTGCATGATGTGTTTCATGTTTCTATGTTGAGGAGATACCGATCTGACGCCTCACATAAGATTCTGGTGCAAGAGATTCAGGTACAACAGGATTTGTCATATGAAGAAGGGTCAATTTCCATATTAGTCAGAGAAGTAAAACAATTGCGGAACAAGACTGTACCATTGGTAAAAGTCCTCTGGCAACATCATGGAATTGAGGAAGCAACCTAGGAACCAGAGGAAATCATGAAGGCCCAGTATCCGCAATTATTCGGATCAGGTATGAATTTCGAGGACGAATTTTCTTAAGGAGGGAAGAGTTGTAACGCCCCAAATTAGGGGTTAGAATATTAAAGGAATTTAGTACGAATTATGAGTGTTATTTGCTTATTAACTTATTAACTATTGGCTTAAATTGTGCATAAGTATTTTTGCATGCATTCATGGCATTTTCCGGGTTAATTGGTTTAATGAAACTTGAGTGATTTGGACAATATTATTATAATTTTCGTAATTTTGTATACTTCAAATATTTTTAGAAATTAATGGAGGATTAGTTTTGAGTTGCCAATTTATTTTGAGAGTCATTATTTTACGGAATTTTGGTAAATTTTTGGAAGTTTTCGGAATTTTGGGTAATTATTACAACTAAGAATTCATAACAATATTTTTGGTTATTTAGTACTATTTGGACCTATTAGTCGTTTATTAGTTCTATCGCATCCAAACCTAAGCGCAACGATATAAATCGAACATTATCGTTTATTTCTCATAGAATGCCTCCTTTACCCATCCATCGATAGAGATAGTGAAGTCATTCACTCACCACCACCGCTATTATTGGCGTTTTCTTTGGAAAAGTGGTAAGTAGAAATTGACGGTTAGTTTATCATCTGTGAGTTATATCTTTGTTTTGTTTTGTTTAGATTTATCATGTTTGAATATTAGGATAATTCTGATAGGTTAGAATTACTAAATAGGTTAGTTGTAAAGTGAAGAAATTAAAGGAAGGTGGAAAAAAAAGAAAAGAAGAAGTTTCAGAGTCAGAAGTCGAAGGTTTAAGACGGTGAATAGTGCAGAATAGTGAATTGTGAGCGATGTCGGCGTCGGTGAGCGATGACTTACTCAAGATATCAGTATGTAGTTGTGAGCGATGCAGTACATATTTGTGAGCGATGAATCGAATGTATTTGTGAACAGTAGTTATACGTATTTTTCACCCAAAAATGTATAACGGCTAGGTAATAACGGCTAGTTTACAAAAATGCTCTATAAATAGATACCACTCCTCCATCATTTACTCCATCCCTTACCTCACAAGTGATTCTTGACGAAAACCAAATTTCAAATGTTGTCCGCTATTTCATTTTTTTGTCTACTTCTTATTATTATGTATCTTTGTTTCATTCTTAGTGTAGAGCTAAATGATTCAGCTCGCACTCTTTTTCTCTTTTTAGCATGTCCTATGATCTTTATGTTACTTATTGGCATAGTATTTGAAAATTAATGTAATTTGTACATTTTCAGCTTTAATTGGTAAAGACTTGTTTTCATTTGAATACTCGCAGTATCGCTAATTTCCTGAAACTTCATGGATCATTTGGTACTATGAGTTGTTGATTAATCCCGGAAATTTGTCATGAACATGCATCATACTCAGTTATTATACAGTAATTATGTAACGCCCCACATTAGGGGTTAGAATATTAAAGGAATTTAGTACGAATTATGTTTGTTCTTTGCTTATTCACTATTTGTTTAAATTGTGCATAAGTATTTTGGCATGCATTCATGGCATTTTTCGGGTCAATTGGTTTAATGAAACTTCGGATTGATTTTGACAGTATTATTATAATTTTCAAAATTTTTGTATACTTCAAATATTTTAGAAATTAATGGAGGATTAGTTTTGAGTTGATAATTTATTTTGAGAGTCATTATTTTCTGACAAAATTTTGGTAAATTTTCGGAAGTTGTCTGGAACTTTTGGGTATTTATTACACATAAGAATTCATAACAATGTTTTTGGTTATTTATTACTATTTGGACCTATTAGTTGTTTATTAGCTGTATCGCATCCAAACCTACACGCAACGATTTAAATCGAACATTATCATTTATTCCTCACCGAATGCCTCCTTTACCCATCCATCAGTAGAGATAGCGAAGTCATTCACTCACCAACACCTGCTATTGAAGTTTTCCTTGGAAAGCTGGTAAGTAGAATTTGACGGTTCGTTTATCATACGCGAGTTACATCCTTATTTTTGTTTTTGTTTAGATTTATCATGTTTGAAGATTAGGATAATCCTGATATGTTAGAATTGCTAAATAGGTTAGTTGTAAACTGAAGAAGGAAGGTGAAAAAAAAAGAAGAAAAGAAGTTTCATAGTCAGAAGTCGAAGGTTGAAGATGATGAGCGTTGTCTTACTCGAAGAACGCTACGATCCGTGAGCGATGGCAAATGCGTAGTTGTGAGCGATAGTCATACATATTTTACGTGAGCGGTGATATGCGTGTTGTGAGCGAGAATCGTACGTATTTGTGAGCGATGGTTATGCGTATTTGTGAACCAAAAATAATTTATTAAAATGTATAACGGCTAGGTAATAACGGCTAGTTAACGATAAAAAAACGGCTAGTTTACAAAAATGCTCTATAAATAGATACCACTCCTCTATCATTTACTTCATCCCTTACCTCACAAGTGATTTTTGACGAAAACCAAATTTCAATTGTTGTCCGCTATTTCATTTTTTTGTCTACTTCTTATTATTATGTATCTTTGTTTCATTCTTAGTGTAGAGCTAAATGATTCAGCTCGCACTCTTTTTCTCTTTTTAGCATGTCCTATGATCTTTATGTTACTTATTGTCATAGCATTTGAGAATTAATGTAATTTGTACATTTTCAGCTTTAATTGGTAAAGACTTGCTTTCATTTGAATACTCGCAGTATCGCTAATTTCCTGAAACTTAATGGATCATTTGGTATTATGAGTTGTTGATTAATCTCGAAAATTTATCATGAACATGCATCATACTCAGTTATCATACAGTAATTAAGCACAATAATAATTTGTGTCCGTGTTCCTATGATAGAGGAAAGACCCCTTGCCGGATATTATCGGGACGATAAACACTAAGGCGATTTAGGTAAATAATCTGGTCGATAATTTCGAGACGTAATATAGGTAGAAAATTTCAGTGTAAGTACTTTAGGTACACCTAGATGATGTCTAGGATTGATTTATTGGAAGTGTTATTTGCCTGCACATGAAATGACCGAAATGACCTTGTTACATTTTACAAGCTATTAAGTCTAGTTGTGGGTAAATAGGCATGCCTAGAAGGGTCTGCGATTGCTCTGTTATTTGACACTTTGGTGTCTCGATATCGAGACATATGTCTCTCCTGCGATACTAACTATGGTATCTCTGTATAAGTCCGTTACCCACTTCATTCATGGATTTATAGTTTGATTTATTACGTATTACGATATCGATTGATTATTCGATTACGAAGGATCTCCGTGTTACGTAGATTACATTTAGTATAAAAATCATGCTCAAATGCATTCTTTACATTTTTCAAATCGGTTAATATAGATTAGTTATTAATCACTAAGCTATATGCTTTAGCACGGTGGATTTGCCCGTGTAGGTTGAACTAAGAGATTAAGGTGGGACAAGTCAACTTGATGGCCAAAAGAGTCTCGAAGTTTTGTGTTGCGAAAATGTATTTTGTTTGGTTTGTTTGGGCTGTAAATATTCTTTCGATTTGTTTCTGAAATTATGAGATGTATTATATGTGTTTCGTTTAGTTTTTAAAATGCATGTGTGAAACGTTTTGATTTGTTTGTCCTATCTTGGGTGGCATCCATTTATCCTCCCAAGGGGTATTTGGGTGTTACAATTTTGGTATCGAGCGCTGGTTTAAGCGATTCTGGTTTAACAAATACTTGCCTATTGTTTCTTTGTTGAGTGTTTACGTTGTGTTATGGCTAATCGGTGTCCCATGTTTTGTCTATAGTAAGCACGATGGAAGGATCTCACGAGATTGTTGACAAAGTTCTTTGAGAGGAATCATTGAGCAAACACGTTCGAAAAACACGGGACCATCAAGGGTCAATCGAGGAGAAGCGAGGTTCCACCCTCCTCCTCTAACAAGGAGAAGCTTTGATTAAGCTATCGAGGATATGATGACCTTGTTGCATCGAATGACAACACCTAAGGCTCCGATTTATCAAGCGAGGAAGTATGGAAATTTGAAGAATTTTCGGGGACATCTACGGAGGAATATGAAGGGGCCGAGTTCTGGATTGAGAAGGTGAAGAGGGTACTGGATGGGATTAGTTGTCCAGCAGAGCAGATGGTTCACTGTATTGTTTCCCTTCTTCAGGGAGCTGCTTATGAATGGTGGAAATTTGTTTTACGGAGTCCTCAGTTACCGGTGCCTCTGACTTGAGAATTCTTTGCCCAAGAATTTAGAACTAAGTATGTGACGGAAGCTTACAGAAAGGATCGGTGGAAGCAATTCCTGAATCTTAAGCAGAGGAGTTTGTCTGTTGCTGAGTATGATCGGGAGTTTAATCGGCTCAGTAAATATGCCCCTGAATCTGTACTGACTGAAGAGTTTTGATGTCATCAATTTGAGAAGGGATTGCATGATTCGATCAAGGAGCATCTGGCAGCATTTTCTATGTTACAACACGTTACTTACCATCAGTTGGTACAGGCTGCAATAAAAGTAGAAAGACAAGAGGCGATCGGGAAAGAAAGAAGTCGGAGAAGAGGCTTTAATAGAGGTCGGTCTTGGGAAGCGAAGTCGGAAAGTAGTTCATCTCGCACAGAGAGTTGCTCGAGATCTGTGATGAGGGAAAGCAACAAAACTTTCCTACACCGACTGCCTCTAGTAGGGGTTCCTCTGGGGGTCGAGGTTCTAGTGCTCCAGAGTGCCCACACTGCTCTATTCTCCATTGGGGTGTCTGCGGAAGAGCTACAGGTGCATATTTTTGTTATGGCAGTACGGAGCATATGATTGCAGATTGCCCTCTGAGACAGTCTGGGATGGCACAAGCTAGTGGAGAGGTTTCGCATGCTTCAGTTGGGAACAGAGGTCGAGGAAGAGGCCGAGGCGGATATAATCAGAATAGGGCTAATCCGAGCTCGCACTCAGAAACTGTGAATCGACCAGCTGTGCCTTCTGCTTCAGCTCGAGCTTATGCACTGAAAGCTCGTGAGGATCAGGATGCACCAGATGTCATTCTTTGGTATGGTTTCTCTCTTTGGTTCGAATTGTATGCATTAATTGATCTGGATCTTCACATTCATATATCTATCTTTGGAGAAATGTTTGATAAGGAGATACTTATAGATCAGTTAGAATATGACATGCATGTAACTAGTCCTCTGGGCAGTAGTGTGTTGGTGAATCAGGTGGTTAGGAATTGTCCAGTTATGATTCAAGGCAGTGAGTATACAGCAGATCTGATTTGATTACCGTTTCACGAATTCGATTTGATTCTGGGTATGGATTGGCTGTCTAAACATCGAGCGAGAATTGTATGTAAGGCTAAGATAGTTTTCTTGAGGAGGCTCGACCGATCGAGATTGTATTTCATGGTGGTTGCACAAGTGCTTTAACTAATGTAGTATCGCTATGCAAGCTCAAAAGCTTCTAAGAAAGGGTGTGAAGCTTATCTAGCGTTTGTACTTGATTCCCGGAAGGAAGGTGGTAAGGATAAAGCGCTTGATATTCACGTAGTGAATGAGTTTCGGATGTTTTCACGAGGAACTACAGGCTTCCTCGAGAGAGAAGTGGAGTTATCTATCGAAGTTATGCACAATCTTGCTCCGATATCTAGAGCAAGTATAGAATGGCTCTACTAAGTTGAAGGAGTTGAAATTCTGATTCTAAGAACTTACGGATAAGGGTTTATTAGACCCGATGTATCACCGTAAGTGCGCGGTGTTGCTCGTAAAGAAGAAGGATGGTACTTTGTGCATGTGCATCGATTATCGGCGATTAAATAGGATCACGATGAAGAATAGGTATCCACTTGCCAGGATTGACGATCTATTTGATCGGTTGAGAGATGCGAGTGTTTTGAAGATAGATCTGCGATCGGGTATTATCGACTTGGTAAAGGATGTGGATGTCTTGAAGGCGCATTTAGGACCGTTATGGACATTACGAATTCCTAGTAATGCCGTTTAGGTTAACTAATGCTCAATGACATTTATGGTTTTGATGAATAGAGTATTAAGGCCTTATCTGGACCAATTTGTTGTGGTATTTATTGATGATATCACAGTCTATTGCAAGAATGAACATGAGCATATTGACCATCTCGAATTGTATTCTGAGACCTGCGGAAAAGCGGTTGTATCTGAAGTTGAGTAAATGTGATTTACGGCTTCGGGAGGTATCATTCTTAAGGCATGTTGTCTCATCTGAAGGAATTAGAGTTGATCCTAGTAAGATAGAGGGGTTGTTAATTGGAAGCCACCGAGGGCGTGAGAGGTGAGAAGTTTTCTAGGTGCGGTGGTTATTACCGTCGATTTTTAAGGGTTTTCGGTGATAGCATCCCTTTAACTAAGCTATTACGGAAAGGGTGAAGTATGAATAGTGCGATAGATGTCGAGTAGCTTTGATCGATTGAAATGTATCTTCTATGAAGCTCTGTATTAGTTCAACCTACTTACGGTAAGGGTATGTTACGTATCTTGATGCATCTGGGATTGGGTTAGGTTGTGTTTGATGCGATGAGGAAGGTAGTTGCTTATGCTTCTCGGCAACTAAAGACTCATGAATATAATTACCCTACTCGTGATCCGGAGCTTGCGGCGAGAGTGTTTGCCTTAAAAATTTGGCGACATTATACGTATGGTGAAAGGTGTAGAATTTTACGGATCATAAGAGTCTGAAGTATCTACTTTTCGAAGGAACTTAATTTGAGACAACGGCGTTGGTTGGAATTATTTAAAGACTATGATTGTATTGTAGACTACCATCCGGGTAAGGCTAATGTTATAGCAGATGCCTTAAGTCGAAAGACTATCTCGGCTTTATCACTGAAGCAGATTGGATGGCAGTTGGGATCTGATGGAGCCTTGATGGCTGAATTGATAGCAAGGCCCACGTTGAGACAGGAGATTTGTCATGCTCAAAGAGCTGATGATAAGTTACAACAACTTATCTTGGCTACTCAGAAAGGTAAACAGACTGATTTTTCTGTGCAGGGTGATGGTGAATTGTATTATAAGGACCGGTTGTGTGTGCCAGCTAATGATGAACTGAAGAAGAAGAAGATATTGTTTGAGGCTCATAATATAGTCTTTACTATGCATCCGGGTGGAAACAAGATGTATCAGGATTTGAAGCAGTATTACTGGTGGTCAGGTATGGAACGGGATGTTTTGGATTATGTAGCAAAATGTCTGACATGCCAGCAGGTTAAGGCTGAACACCAGGTTCCATCGGGTTTGTTAAATCCTATTCTTATTCCTCAATGGAAATGGGATAACATTACCATGGACTTTGTCCTTTGGACTTCCTCTTTTCGAAAGGAAGCGTGATGCGGTATGGGTTATTGTGGATAAGTTCACCAAATCTGCTCATTTTCTACCTGTTCGTCCTGACTATTCATTGGATAGGCTTGCAGATTTGTATGTGAATGAGATTGTAAGACTACATGGAGTACCATTATCGATTATTTCTGATCGTGATCCTCGATTTACTTGAAATTCGGAAAAGTTCTTTGGAAGCATTGGGTACTCAACTTAAGTTTAATCTTGCTTTTCATCCCAGAACAGATGGACGGTCGAGCGAGTTATCTGATTTTGGAAGATATGTTGAGGGTTGTGTGTTAGAGTTTCCGGAGTTGGGATAATTATCGACTTTGATGGAGTTTGCTTATAACAAAGTTATCGAACGAGCATTGGCATGGCACCTTATGAGCGTTGTATGGTAGGAAGTGTAGAACTCCGGTATGTTGGAATGAGTTGAGTGAAAACAAGATGATCGGGCGGACATTGTGAAGATACAAAAGAAAAGATTGAGATAATTCAACGAGATTAAAAAGTCGCTAGTGATCGGCGAAATCTTATCTTGATCTAAAAGAAAGGATATTGAGTTTCAAGTGGGTGATAAGGTGTTTCTGAAAGTTTCACCATGGAAGCATATACTTCGGTTTGGAAAGAATGGTAAGCTTAGTCCGCGATTCATTGGTCCTTATGAAATTCTGAAGAGGGTTGGACCTGTAGCTTATCAGTTAGCTCTTCCTAGAGAATTGGCCAGATTGCATGATGTATTCCATGTTTCTATGTTGAGGAGATATCGGTCTGATGTCACACATAAGATTCCGATACAAGAGATTCAGGTGCAACAAAATTTGTCATATGAAGAAGGGCCAATTTCCATATTAGCCAGAGAAGTGAAACAATTGCGGAACAAGACAGTACCATTGGTAAAAGTCCTCTAGCAACATCATAGAATTGAGGAAGCAACACAGGAACAGAGGAAATCATGAAGGCCCGATCCGCAATTATTGGATCGGTATGAATTCGAGGACGAAATTTCTTAAGGAGGAAGAGTTATAACGCATGCATTAGGGGTTACAATATTAAAGGAATTTAATACAATTATGTTTGTTTTTGCTTATTCACTATTTGCTTAAATTGTGCGTAAGTATTTTGGCATGCATTCATGGCATTTTTCGGGTCAATTGGTTTAATGAAACTTCGGATTGATTTGGGCGGTATTATTATAATTTTCAAAATTTTGTATGCTTCAAATATTTTAGAAATTAATGGAGGATTAGTTTTGAGTTGACAATTTATTTTGAGAGTCATTATTTTACGTGGAATTTTGGTAAATTTTGGAAGTTATGCGGAACTTTTGGGTATTTATTACATAAGAATTCATAACAATGTTTTGGTTATTTATTACTATTTGGACCTATTAGTATATAGCATCCAAAACAGTATGTACGCATCAAACCTACATGCAACGATTTAGATCGAACATTATCGTTTATTCCTCATGAATGCCTCCTTTACCCATCCATCGATAGAGATAGCGAAGTCATTCACTCACCTGACACTCTTATTGGATTTTCCTTTGGAAAATTTGGTAAGTAGAATTTGACGGTTCGTTTATCATCTGTGAGTTACATCTTTATTTTGTTTTTGTTTAGATTTATCATGTTTGAAGATTAGGATAATTCGATATGTTAGAATTGCTAAATAGGTTAGTTATGGCGAAGAAGGAAGGTGAAAAAAAGAAGAAAAGAAGAAGTTTGAGTCGGAAGTCGAAGGTTGAAGATGATGAGCGATGTCGATGAACGGTGTCTTGCAATAATAACGCTACAGTTCGTGAGCGATGGCAAATGCGTAGTTGTGAGCGATGAGTCATCGTATTTTACGTGAAAGTGACCGTGCGTATTTGTGAGCGATGGTTATGCGTATTTTTTCACCCAAAATAATTTATTAAAATATATAACGGCTAGTTAGCAGTACAAAACGGCTAGTTTACAAAATGCTCTATAAATAGATACCACTCCTCCATCATTTACTTCATCCCTTATCTCACAAGTGATTCTTGCGAAAACCAAATTTCAAATATTGTTAGCTATTTCATTTTTTATCTACTTCTTATTATTATGTATCTTTGTTTCATTCTTAGTGTAGAGCTAAATGATTATTTCGCACTCTTTTTCTTTTAGCATGTCCTATGATCTTTATGTTACTTATTGTCATAGCATTTAAATTAATGTAATTTGTACATTTTCACTTTAATTGGTAAAGACTTGCTTTCATTTGAATACTCATGACATCATTAATTTTACGAAACTTCATGAATCATTTAGTACTTATGAGTTGTTGATTAATCCGGAAATTTGTCATGAACATGCATCATACTCGGTTATCATACGATAATTAAGCCTGATAATAATTTGTGTCCGTGTTCCTATGATAGAGGAAAAACTCTTGCCGGATATTATCGGGACAATAAACACTAAGGCGATTTAGGTAAATGTCTGGTCGATAATTTGAGACGTAATATAGGTAGAAAATTTCGATGTAAGTACTTTAGGTACACTAGATGATGTCTAGGATTGATTTATTGGAAGTGCTATTTGCTGCATGAAATAGTGAAATGACCTTGTTACATTTTGTTTGTTAAGTCTAGTTGTGGGTAAATAGGCATGCCTAGAAGGGTCTGCGATTGCTCTGTTATTTGACACTTTGGTGTCTCGATATCGAGACATATGTC
Source organism: Erythroxylum novogranatense (assembly GCA_029891385.1). Classification (NCBI taxonomy): domain Eukaryota; kingdom Viridiplantae; phylum Streptophyta; class Magnoliopsida; order Malpighiales; family Erythroxylaceae; genus Erythroxylum; species Erythroxylum novogranatense. Next base: position 10,356,039 of record CM057231.1, on the reverse strand, counting down.
TCTCCTGCGATACTAATCATGGTATCTCTGTATAAGTCCGTTACCCATACATTAAATGGATTTATAGTTTGATTTGTTACGTATACGATATCGATTGATTATTACGATTACGAAGGATCTCACGTGTTCTGCGATTACATTTAGTATAAAATACATTACGAAATGCATTCTTTACATTTTCGAAATCGGTTAATATAGATTAGTTATTACTCACTAAGCTATATGCTTATACGATGGATTTGCCCGTGTAGGTTGAACTAAGAGATTAAGGGTGGGACAAGTCAACCATGATGGCCAAAAGAGTCGAGTTTTGTGTTTTGTGAAAATGTATTTTGTTTGGTTTGTTTGGGCTGTAAATATTCTTCGATTTGTTTACGAAATTATGAGATGTATTATATGTGTGTTACGTTTAGTTTTAAAAATGCATGTGTGAAGCGTTTTGATTTGTTTGTCTGTCTTGGGTGGCATCCATTTATCCTCCCAGGGAGTATTTGGGTGTTACAAATTAAGTACAATAATAATTTGTGTCCGTGTTCCTATGTTAGAGGAAAGAACAGCGTGAGATATTATCGAGGACAATAAACACTAAGGCGATTTAGGTAAATGTCTGGTCGATAATTTGAGACGTAATATAGGTAGAAAATTTCAGTGTAAGTACTTTAGGTACACTAGATGATGTCTAGGATTGATTTATTAGAAGTGCTATTTGCCTGCACATGAAATGGTGAAATGACCTTGTTTACATTTTACAACCTATTAAGTCTAGTTGTGGGTAAATAGGCATGCCTAGAAGGGTCTGCATTGCTCCTTTTATTTGACACTTTGGTGTCTCGATATCGAGACATATGTCTCTCCTGCGATACTAATTATGGTATCTCTATATAAGTCCGTTACCCATACATTCATGGATTTATAGTTTGATTTGTTACGTATTATGATATCGATTGATTATTACGATTACGAAGGATCTCCGTATTACTGCCGATTACATTTAGTATAAAAATCATTACGAAATGCATTCTTTACATTTTACGAAATCGGTTAATATAGATTAGTTATTACTCACTAAGCTATATGCTTAGCACGATGGATTTGCCCGTGTAGGTTTGGAGCTAAGAGATTAAAAAGCGGGACAAGTCGACCACAAAGTGGCCAAAAGAGTCTGAGTTTTGTGTTCTTGTGAAAATGTATTTTGTTTGGTTTGTTTGGGCTGTAAATATTCTTCGATTTGTTTCTGAAATTATGAGATTTATTATATGTGTGTTACGTTTAGTTTTTAAAAATGCATGTGTGAAACGTTTTGATTTGTTTGTCCTGTCTTGGGTGGCATCCATTTATCCTCCCAGGGGGTATTTGGGTGTCCTCCCAGGGGGTATTTGGGTGTTACAAAGAAAGTATTCATGTTAAATTTGATGATATGATTTCACCCCCGAGAAAGGTTTGTTTTGATGATGATGCAGGAAATTCAGAAAACAGAGTTGAAGAAATTGAATCCAAGATTGAAGAATTGAAGTTAGATGAAGAAGATCATGTACCCGACATTAAAACATGGGCGAAAGCAAAGAACCATCCTATGGAACAATTCATTGGTAGCTTGGATGATGGTTTGAGGACTAGGAGAAATGTCTATGAGCAAATGAGCAATTCAGCCTTTATCTCATTAGTTGAAACCAAAAACATAAAAGAGGCTCTTGAGGATGAAAATTGGCTATTAGCTATGCAAGAAGAGCTTAACCAATTCAAGAGGAACAATGTATGGGATTTGGTAGCTCCACCAAAGGATAAGACTATTATTGGAGTCAAGTGGGTGAACCGGATAAAATATGATGAGAATGGTGAAGCGATTAAGAATAAATCAAGGTTAGTAGCTCAAGGATTTTATCAAGAAGAAGGACTTGATTATAATGAGACATATGCTCCTGTAGCTCGTTTGGAAGCAATTAGACTATTGTGTGCTTTTGCGTCACATAAAAGAATCAAATTAAATCAAATGGACGTCAAGAGTGCATTCCTTAATGGATATGTCCAAGAGGAAGTTTATGTCAAACAACCGCCCGGATTTGAAGATCATGAACATCCGGATTATGTCTACAAACTCAAGAAGGCACTCTACGGGTTAAAGCAAGCACCTAGAGCATGGTATGAAAGGTTAAGTACTTTTCTAACTCAACATGGGTATGTTCGTGGTAAGATTGACAATACTTTTTTCTTTAAACATGTTGATCAAGATATGCTTATTTGTCAAATATATGTTGATGATATTGTGTTTGGTTCCATTAATGAATTTTTGTACAAAGAATTTAGTGATTTAATGCAAATTGAATTTGAAATGAGCATGATGGGAGAACTCATGTTCTTTCTTGGATTGCAAATCAAGCAACTCAAAAATGGCATCTTCATTCACCAATGTAAGTATACCAAGGAGCTTCTAAAGAAGTTCAAAATGGAAGGATGCAAAGTGACAGCAACACCAATGGCAACAAATGTGGTCTTGGAGAAACATGAACATGAAGAAGATGTTGATCAAAAACTCTATAGAGGTATGATCGACTCTCTTTTGTATTTAACTGCTTCTAGACCTGATATTATGTTTGCTACGTGTCTTTGTGCTAGATTTCAATCTTGTCCTAAGATTTCTCATTTGAGTGCTTGCAAAAGAATATTTATATATTTGAGTAGAACTGTTAATCATGGTTTATGGTATCCTAGTTGTGAATCATTTGACTTATATGCTTTTAGTGATGCTGATCATGGTGGCTGTAGGATCGATAGAAAAAGTACTAGTGGCTTGTGTCATTTCTTAGGCTCATCTTTGATATCTTGGGCTAGTAAAAAGCAAGTTAGTGTAGCTATTTTCACTGCTGAATCTGAATATGTAGCAGCTGGGAGTGCATGTGCCCAAGTTCTTTGGATTAAACATCAATTGCTTGATTATGGTATTTTGGTTAAAAATATTCCTATTTATTGTGATAATACCAGTGCAATTTGTTTGAGTAAAAATCCAATTCTGCATAGTAGAACAAAGCACATAGAAATTAAACATCATTTCATCCGTGATCATTGTTTAAAAGGTGACATTTGCTTGAAGCATGTATCATCTAGTGAACAATTAGATGATATTTTTACTAAACCTCTTAAGGAAGATGTGTTTGTGAATATTAAATTAAAACTAGGCACGTGTGATTTAAATTTCTTTAGTTGAATTTGCTTTTGGCTACATTCATTAATATATCAAATGGTCAAAATTATGAGACAAATGTGCAATCACATCTGAAGATTTCTTCATCATGATTTACACTTGGGATGAAAAGTGACTGTTTTGGAGTTTTGTCACATTCTAGTCGACGAATGGGTGTCTAAGTCGACTAATTGGTAACAGTCTGGAAACAAGTTGACTTATGTGGGTCAATAAGTCGACCTATGATATACACAGCTCTATGGACATGAAGATATTTAAGGATAAGTCGACTTATAAAGTTAGACAAGTCGACTTATGAAGGTCGATAAGTCGACTTATGGAGGTAAATGATCGTTGATAGTATACAGAGTATGTTTCATAGGTTGGCAAAGAAGGTTGATGCTCAACACCGTATGCTGAAGAAGATTTTTAAGAAGTTAGGTTGTAGGCATGATGATTCTTCATCATGATATGTATTGCCTTTCGCCTCAACCAACATTTTCTCTTATGTTTTCAGTGTGTATGGTGCTTTTTGTGTTTGTTGGATTGCTATGTTATGACTATTGCATTTAATCGTGTTTGTTGTTTTGGTTGTTTATAAACTCCCTTGCGACTATTTTTCCCATTGGTTTTTTATTATGACAAAAAGGGGGAGTAATATTGGAAATTGATAATTGGTATCTTTTAGTCACAGTCACTTAATTAAGGGGGAGACTATCTTAATTTCACTTGATTTGAGACTATCTTGATTTCAATATTTTTTACAAGATTATTAAGTTCATTGGTTTATTAATTAAGGGGGAGACAAACTAACCATTGAGATAAGGGATTAAAAACCTTGATCAAATTTATTGTTTTCAATTTCTTTTCAATTTCTAAATATTTTGTCATTATCAAAAAGGCGGAGATTGTTGGACCAATGGTGGTTGACAAATTAAATCCCTTTATGTTTTGATAATAATAAAATATCTAGAATTAGTTAAGAAATTATTTTAGGTATTAAAAGAATTGTGCAAATCAAGATGGGCAAGTGATTAATCATTGAAGAATCAAGATGGAAGTTTCCTTATAAGTGCAAGAGACTTTAATAATGAAGATTATAGAAGATTTGATTGGATATTACCGTTGAAGCAACATAAGTCGAATAGCATATCATAAGTCGACTTATATATCAAGATCCGAACAACATAAGTCGACTAGTTCATCATAAGTCGACTAATATATGAAGATCTGTCAACACAAGTCGACTAATAGTCCATAAGTCGACTTATCGAAGGACACAAGTCGACTTACACAGTATAATTCGACTTATAGAAGAGCGGAGACAAAATTTTACGAAAAACATTGGTACAAGTCAACTTACACTCCACGACAAGTCGACTTATGAGTACAGCGAACTGATTTTGACAAAGTCAATTAGCCACAAATGGAAAGGAGAATATCAAGGAACGGTCATATAAATTATGCAACGGCTAGAATATGTTCCAATAGCTATTTCTTCTAAATATAAGAGTGGATGATCAAAGGAGAAAGTACCGAAATTCTACAAGTGAAAATACTCTTCAATTGCTCCAAAATTGCTCTTTATTGCTCTTATCTTGTTACACCATTGAATTGAACTTTGTTCTTCAATCTTTATCTTATTTCTATTACAATTTGAGTGACTAGTGAAAGGTCACATGTGAGGTAGGATTTGTGCCGGAAAATAAATTGGTTGTAAAGGTTGCTTGAGCCAGAAATCAAGTGGTATTGTACGAAGTTCACACTCAACTAAAAAGTGTGCAATAAAGTGGTTTGAAAAATCCTAAGTGGGAGCTTAGGTAGAGGACGTAGGTCTTAGCACCGAACCTCTATAAAAAGAGTGTTTGCTCTTCTTCCCTACTCTTTACATCTAAATTTGATTAAATTGTTTTGTGTGAATTAACTTCTGATTTTTGTTGTAGAAAATTACAAAAAACTTTAAAGATCTATTCAACCCCCCTTCTAGATTGTTTGCAATGTTTATGCTTAACGCAATCATTTTGTTCAGGGGTTTTTAGGCAAAAGCTGTGATGAGGAATGTCATGTTCATTCAGGTACTTGTTTACAGCTTAGTATTCCCCCTTCCCAATTATATTGAAAAATTTTGATTTTACGATTAAAGAAACACTTAACAAAATAATGAAATTTAATAAAAGTGCTAACAAGTTCAGATTTATAATGTAAAAAATAAATCCAACAAAATTTTCTAAAATGATCATAAAAAAGAATGTACGACTTGCTACCATCAATGGAATCATATGGGGAGGTACCCCAAAGATCACTACATATCAATTCAAGAGGAGCATTAACTTTATGACTGGAAAAAGGGAAAGGTAATTTATTTATTTTCTTAACACCACAACCATGGCAAATGGAATTGTTGGATTTGGTGAAAGGTAAACCACAAAATGATAGAGCTTTATGAACTATTTTATTATTGGCATGACTGAGACACTGGTGCGAAGTAGAAAATGCAGTAGAGACTTGTACGAAACCTGACTTTGGAGAAAGAGAAATAGGTAAAAGACACCGTCCTTAGTCTCTCCTAAAAAATTTGGGTGCCCAGTTGCCAAAGCCTTAACAAAAAAATGGTTAGAAAACAATTCAATATAAAAGGGATTATGATTAGTTAAAGCATAAACAAACAATAAATTTTAATAAATATCAGTTACATGCAAAATATTATAGAGAGAGATAAGGATTATTAAGATAAGCAATAGAGTGATCAACATAAGAAATAGGAAGGGTATTATTATCATAATGATGACTTCTTTAGGATCATCATATTCAGAGTGAATTGTCAAGTTGTCTAGATCTGAAGTAAGGTGATGAGTTGCTCCTGAGTCCACAAGAATGTCTATCGAGGCCTTGATTGGTATGTCGTGCTCCAAAATTGGTGGATGCATTGAGGGAATTAGAGGGATTAGCATCACTTTGGAGTTGCATTTCTTCACTAAGAAAAAGACCATAAAGATAGTCAAAAGAGACAGAATCCAAGTGTGCTTCTATGACATGCATAAAGGGCCAATATGCTAGTCCAAGACCATCCATGATGTGATTAACGAGATCGTCATCTACAAGAGGTTTGCCAAATGCAACTAATTGGTCAGGCATGAGTTTGCCCCCCTAAACATAGGTTGTGATTGAATCATTTCCACATTAAAGATTGGCTAACTACTATTTGAGTTGCCTGATTTGTGCTTTAGAACTAGAAGCATATGCAGTGGCAAGCTTTTGTCATACTCCATATGCAGTATCAACACCAATCATTTATTGGAGTAAAGATTTAGAGATTGAACTAACAATCCAACTAAAAACGATTTGGTCATTACAAAGCCAAAAGAGATACTCGGGGTTTGGTTTGTTATCCATCTGTGGTAATGGAGCAGGAAGAGAGCCATCACCATGTCCCATTAAATTGTAGACAGGCAATAATGGAGAAAGTTGCATTTTCCATAAGAGATAATTAGTGAAATCTAGTTTCAATGGTAATTGGTGGGAAACATTTGGAAGGCTTAAAGAAATAGAGGAGAAAGGTGTGGTCGTGATGGTTGGAGCAACGGATGAAGTGTTGATGGTTTCAGTAGTCATGATGAAAAGAAAAAGCTTGCTTAGTTAAGGGACTTACAACTCTAATACCATGAAAATGTTATATATTATTGATTTCCACTGATCAAGTTTATGAATATTTACAAATGTAAAGTACAACAATAAGATAGTAAATTAAGCCCAAAGAAATGGTCAACTACTATGAATTCAATTACTAAATCAATGACTTTGGTTCAGCCGGATTCTGGTTGGACTGGATGTTACCGTTATACTCCATATGATCAACTGCTTCCAGTGTCAACTTCAACGTCGAAACACCTACAAAACAAGAAAGGCACGTCGGGGGTTATGTCCCGATTAGCCCCTCCGACGCTCAAGTCAGGTTTTTTGGTGAAGGAGAGTCCGCTGTAATCAGAGAGAATTAGGGTTGTAATCACATACCTTTGTTGTGGTAAAATCGTACCTTATATATGAAGCAGCAACTAGGTTTAGATCTTTTACGTGTTTGCATGGGAGACTCTCTCCTGCTAATGGGTCGGAGAAATCGTTACTTGGGCCTGGACTTGATTTAGTCATAAGGCTGATCTTTGGCGAATGGACCGATCGGCCCATGCATCATTGGTACTGGGTTTGGGCCCAGTATGACCGACCCAACCATAAGCCCCTACTCCTCGAGTGCGGCGAAGAAGGGTCGGAGGAGTGCGAGAGTTTGATAGCTCGTCGTGGGACGACTCAGAATGGCTGGACGATCGGTCAGATTATAAGATGTAGCTTTTTGACGGACGGTCGTTGTGACTCAAGAGGTAGTCGATCGGTCGGGTGTTATCGTTGTGGCTAGTGTGCGGGACGGCTCGTAACTGATTCGGTCGATCGGGTTGTGACAGGTAGAGCTCGATCGGCCGTATTGGGGTTGGTCGGTTGAGTGTCTTCATCCGATCGGTATGGGCATTTACTGCATGTTGGTCTGCGCTCAAGTAGGTCGGGGGGTTATCATTAACAAGCGCATAGTGCGGTACGGGAAGCATTTATTGTCTGGCGGCGCGTGCCGTCTGACGACTTTCCAGAATCTGAAACGATTTGTCCTTGTAACCGTTGTGCAGCTGTCATTGATGTCCTTTCAACTGTCGCGCCGCTCCATCTTTAAAATTAAACCCTAATCTCCCTTGGCTCGGATTCTTCCACGTGTCTAAGCTCGTTCGGATTTTTCCGCGTGTTGCGCTCTGGTTGGGTTGCCCGTTGAACCAATCCCCTATAAATGTTCAGGATTGATGCGTTGTAAGTTTTCTTCACGCTTGCTATATTCTCGCTTTCATTCTATTCTTGTTTACTCTTTCTTGCTCTCAGTTCCCAGAAATTTTCTTCATCCGCCGTCTGGTTTTCCTTCCCAAATCACCAAATAGGTACGTCCTTCTTCCTCGTCTGATTCTCTAAAGTTTCTTATTCGCAAGTTCTCTTCGGGGTAAGTATGTCGACTGCTAGCGCTAGAAGTTTGGTGGAAGGCGTCGAAGAGATATCGACGAGGGAGAGAAAAGATGGGTTGGTTGTGGAGGCGCCGCCAAGGGAGGCATCAACAATGACCGTCAAGGAGCTGAATCGGTCGATTCTCAGGTTTAATATCCCAACGTCTTGGGGACCCTAGCTGGCTTTGAGGAACGAACGTATCCATAGCAACTTAAGTGGGTACATCGCCGTTTTCGACAGTTTTTTCTCGGTGGGTGGTATGAGGCTTCCTTACGCCCCGATTGTAGATGAGGTGTGCGCAATCTACCAGTTAATGCCCAGTCAAATTCCACCGAACAGCTGGAGATTTATGAATGGTCTGGCGCTGCTGTGCCACCAGTTCGGTTGTTCCCCATCGATCGGCGTCATGCGCCACTTCATGAGGTTGAGTCAGAGCCCGATCTCCGGAGCTGGGATCCCCTCTCTGCAGTACCGAGACGCTCGGTATCGATCGGCCGGAACAGCTTCGAAGATCTCGTCTTGGCGGATAAAGTATTTCTTTGTGAAGCCCCCGGGGTCCTCCTCTGAGTCTCGGCCATGGAGACACCCTTTAGCCGAGCAGTGGAATGACATGTCGGGCGTAACCCTTAGTAGGGAGGAATGGGAGGTAGTGAATCGTATCAAAGTGCTCGGCAGATACGACTTCGCTCGGCTCGTCCAGGGCTATTTCGGGGGGGCCTCGGCAGATTCTTTTCTGCTCGACCCTCTGCCGAGGATCAGCGGGTTAGGAGAGGAAGCGGCTCCGCCTGGTCGATCCCGCGTAGTTTAGTTATTTACCATGTACTTTGATTATTGCATTTCTCTAACTTGCGTTTGTTGCCGTGCAGCCATGGTGAGAGTAGAGGATTTTGACGAGCCTGCCGCTCCCTCTAAGCCCAAGAGGCAGGCCCCGAAGAAGAAGCGGGGGACGGAGACTGGTGAAGGCTCTGCTCCGTTGGTGGGCGGTCGCTCCATGTCATTTGGTCCCACTAAGCGTGGCCGCCACCGGTCGTGCCGATTAGTGCAACCTGACGAGTTGTAGAAGAGGACGAGGAGGAGGAGGTAGATCCTCCTCTTAAGAGGAGGAGACTGGTCCGACTCCGTGACCTCCCATCCGATCAGGCTGTGTCAGTGGGGAAGGGGAAGGAGAAAGAAGGGACAGGGAAAGGTAAGGTGACTGACTCCGAGCAGTGGGAGTCTGTGATCAAGCTGCCCATGACCTCTTCGATTGGAGAGTTGGACGTGTCCCGCTACATTATTGAGCAGATTACTCCCCCCGCGGACGAGGAGAAATTGGACAGGAAGGGCAATCGGGAGATAGGGTCTCTGCTTCTTCGTAGCTGCATACGAAGCTTAGTGATGTCCTTCGCTACGGTGCAACGTCTGGAGGCCCTGGATCAGGAGGTTCAAAACCTTCACGAGCAGATGAGGGCTTTGAAGGAGGAGCTTACTGAGGTGAAAGAAGGGAGGGACCTTCTTCAGGCCAAGAATTTCTCTTTAGAGGAGGAGAAGAAGGTTCAGGAGGAGGCAATGAAAGTTTTAACAGCCCGGGTCGATTCGGGGGAGTAGGAGAGGATTAGGGCGGTTAAGGAGAAGGCTGAGCTGGTCAAGGTGTGCTCGGTCTTGGAGGGGAAGGTGGAGCTGGAGAGGAAGCTCAAAGAGAAATTCCTCCAAGACTATCATGCGGCGGTGGCCGACATGCGCAACACCGAGATGCTGTTGACGAAGTTGGGGAGCTCAGTTAAAGAGCAGAGGATCGAGGCGATCAAGCGGTGGAAGAGGAGAAATCTCAAGGCGGAATGCCTGGAACGCGCCTGCGACGCGACCCTTTTGGCCTTGAGGAAGAGCTATGAGGCTCACGTTCCCGATGGGTCGGAGCGGCCTTCATTTGAAGAGTATGCCGAGCCGTTGCTTCCGGCCCTTGGCCTTTCGTTGGAGCAAATGAAGGAGAAGGTCGTCGGGGAGCGAGTCGTCATTCCGGACGAGGAGTTAGATCTCAGCTCGGAGGAAGAAGAAGAAGAAGAAGAAGAGGGGGATGTTTCCCTGCTGCCAACTCCTCGTGACCCAACCGCTGGCCCTTCCGTTTCTCCCGTCGATTCTACTGCAGACCCCTCATCCATGGACCCGGTTGTTGGTTCTTCGTCTCCTCCTCCCGAGGCGCTGGAGTGATTGCTTCTTCTGTGAAGCTCATCCGGTCGGGCTTGTGACCGGAGCTTTTGGTTTCATTGTCGCTCCCTTTGTTAGGCTCATCCGGTCGGGCTTGTGACCGGAATTTTTCGAAATGAATAGAGAGTGTACTTGGTTAATTCTTCTATTTTTTACCACTTCCGTTTTTTACAAGCGTACTTGCTTTGTTTCGAACGGGCGAGTTAGGACGGGCGATAATGGGGCCGTACGATTCTAGGTTTTGTCTTAGGATCCTGGGCGAGTGTGTTCCAAGGCTCTTTGCCTTAGTGATCCGATCGCTCGTAGTCGTTCTTCATGTCAGATTCATCGTAGAAAGTAGCCGACTTATGGATCCAAACGGCACTGACATCGGTCAGTGGTCGAGGCTGAGCTGTGGTCCCAAGGATCTTGCCTTGGCGACCGATCAACCGTAGTCGATCTAGTCAGGATCAACCATAGTCGATCTATGGAGATACCGAGCGATGGTCCCAAGGATCTTGTCTTGGCGACCGATCGACCGTAGTCGATCTATGGAGGTACCGAGCGATGGTCCCAAGGATCTTGTCTTGGCGATCGATCGACCGTAGTCGATCTATGGAGATGTCGGCATCTCCATAGATCGACTCTCGATCGTCGCCAAGACAAGATCTGGGACCGTCTTTATCTTGCGACCGATCGTCGTAGTCGATCTATGGAGATGCCGAGCGACGGTCCCAAGGATCTTTTCTTGGCGACCGATTGACCGTAGTCGATCTATGCAGATGCCGAGCGATGGTCCCAAGGGTCTTGTCTTAGCGACCGATCGACCGTGGTCGATCTATGGAGATACCGAGCGGTGGTTGATTGGATCTTCTACTTTCTACCGCATATGGTGTAATTCTTTATTGCCAAGAAATTTGAACCTCTTTATTGATGATAATGAGGCGTGGGCCGTTAAAAACACACTGACAGGACGGAAAAAGGTACCCACAAGTGTACAAAACATTATTGAGCAGATATTAATCAAAATAAAACTTATCTATTGGTAGAAAGCCTTCAGGTTTTGGGAGTTCCATGGCCTTGGTAGAATTTTTCCTTTCGCGTCGCGTAGGATATAAGCACCATGCCCGACTTGCTTTATCACTCGATAGGGTCCTTCCCACGTCTGACCGAGCTTTCCAGGGTGCTTCCCAGCTGCCTCGGCTTTCCGTAAGACGTAACCACCTATCTTTATCTTTTCGGCTTGCCCTTACATTGTAGAATTTGGTCGCCTTTTGCCTGATAGCTTCTGACCGAGCGGCTGCCCTTTCTCTATCCTCACTAAGGAGAACGAGCTCTGGTCTGCGGGCTTCATCATTCCGCTCTTCTTCATAGCCCGACACCCTCTGATTGTGTAATGCCGCTTCTACTGGGACTAGAGCTTCTGCCCCGAAGGTCATTCTGAACGGTGTTTCCCCTGTGGCTCCGTTCGGTGTGGTTCTGTATGCCCACAACACTTCGTCTAGTTCTTCCACCCATGTCTTCCGGCCATCCAAGCGCTTCTTGAGAGCACTCATTATCTTTTTATTGGTGTTCTCCGCAAGTCCATTGCTTTGGGGGTGAGCTACCGAAGTTAGCTGTAATTTGATTTTTAGTCGGTCGCAGAAATTTCTGAATTTGTCGTTATCGAATTGTCGACTGTTATCCGTAACCAAAATCATTGGCATCCCGAAGCGACATAGTATATTTTTCTTTACGAAACTTTCTACCTTCCCCTCGGTGATTGTAGCGACCGACTCCGCTTCTACCCATTTAGTGAAATATTCCACTACCACCATTAAGAACTTCTTCTGCCCGGGACCGAGAGGGAAAGGCCCCAGTATATCCATTTCCCATTGAGCAAAAGGAATAGGATGACTCATGATTTGCATCCTCTTAGTCGACTGATGAGAAAGGTTGCTATTTCTCTGGCAGACCTCACATCGGTCGACCTTCTCCTGGCATTCTTTTCTCATTGTCGGCCAGTAGTACCCCTGTCTGATCAGTCTGTGTGCCAACATTCGGCCTCCTACATGATTTCCACACATCCCTTTGTGGACCTCGGCCATTGCCTGGTTGGCTTCTTCTTTGTTCAAGCATCGGAGCAGCGGCCAGTCGTAAGACCGCTTATAAAGAGTACCATTAACGACTGTGTATTCGGCCGCCTTTATTCTTAGTTTCTTGGCTTCCGATGCGTCTTCTGGTTGTTTTCCTTCTAAAAGGTACTGCGCAATCGGCTCCATCCAATCCGACCGATCGGTACTTATGTTGTGAACTTCCTCGACTTTCTGAATGCTAGGCCGACCCAGTCGTTCGACTAGGACATTGTTTATTGCATCACGGTCGGAAGCCATTTTGGAGAGCGATCTGCTGGCATTTTGAGCTCGTTCTACCTCCGCTGATCGAAAGCATCGTTCGAAATTTTTCAACTCGTGCTTCACCGACTCAGTACTGATCATGTTGTTCCCTTGGCCTCATCTTGCTGGTGACACGGCCGACCACTACTTGGCTATCACTATACACCTTGGATGCTTTATTTCCATTTCCTAGCTAAGCTGGAGGCGGCTAGCGAGGCCTCATATTCTGCTTCGTTATTGGAAGCCTTGAACTCGAGCCGAAGGGCATATTCCACCTTTTTTTCATTGTGCGGGCTGACCAGCACTACTCCTGCTCCGCATCCCTCAGCATTGGACGACCCGTCAACAAACAAGTTCCAGCGAGGAATCGCCGTCCTTCGATTTGGGTTGGCTCATCTCGTGATAAAATCGCCAACACTGCGCTTTGATGGTTAAAGGGTTTGTATTGTATGTCAAACTCCCCAGCTCTACCGCCCACTTTATTAGCCGACCTGATGTTTCGGGCTTTTGAAGGCACTGCCTGAGGGGTTGATCAGTCCATACCTTAATGGTATGACTTTGGAAGTAATGCCTCAACTTCCTGGCTGCCATTATCAAAGAGAGGGCTAGCTTCTCTATAGGTGTATATCGCGTTTCTGGCGCGGTCAACACTTTGCTGACATAGTAGATGGGATGCTGCTCGCTTCCTTCCGATCGGATAAGTACCACGCTGATCGACCCCTCCATAATCGCCAAGTATAAAATCAGGTTCTCCCCCTCTACCGGGCTTTGCAGAATAGACGGGCTAGACAAATATTGTTTTAAATGTTGGAAAGCTTTCTCGCACTCCTCCGGCCATTGAAACTGGGTCATGTTTGCTTTCCTCGGGACTTTGAAAATGGGAGGCACTTGTCTCCTAGCACGAAATGAACACCGCCGTGAAACTATCCGACCGGTCAATATCTGAACATCTTTCAAGCATTGCGGCGAAGGCATCTGTATGATGCCCTCAATCTTCTCTGGATTAGCTTCGATTCCTCGCTGAGTGATCATAAACCCCAGGAATTTTCCGGACGCCACCCCGAAAACACATTTTTTCGGGTTCAGCTTCATCTGAAATTTTCGTGGTTTGGAAAACCTCTTGAGATCTTCCACATGCTCCATGGCCGTCTTACTTTTGACCACCATATCATCTACGTACGCTTCCACTGACCGGCCCATCTGTTTCTTAAAGACTTCCATAACGAGTCGTTGATAGGTTGCCCCTGCATTCTTCAAGCCAAAAGGCATTACTTGGTAGCAGTATATGCCCTGATCGGTTATGAACACAGTCTTCTCTTTGTCTTCCAGATTCATTTTAATCTGATGATAGCCCGAGAAAGCATCCAAGAAGTCGGCGATTCGTGCTACGAGGTGGAGTCTACTAACAGGTCGATCTTAGGCAAGGGGAAACTGTCCTTTGGACATGCTTTGTTTAGATCAGTGAAGTCTATGCACATTCTCCACTTCTCGTTCTTCTTTTTCACCAAGACTACATTGGCGAGCCATTCGGGGTATTTGACCTCTCGGATGAACCCGGCTTCAAGCAACTTCTCCACTTCTTTCTCTATCACCCCTTGTCACTCCTTGCTGTGCCATCGCTTCTTTTGTCTCGATCGGAACATAGTCATCTTTGAATACCTAGGGAGTGCGATGCGACTGACCGAGAGATTCCAGGCATGTCGCTCGGCACCCAGGCAAAAACCGACCTATTTTCCACCAAACAATCTGTGATCTCTTTAACCTGGTTCTTCTGAAGCTCGGAACCTAGGTTTGTAAATTTAGAGGGGTCGGCTTCGTCCAGCGCGACCCGCTGCATTTCTTCTGCGGGATTCATCCTACCCGTCTCTTCATCAGTTCTCACATCAAGGGAGCTCGTCAGAACTACCGCCCCGTCTAAAGTTTTAGTCTCCGCTAGGTAACACTCTCTGGCGATTCTCTGTTGACCCCTGATAATACCGACTCCGTGAGGCGTCGGGAATTTCATAGCCTGGTAGTAGGTGGAGACAATCGATCTGAGGGCATTTTGAGTAGCCCGCCCGATTATTGCATTGTATGCCCCTTGAAACTTTACAACTAGGAACTCAACGTCCTTTTCTATCTGGCACGGCTTCTGCCCAAACTTCACTTTCAAATTCACCCGGGCGAACGGGTAGGCTGAGGCCCCGGTTACTCCTTTGATGGGGCCGTCATCAGGTAGCAATCGATCCTCGGGTACCTTCATACGCTTGAAGGCCTCGTGTCTGACGGTCGACCAGCCGCTCAGATCAATCATTACTCGCTTCACCTCGTAGCCGTCCATGTTCAGGTTCACAATGAGGGCGTCATCATGAGGATAACTTACGCCATCAAGGTCAGACTCATTGAACGATATCGTTCCATCATTTTCCTTTGGCTTTTTGACGGACGAGTCTCTGCCGACCTGTTTGGCGTATCTTTTTCTCCCTTTAGTGGTGGACCCTCCTGCTGCATTTCCACCGAATATCATGTTAATGACTCCAGCCGATCGGTCATCTTGTTGCCCGGCATTTCCATCGTTTCTTTCCCTCGATCGCCCTCTTTCTTCTCGTCGATTTTCTGTGTTCGCATTCGACCTCCCTCCATCATTCCTGTCATTTCGCCTCCAGGGTGGTCGCCTATTGTCTGACCGACCTGCCCTGCGTTGATTATCCCGGTCGGCATTTTGTTCGCGTTTTACGAATCGGCCTAGCCTTCCCCTTTGTATGAGGAATTCAATTTCTTTTTTCAACTGCCAGCAATCTTCAGTATCATGACCGACCTCTTTGTGGAAACGGCAATACAAATTGGGGTTTCTATCCTTGTATGGGGTCTTCATTTTCTCGGGTTCTCGGATAGTTTCCCCATCCGCTCTTATGGCCGTCAATACTTCTGCATATCGCCTGTTGAGCGGGGTGAACTCCTGTTGATATCCCTGTCGGTCGGTCGGCCTTCTCCAGTTCAACTGGCCTTTTGCCGTTTGTGCGAATTGCCCGACCAGTCGTTTGGCGACCGATCATCCATCCAACGCCTCGTATTTTTCAGTACTTCTTTTAGCTAAATGTACCTATCCGCCCTGTTTCTTATTTCTTGAATGGATCGAGGCTGATCGAGGGCTAATGATTTCTTGAACTCCTCATCCCTTGTATTGCTCATGAGAGCGGCCAACATGGACGAGCAAGTGAGGTCGGGAACCTCGACCGCTTCGTTGTTGAACCTAGTGATGAACTCCCGCAGACTTTCATTCTTTCCTTGGGTAAGTTGCATCACCTCCAAAGCCGTCTTCTGTGGCCGCTTACTGGTGGCGAATTGGTTCAGGAATAACAATCTGAAATCTTCGAAACATGTGATACAGCTCGGGGGCAGGCTGTTGAACCATCGCCGAGCTCCCTCTTGGAAGGCCGTACAGAAAGCTTTGCATTGGATAGCGTCCAGAACACAGTGTAGATTCATCATGGACTGGAATTGCTGCAGGTAGTCCAGGGGGTCGGTCTTCCCAGTGTATTTCTCGAGGGTCGGTATCTTTGTCCCGGGTACCGGGAGGCTATCCAAGATTTTCGGAGTGAAGGGAGAGTTGTACTACGCCGTCGGGCGATCTGGACGGAAGCTCATAGCAGCGTTGATCCGATCGGCCACGAGTTTTTCTAAGTTCTCAGTTGGGCGATGATCAGTCGTCATGCTAAGTTGTCGGTGACTTCTTGTGCGGACGGTTGTTGTTGTGCTGTTGAGATCGCAAGATCTGGCGAATCAACGGATCACCGCTTCTCGATCTGTTTTTGGGTGAGGCGGCGCATAGCGAAATAGGTTCCGCACCGATCGGTGTTGGAGGTTTTGGTGTGTATTGGGTGCAATGTTATCCTCTAAAGCAACACTCTGCTCTTCCTGTTCCAAGATCTGAGGTTGTTGTTGATCGTGTGGATCGAGGATTAGTGTGGGAAATATGCGATGCAGTGGCAGAGCAGCGGTGGCTACAAACCTAGACGTTGCATCGCCAGAGCGCGACGGCTACATCGAGTTCACCGCCACCGACCGATTCGAGTGTTTACGGACGTGGTGCGGAAGTCGGCCCTCATGGTGGCGCCAATTGGTTCAGCCGGATTCTGGCTGGACTGGATGTTGCCGTTATACTTCATATGATCAACTGCTTCCAGTGTCAACTTCAACGTCGAAACACCTACAAAACAAGAAAGGCACGTCGGGGGTTATGTCCCGATTAGCCCCTCCAACGCTCAAGTCAGGTTTTTTGGTGAAGGAGAGTCCGCTGTAATCAGAGAGAATTAGGATTGTAATCGCATGCCTTTGTTGTGGTAAAATCGTACCTTATATATGAAGCAGCAACTAGGTTTAGATCTTTTACGTGTTTGCATGGGAGACTCTCTCCTGCTAATGGGTCGGAGAAATCGTTACTTGGGCCTGGACTTGATTTAGTCATAAGACTGATCTTTGACGAATGGACCGATCGGCCCATGCATCATTGGTACTGGGTTTGGGCCCAGTATGACCGACCCAACCAGACTTAATTGAGGTCTTGATAGAAAGAGAATAATGCTCAAGATAGATTTTCCTTATCAGAATAAGCTACTATATGGTAATAACACTATTGTTATATTCCTAACTTAGGATGAGCAAATTAGGAACATGCACTACACATATAAATAAGTTGTTACAATTCTAAGAAGAGCATTATTTTTGTAATACCCATAATTAGAAAACACAAGCAACTTATACTTATCTCTTAAAAGGCCAAAAGTTTTGGGTTATATGTTAGCCACATTAGTTCATAGGAATACCTACTTGTCTATTAAGTTTTCACGTGGAAGCTTATATGTCATGGATAAAAGTGTTTTCATGAACCAAATTAGGAAAATACTAACAAAACTAATATTTTGAATCGAGTTGTTAAGGTTATAAAAGGACTTAATTGAAAATTTTAAAAGTTTGATGCTAAATTAAAATTTTCAAAATGTTTAACATTTAAGAATATGTTATCTCCTTATATTGAATTGTGTAGCCACTATAAGTCTATTCACGATAATTATGATAAATATCTATATTAATATAATTGATGAACTTGATTGTTTAAAGATGTCTTTTCAAAATAATAGTTATTTTGAATTCATAAAGGTTGTTTTGATATATAATTAGCCTAACATTGAAAGTGACCTATTAAGGTTTCGGTTTAATGGAGCTAAATCATTTAATTAAGGACGAGCTAGAAATCCCTAGTGTTATATTCCTAAATTTATGATAAGTAAATTAGGAATAAGCACTATTTATATAAATAAGTAGTTATATCCCACTTATTCCCATATATTCAACATTCACAATTAAATTTGTTCTTAATAATCTGAAATAATTGGTTTGGATTTATATCATAAAATTTAGATTATATTTAACGCAAGCAACACTAACCAGAAAACTTCTTCATGTCAGAAGTCCCTCCTACAATATAACCACATAGAAGTGTTATTCTAAAGTTTCAATATAATCAAGTAGGTGGGGCAATTTGTGATTTTCTGGCAATCAGTTTCAAGTCGCTGCTCCTTTCAGACACGAACACTTTCCTCGTTCGCGGATCTCCAGCAAGAATCCATGCTACGAGACCAAAGAAAATGGAAACGTGCAGATCGGAGAAAGGAATTAGCACTTTTAAGTAAGCGGACAGACGTCAAATGATTTTTTGTTCAAGTCAAGCAACTAAAATGACTCGACACCAACCAGAATGATGTTTTACCCAACTTACGGTCTTAATCTGGGATACCACTCCACGAAAAGAGGACACTATATGAGAAGAAAAATACTATTGCCACAAAATCCTAATTCTTGCATCAAGATTTTAACTTATTTATATTAAAATTTTTAACCGATTATTTTTTTAATTTAGTTTAATTTAATAATTTTATTAAAATTGATTAATTAGTTTTAGTTTATTTTATAAACTAAAATTAATTAATTAATTTTATCTAACAATTATTTTTAATTAAATTTTAAATTTTAATAAATAAAATAATCTTTTTAATTATTTTTAAAATTTATTTAAAATTTTATACTGAAATATTTTAACCCTTAAATTTTTTATGACAATATTGTAACTTTTGGTCATATTTTAACGGCATTATAAAAGAATAATATAGCAACAAATTTTCACTCGTGCTCGCAGAAGAAAAATGAAATTGTTAAGTTTGTTCAGACGCTTCTCCAATGACCACAAATGCCTGACAAGACATTATTGTGATCCACGTCATCCTCTCGGTTGCACGCTGACGATAATAGCCTTTTCTTAGTACTCTTTCGGCAATGGCTGCCAGTGCCACTACATGGCTTTTTCCTCCTGGATAGCCCAGAGGACGTCAATACCCCCTCAATCCTCCACTTTGTTTGTTCTGATTTTCTTGTTCTTGTTTCTTTTGCCTTTCAGCGGTTGGTGAAGGGCCGACGCGGTGATCGGGAAGAGGAGTCCGGTGCGTTCGACGTCGACAGGTGGTACAGGAGAGGAGACACGGCCAACATGCTTTCGGGGTTCGGTGGAAAGTATTGGATATGTGAGTATCAGAGTTGATCGTTGCCACTTGGACCTAGCTATTCATTTTGACGTCATCAGGACAACAAAAGAGCAAGTTGGAGTAAAAGACTTCTGATTAGTACAAAAATTACTTGTCATCAGGAGAGCCCTTTTATCCTTTGCCATTTCCTTGACCGATCATTCTTGGCGGAGCAATAGCAATCATAATTAAAAATTGATTCATAGATATCCATTTACCAAAATAATTATACATTTTGCTTACTTGGCGGTGACTTGGAAATACATATATAGAAAGACAAAATGAAAAAAATGATGACATTGACACGCCAAAGTTTTTTCCATGTCACCAAATGCAAATCGCCACATAAGCTACCTAAGAAATAGGGATTTTCACTGGGTATCTGTCTACGCAGTCAAGCCAAGGGTTTCCCTTCGACTCACCTACTGCAATGGGCCTCAGAGCTTTCCAGACCGCACTGTTGCACTTAAAACCCGACCCGAATGCAATCTGCCAGACACGGTCCCCACCTGAGACTCGACCTTTAGCCTCTGTGTAAGCCAGCTCATACCACAGCGAGCTACTTGACGTATTTCCAAACCTGTGCAAAGTCATCCTCGATGGCTCCATATCCCAGTCACTGAGTCGCAAATTCTTCTGCAACTCGTCCAAAACCGCTTTACCACCAGCATGTATACAGAAATGCTCGAATGCTCGCTTGAAGTCGGGTATATAAGGCTTTACTTTAGCTTTCAGCACCTTTCTTCTCACAAGTGTGACAAAGAACATGAACTGTTCACTTAAAGGGAGTACAAGAGGTCCCAGCGTAGTTATGTTCGTTTTCAAAGCATCTCCAGCCACAGCCATTAATTCTCGAGCTAAAGAGACCCCTATGGTTCCGGTGTCATCCTCTCTCTGATAAACACACTGATAGTGCTTATCATCAGCACCTTTGTGGGTGCGAACTGTGTGGACCAGCTCATACTTGGACCGAACCCTGTCTCTTGTCTTGTTGGATAGAAGAATGGCAGCACCACCCATGCGAAATATGCAGTTGCATAGCAACATGGAACGATCATTTCCAAAATACCAGTTAAGAGTTATGTTTTCTGTGCTCACAACAACTGCATACGAGTTGGGATTTGCTTTGAGTAGGTTTTTAGCGAGGTCTATGGAGATGAGGCCTGCACTACAACCCATGCCTCCAAGATTATAACTTTTGATATCAGTTCTAAGCTCGTAATGATTCACTATCATGGAGGAGAGGGATGGGGTTGGATTGAATAAGCTGCAGTTCACAACAAGTATATCAATGTCGCTCGGCTTAACCCCGGTTTTTGCGAAAAGCGCGTCCAGAGCACCGAACATAACTAACTCTGCCTCGTTCCGAGCTTCATACATAGACAAATTGGGCGGTCTAGATGTTATTCCTCTCGGGAAATATGTTTCGTCTCCTAGACCGGACCGGGTCGCAATACGCTTCTGGAACTCAATGGTATCCTCCTCAAAAGCTCCTGTCTCTTCGGTCATTTTCAAAAACGAGTTCACCGCCATCTTACGCTCATCTTCCGGTTTGTAACATGCGAAGTCGACGAGGTAAACTGGTCTGGAGCGCTTGGCATAGTAGAGGCCAAGAAGGAATATTAATACAGCTGAGCAGGCGAGTCTTATGGCGGTGTCAATGTCTTGGAATTGAAGGGACCGGGTTGACCATACATCGTAAGCCCGGTTTAGTTCTAGACCGGTGAATTGTACCAGAGTGGCCGTGAACAGAGGTAAGATTATGAGGAAAAAGAATAGTGTGGCGGGGTTACACGAATACCCATAACCTAACTTGACGTACTTGAGCTTCACAGATTGTAAGAAGTCGGGTAAACGACGTCGGATTCTGATGACGGCAGAGGAGGAGTCTTTGAACGCCATCTCCGCCGTTAATCTCTCCTTATCCATCTCTATGCTATTACTTCCCATGATGAGTATAGTGGGTATGTCTGTATGTCTCTCCCTTCTTTCTTTGTTTTGCTCTTTTAAGAAAGAAAAGAGGGCGTTGTTTATTTATAAAGAATAGTCTATGAGAAGCTGAACCAAATCACCATCCAAAGAATAACAAATGCTGAATTGAAAGAAAGCCCTACACGTTTAGAAACAGTTGGTTGGTGTGATATAGATAAAGAGAGAGAGAGCGTGAGAGAAGTTTGAGGCCCGAGAATGGGAAACTAGGTCACTAACATTTGTATATTATCTACAAGAAAGCTGGAGCGATATAGTCTTGGAATTTATGGTGAGTAGTTCCAAGAAAGGATGGATAGCTCAACCACCATGAAAGTACAAGAGATTGGAACTGTTCTATTTGAAGACAGAAGGTACGCATAATCTATTAGACTATAACCCTAGCTTCTTTTGTTATTTTTTCTTTATTTTAAAGCCTCAAAATTCTCCAAACTTGGTTTTTAAAATGTTGTTACTCAATTTTCAATGAAGACGGAGATAACTATGGAATTGAAGCTGAGAACAATGGTGGATGAAGTAATAATGCCTATTATTACTATTAATATTTAGTTATTAAAATTTATATTAGTGTTAAATGTCTATTATTATAAATATATTATTAAAATCCTATTTTAATTTAACTGATTAATTATTTGTTAGAATTTCTAATTAGTTGTATTCAATTTCTACATTATATATTTTATAGATAGTAGATCATCACAAAAATACATTGGATGAAAATCAAATTGAATGATCCTAAATCTAATATTTTATTACATGCGGTAAAGCCGCATTTAGAAAAGAAGAAACGAAAAAGAGTGTTTGAGGATTTCTTTTAACATGGCTCATGAAACATTACGGTAATTAGGTGAAAGGCTGACAAGGCCGGTGGATTTAGGTGACTGGCCGTGCGGGAACAGTAAATAAAGGTGGTGGTGGTCAACGAAGATGGCGGTGATATTGACCCATCCAAGTCCTCGTTCCTCTATGCTGGCAGATCTAACGGTAGTAGTCTTGCCACGTACACAAAGATAGAACACTATAATAAGATCTCAAACTACAACTAAAAAAATAATAAGCTCTCATAACCCTAGCCCATTCCCATATTGGGCGATTTGTAATAAAAATTATATTGTCAGATATGTGGCTTTCATGGGATCAATTCTCCCCTTGCTCATCTCAATACGTTATTTAAAAGAATCGAAGAAAAAGTGATGTAAGATAAACAAGTTACTTCAAAGCAGGCACGCATTTGAAGAAGATTTTAAGATCTTTTCATGCCCAAAATGGTTATATTTGCCACTAGAATCTGCTGTTAACCATAATTAAACATTTTCCAATCTTTCGAAATTAGGTGTGTCTTCTCTTCTAATTAGGTGGAGACATTGTAGTGAAGTTCAGAGTATCAAAACATTTCCCCAAGTAGGGCTTAAGACCAACCAAGTTCAGAGAATCAAAACAGCACGGCTGCATTGCGTCTTGTATTGGGTATTTCATATTTCAAGCTAAAACTCTGAAAATGTAGAGAAGAACCCTAAAAGGATGAAAAGATGATCAAATCCATAACGTTTAGAGATTAATAATGTAATGCAATCATTCCCGTGCTTCTTAAAATGAGAAAAATACTGCTTAATTTTGACTTCTCATCATTTGATTATACATACAAATATGTGCTTTTAGCAATTTTCAAACCTTTTTTTGTCATTTGATTGGTGTAGTTTGTCCTTCTAACTCAAAATTTCTTCATGCTTTTGGTGATCAACTTATGGTGTTTGTGTTAGTTACGATTTCCTATTGTAAACATGGATATTGAAGACGATTCCAAAAGGCAATTAGCTTCTTTCACTTTCCATTTGATAGGGGTTGGCCCAAGGGGAGGACCACCTACACTATTAGGACCGCCATTTATAAATCATTGTGAATGTGATACTATAAAGTTGGAGGACAAGACACTATTGTATGTTCTAACATTAATATATCTTTAAAACGTCAGTTATTATAAATTAGAAAAAAAAAAAAACAGAAGGAAGGTGGTCGGTAAGAGTTGAAGATAGCAAGAATCATGGATTTTTTTTTCTTTTTTCCTTAAAACTTAAAATAAATTAAAGTATGTTGAATGTCATATAGAGTTATAAGGTTTGCTGCTTCAAATATTGTATGTCATCATTCCGGTCTCCGATAAGATTAGGATTTCAAAGTTTGTTTTATGTTATAGTTTTGTCAATTAGGTTGGCCAAGAGAAGATAAGTTTATATGAAACTAGCAGTTTTGGGTCAAGCAATAATCTTAAGAACTGTGATTAGACAAATGGTTAAGGCTATAAGTAAAGATTTAGGTCTTTGGCATTAAAAGTCTCAACTCCCAGCAGATTCTGTTAAGCAGATAGGCAACCGTCCCTTGGGTCATTTATTTATCGATAGTAAAGTTTGTAGAGTTTGAGAATAGACGGGGTTTGTTTTAGGTGCACCTATACCATCCAAAATAAGATAATTTGGTAAGTGGATCGTTGTTACATTACAGGAGCTACTAACCAGAAACCAACTAAATAAATGATCAAGTTGAGGGAATGTTGGCCCTACTTTCTGTTACAGTTCTAACCATATTAACATATATACATACATATATCAGCATTGATGCCCCTTTACTTTCAGGTGAATGTCAATGTGATAGGCATTGTGTCCTCTGCACTGCAGCCTTATTAGAAAGCATGTAAAGCGTGTCCGTCCTCATCAACGCGTTCAACCACTACTGAGATGTGTCTGTCCTCCTGCCTACCCGCTCTAGAATTGGTCAAAATAGCATCAAGTTTAACATGTTTCCAAAATGTTCAAATTAAACCAACCTTAAACGAAAAATCTAACAAAATTAAGTCTTTATCAATTAAATGTCAAGTGAATTTTAAAAAAAAAAACTTTATAAAGTGAGACCCACTTGCATATATTGCTTTGTTGAATAGGGGTGAAGCCATTTCGGAACATAAATATACTCTACACGAATCACAAAGACTAAGCCAAGGGTCTCAATCTTCAAAAATTTAATGGGTTTGGTTCAATGAATTAGAGAAAATACGTGGCTCGGCGAAGCATTGCGGGAAGAACAAGCCCATTCTTTAAGGGCTTTTGATTCACATCTTTCTATGACATCCCCGCTCCACTTGCAGCCACAACTCTCTTTATAAACATTTGTAGGATTACCAGCTTATTTTTGTTCTATAGCCATGGATTCCTGTAGGAATGAGTCAATTCTTGCTATGACCTGCAAAAGAATTTTGATTCAGTTAAAGAGACCCCAGTTATCCACAAAGGATAGCGGATGGATGCAAGAAAGGGCAAAGTGAAATCACCTAAAACCTTCAAAAGTTGCTTCAGATTTCCAGACTATATCATTCATCCCCGATGAGAAAGTTTTGTAGAACTGCCAAATAAATAATGGGCATAAGCAGATGAGTCAAAAGTGAATCATACGCTGAAAATGGTCAACCCATGAATGAAAAGCAAAATTAAGAAAACGGGGTCAGAATGAGAATTATTGGACATGCCTTGTGAAACTCCAACGTATCACCACTAACTTTCCGGAGCTCCACCATGTGCAGAGACGGAGCCACTTCGAACACCTAAAGGTCGAAAGCCATATATTGTCAGCTTTTGGAATTCAGTCGCAGAGTAACCCGATTTTTCTAAATGCATGTTCTAGAACCGTTCAACAGTAAATGACCCGGTTGCATGTAATGATCAAATTTAATGCACAACCAAATCTTTGCGAAATGCAATCGGCCAAAGCATAGCTTCTTCCTTGGTAATAATTTTTCAAAGAGCTTATACTCATCGTAGTTAAGATTATCACCTCAGTAGCCATAGCAAGCTGGCCCTTTCTTCCAGTTTTATCACCCTTCAACTGCATCTGCAATGCTTGAATGGGAAATTTAGGCATTACTGATAGTAACAATTAGAGAATTTGTTGTCCACCACAAAAAAAAAAAAAGATAGGGATATTGTTGATAAAAAGTATTAAAAAAAAGTCATAAAGGTGAACTGGATGAACTGACGAACCATCGGATAGAAAAAAAAAAGTAAAGCTTATTACCTTGTAGTTTCTTTTGTCAACATTGAAACCCAAAGGCTTTGCAGCTTCCTCAAGTTTAGACATAATGTCGTTTGCAGGGCTGTGAGAAGCAAAACGTTTTTCTCGCTTCACAAGGCCCTAAGAGTTTGGATATCAAATAAATAGAAAGATGCCCAGTTAGCATAGAGATCAAAGCTTGGTGAAGAAAACAGTCAACTTGAAGTTAATAATCAAATAATAACCAGATTATCTGAAGAAATCAACAAATCATGAGTTGCAGGTGCAAACCATTAAGTCAATTAACAGATAAATTTTATATGGCATGCGCCCAAAATTCAATACCATTTTGCAGGGTTGTATACCAGCTTAAATAGGTCATTGCAAATATGATAACTACAGCACCATGAAAAAGAAATCACACAAACCTCTTTGCCAAACAAATTTTCAAGACTGAAGCCTTGTGTTTTAGAGATCAGCTCAAAGGCATTCATTGATACAGGTTTCTCCTTCCTTTCTGTTACAAGATGTTCCTGCAATATAAATAATTTCAGTTGGAAAAAGTTTTTCATAAGATATTCTAACTTCAAGTTGCATTAATCAACTGCATAAGGAGGCAGGCTTAAGTTAAACCCAGTAAATTCTAGAGGCCGGAATTGAAGACTCGGGAGTTACCAAATAGTTACTATAGAATAACAATTGAAGGAGAAGCTTCACAATAATTGGGAACTAGACCTCATATGCATATCTTCATTCAGAGAACAATATCTCTCTCTGCTTGAAATCTAAATTCCCACAACTTATTAGTAGTCAAGCTGACCTTGGGTGAAAGAAGTACAAATTATGAAAAGAAATTCTTACATTTGAGTTGTTGAACACAGCATCAACATCGTTTAAATTTACATCCTCTTCCTGCTCGAACTGTGGAGGCCTATATCCTTTCTTGAACCACTCATCTTCTAATATCTCAGGAATGGTTATACGCTGCAGTAAAAGTATCTCAATAATCAGTACAAAGCATGTACTAAAGAAGAATGCATCTCATGAGATATTTATGGCTTTCATCCACACATAATCCTGAACAACACGGATCAACAGGACCAGTAAAAAAGAAGGCACATGCAAATGCAGTTCCAACAGATAGGTCTCTGAAGCTTACTGTGAGAGGGTTTGGATCAAGAATGCGCTTTATCAGGTTCTTTGCACCTGATGAAAACCATGATGGGTATCTAAATTCAGCCCCGCAAATCTGAAGTGATTTTTTGACAAAAATTGTTGAGTTATCAGAACGCATAATCTGAATAGAAAAATCTCTTAGCAAGCACTCACTTTTTTGTACAAATCCATAAGATTAAGCTCTTCAAAAGGTAAATAGCCTGCCATAAGTACAAAGAGAATGACTCCACAAGACCATATATCAGATGTTGTACCATCATAACCTTTGTCTCTAAGTACCTGTATAAGAAAAACACCATGCACCAAACATAGTAGTTCTACCATGTTACATTCTAAATTCAAAAGAAACAGAATAGATAAGAAGCAGTAGTATCTACCTCAGGAGCAACATAATTTGGAGTTCCGCAGGCGGTGTGAAGAAGTCCATCCTCCTGAATTGAAAAAGATAACCACTAAGGTATGGCCTTATTGTGAGTAATGCAAAGAATGTAGATGTCATGATCATAACCTAGCTAATATAATTTCCATTATTCTAAAACAAAGATATTTTGACTGAGTGTACACAGCTGTTAAAGGCTTAAAGCTCAGAACAGCCATTAAGGACTGTCCACATTACTACATCTTATTAAAATAAACTATAATCTAAAGCATTAAAAAAACTCACCCGCAATTGTTGGGATAATGCACTCAACCCAAAATCTGAAACTTTAAGAGCACCATAAGAATCAAGAAGAAGATTTTCGGGCTACAACAAAATTGAATCACCATTACCGTTAATCGAAGTTAAGATACAAGAAGTAAACATTTCTCAATCAATAAAAAAGGCAAACTTTCTTTCTCCAACCTTCAAATCTCTATGGAACACTCCTCTGCTATGACAGTAATCCACAGCATTAATCAGCTGGTGAAAGTATATCCTAGCATCGTCTTCTTTGAGCCTACCGCATTTGGCCTAAGATAACAGATAATATGCGTATAAATTTAATTAAAAATATATAATTCTAATCAATTATTCCACATTGATTCTTACAATCTTGTCGAAGAGCTCCCCTCCACCAACAAACTCGAGAACAATATAAATTTTGGATTTGCTTGCCATAACCTAAACTTTTAAGAAAAGAACTGGTGAATTTATGAACAAGTAATTAATTTCAACACAAATCAATTTATAACAAAACTTTGTAATACCTCGTAGATTTTGATGACATTAGGATGCTTGATAAGCTTCATTGTGGATATTTCCCTTTTCAACTGAGAATAAGATGAAGACACTAGATAAACAAATTGAAGGACAAAATAAGTTGAACTTCACATTCGTAACGTATAAAAAAAGGAACCTGCTCGACCATCTTGTGGCGGAGAACTTGTTCTCGGTCAAGGATTTTGATGGCGAAATTACCATCGGTTTCGACGTTCCGAGCGAACTTGACCTTGGCGAAGCTTCCCTCGCCTATGGTCTTTCCGAGCTCATAATTTCCCACGCGCGTCCTCGCCGCTGGCATATTCACGCTTTCTCCCGTTCGCCTGTAAAACTATACCAACACTGAACTGCCGCAATGGGTAATTGCAAGTAAGTTACGTGGGTGTGATGTAGAAGAGAGACGTTAGAAGGACGGAAGTAGAATATCAAGTGTGCGAACTGGGAAGTGTCATCAGATGAGTCGGTGGGTCCCATTTCTATTATCTGATTTAACTCAATCCATTAACTCCGCGTGCGCTCCGCGTAGGATTTAAGATTAGGACGACTCTTTTGAATATGTATGGAATAAGGATTATTCATAATAAAAAAATTGTTAACTTACGAGGTGTTTTAGGAGGGTTTCAATTATGAGAAGGCGTCTTTAAGTTATTCTTTTTCAGACTAATCTTTGCTTTTACTGGATCAGCCCGTAAGGAGTAAAGTGCTGGCCAAACAGATTTTTCCATTATCAGGACTTTAACTCAAAATCTCTGGTTAAGAAATGAAAATACTGAACAACTTACACCAACTTATTTAATTATTATTCATAAAATTTCATAAATAAGATTTATAGAAATTAGATGAATGAGATGCTACAAATTTCTAGAGATGCTACAAATTTGTATGTCTGACCCTGACAAAAAAGGGCCTCCTGAAATAATTGAAGGGTGAATAGAACGATTTGGTATAATGATTGAGAAGGTCCAAAGGCATTAATTAATAAACAATAATGACACAGTGCTCCTGCGGTTGAAGGTGCTTTGGCGGATTAGGCCTTTCAATTATAGAGATGGACCATGTCCACGAGAAGGCCACGTGCTTAAGTTATCAGCATGCGGTGGAGAGGCAGAGGTGATTGTCCATAAGTTGTCGTGTGGCGAGACTTTTCCCATGAGCTATTGTCATATCCACTGGCCCGACTTGTTTCAGTCAAGTCACCGTTGCTCGAAGAAAATGATGCAACTATTTTTTTAACGATATTATATAGTTAAATTTTTTATTATTTTAAAATTGAGTTAATTTAACTCAAATTGAATTATAGAAAAATATTTATAAAATAAAATTTTCACAATTTTTGGATTAAACAACCTATTTCAAAGAATTAATCATAACATTATTGAGTGAATTATATAACTATATTTGAGCCCATAGAGAAACATCAAGTAAGCCCAACTAAGAGCATTATAATGGTTTTGGTCTCTATGTCTAGCTCCTTTTTGAGCTTACATACAGGTCCCAACGCCAACGCAGCAAATGGAGTTTGGTTTTTCCATTAAACTCTCCTATGTGAACTTTCTGCTAGCCACGTCAATGTTCCTACATACCCTAGTGGGCGTAGTCGATTACACTAACACAGTCCTACCAATCAGAAAGTTGGTTCATTTTTCGTCCTGTTAGTCGCCCTTGCACTATGTTAGAGAGATCTTGACTCGTCTGTGTAGCATAAGAACTCGCACATATTTCCCCCGGTTATGACATTAGCTGCATTCTTAATTTGGAGGAGATGATAAACCTTTTTTGTCTTGGAGTGTTGGGTGAGAGCTATACCCGAGATTCTCAAAGCTAACCCTTTTATCAGACACTCCACAAAATTGTTGCAAGCAACTCGACGTAACCTCATCCTGAGTTTCCAATTCCTCACCCATAAATAGGAGGTTTTCAGCAAAGAATGTACGTGAAATTAAAGGGCTTAGTGTCCTTGTTCTAATTGGCTTCCAATTTCCATCACTAACTAGTTGCATTATCAAATGATTTAGTTTCCCAACACGCTAGACAAATAGATAAGGGGACAGTGGTCCCTTTGGTAGATCCCCCTATTAGGACTGAATTAGAGTTTCTTGTATCCACTACAAAGTATAGAGAAAGAGGTGGAAGAGACTAATCAAGTTAACAAAATTAGCTGGGATGTTGGATTTGAGCAAAACCTGGTGTAGAAAGGCCCCACCATAGCTTGTTCTAAACTTTTTCCATGTCCAATTTGATGATCATAAAGCTCTTCTTACCCCCTTGTTGTCTAAATGTGTGGACTATCTCTTGCATTTATATAATGTTGTCCTCGTCTAACCTCCCGGTGATGAAGCTACTCTAATTCTTGCTAATCAATCCATTCATCCATGTTTTGATCCATTGGATCAACACCACGGAGGTAACTTTTAGAGCTACATTACATAAAGCAATAAGCCTTAAATGTCCTTTCTTCATTTAAGAGGGGCTAGATGTCTCTTAAATAAAGAAATATCCAAAATTTTCTCATTACACAAATCACTAAGAGTATAGATAGAATTCAATTCAAATCTTCCTCATTTATTACATAAATATCCAAAATCTTTAGGAAATTTCCAAGATTGATCTTAGATATAATATATGCAGAATCCCATTCTCCTTCATTTCTTAATAGTTTCTTCATATTTTTTCTATTTTTTATTCTCTTCTATGCTATTTTATATAGATCATTTGCAAGTTGTGCGTGATACAAAGTTCATGATGCAAAACTCATTTAGTTCATCCTTGGAACAATCGGTAAAGTTTTTCCTTTGTGACCATAAGATCAACGGTTCAAATCACGAAAATCAGTGTTTTGAAATCTGGACCGGACATCGAACCGGAGGTCTTACTGGTCACCGGTTTGACCAGTTCAACCACTGATCGAACTGGTGTGACGTCATAATTATGCAATAATTATATTTAATTATATATAATATTAAAAATATTAAAATATACAAAAATATACCAAATAATATAAAAATAAATAAAAAATTATTAAATCAATGGACCGGTTTGACCGATCAATTGACGGATTTTGACCAGTTCTCACTGGTTCAATTAAGAACCGATTTTTTAGAGTAAACTGGACCAGATAACCGATCGGTCACTGGTCGAACCAAACCGATCGATCGGTTAAAAAAAAGGATTGAAAACAATATGTTTATAAAAATATAAAAAGAAGGTTGCGTATATTATGACCCTCTTGAGCCTTTAGCCTTTTGTACTGGTTAAGTTGATTTTCTATTATAGTATAATATTTGTTCAACTCATCAAAAATAGATATCTTCATAATCTAAGAATCCAACAAAATCGAATGCTAACTATCATTTCTTATTGAATGAATTGATCGACTTACTATCGAACGTTGATTTTGGACTATAAAATTTTCTTTAAACGATGATTGACAATATACTTTGAATCAAAATCGAGGGAAGTATTGTCAGATTGTTTCTACTAACTTTTTACTCCAATTGATATTCTTTTATAATTAAAATTTTGAATTCAAAAGAAAATGTACATTCTTTTCTTTATATATTAAATTCAATATTAATACAAAGTTATATATAAATATTATGTAGAAATTTTATTTTGAATAAATTAAAGAACCTATATTACTAATCTGTTACGTATTTTAGTATTCCTGTTCATCCTCTCATTATATTATTTCTTAATTGTCTGTTAACCTTAGAGTTGTAACACCCACATACTCCCTAAGAGGATGTACACGTGTCACACAAAACAGAACTAAACAATTCATAGAATTCCAAGTTTTTCAAGAAACTCATGCAAACGTATACTATATTTCATTTATTCTTGACAACAGTTAACCTTACACACATTGTATAAATATCATAATACATGCTCTAAAATTTCATATCTAACCTGTATTATAGTTATTACAAACAATATACACAAAATACAAAAGGGTCTCATCATAATGAGTACAACCCAAAAAAAAATTGAACATTTCCAAAACAAAATAGCTTCTTCTTGGTCACTGTGGTGGTCTTTGTCCCAGTCTTTAAACCTTTTTATCAGAAACTACACAGAGGTAAAACTACTGTGCTAAGCATATAGCTTAGTGGGGAACAATAAATAAGATATAATGTTGGGACCCGATCCGGGAACCGGATCCCAACCGAAAAAACGGAACGGAAAGACGGAAAATCGAAAAGCAAGAAATCGCTAATCGGAATACAAATCGCATCATCGGAGCGAAACGAATACTCAGAAAATTGTGCATCAGAAATACGAATAACAAAGCGGAGAAACTCGAAAGGCAGAATTTCGAATCGAATGCGAATCGAAATAATCAAACTGAAACAAACACCGACATCCGTTTCAAATATGAAGCATAGCAAACTCATCGCATTGGATAACTTACGACATTTCAAATCCGGTATAAATTTTTTTTTCCTCTTATTCATTCCTTTTCTCTTTAATCAATCTCATTCAAATCATAACCATTCCATACAATTCCCTTTTTGGAAACTCATCCTCACCAATTTCAATTCACTTAATTCATCTTAATCATTTCTTATACAATCATATAAATCCTCAAACTCATTTCTTTAAACCCATTTTACCGAAATTTGGAAGATATAACAAATTGTATTTTGACAGCCCAAAATTTAAAAACCAAAGAAACGCACTTCTAATACACATAATCCAATAGCACAAGGCAACATCGGACCTCCGTCAAGCATCCAAACACCAAGCAGAAACACAATCTTAGTTCTAAACACTTCATCATTCCAATCCATAATACATCTCAACTTAATTATCCACAATTCAATCACAAGCCATTCATAACTCATAACCTGAAATACATCATAATTTACATGATGACTTTTCAAGCCATAAACAAAAGCAATACAAAACTATCGGTTTGACATCATACTCGTCTTCCATCCGATCTCTGCGTGAAAACACGGAGATGGGGATGAAAGGGGTGAGCTTCAAGCTCGTGGATAATATATTTATAAACCGAACAATAAGCGGAAAAATCTTTTATTTTCAAACTTTTCAAACATTTCCCATTTAAGAATTTCTCCAAAAACTCATTTTAAAACCTTTCAAAACATTCATAAACCTTCATCAACATTTTCTAAAATTTCCAAATCTTCATTTGTTTCAAAGTATTCATAAACATTTACTTTCTCATTTCTCATGTACAATTTCAAATATGAATGCATCACGTCATAATACATTACAACATAAACAAAGCAAAATCACATAACACGTCAAATGGTTTAGTGTTGGACCCCACACCCCACCCGTAGGTGTTTGCAGGTTATACTGCGGCGTGTATTTGCGGGTTATACCGCGGCATCCAACACAAATCACATAACACATCAAATGGTTTGGTTTGGTTCGGTCCAAAACAGGACGTAACGCACATTCCCAAGATAGCGTTTTTCAGGTAAGTGAATGAGAGGGAGTCCGAGATCGGAACTCCTATGCCACTAGCGGGCAGCCGGGAGAAGGCTATAACAAGTAGAGACAGCTCTGACTCACAAAGGAACTTACCAAACCCATATAGCACATAGCAAAACATAATTTCAGATGGCCCGAAGGCACTTTTCAAACATCTTGCTTTTCACATTTTTCATCTCATAACATCAAATTGTGTCATAAATGATACAAGCATATATTTACATGAATTCACATTATCAATCTAATGAAATGCACATCACCAAATTAATCACATAATAATCACATTCATGACCAAACATGCACTAATTTCTTTAAATCATTTAAATCATAAATCACATAATTTGAAAACCATGAAATTCATAAGTCTTGTATTTTCTAAAACTCATTTTACTCCTTTGAAATCATAATTTCAAACATTTACATCCTTTTCAAACATTTTATCCATAATAATTTATCAAAATCAAATTTTGCTTTCTTTAATTTTCAAAATTCACATTTAGCTTATAATTCAATAAATAAATATACTACCCACTTCATATCCATGCTAGCATCTTGTCCAATGCTTCAATTTGACATTTTCTCCTTTCTTCCTTCCAATTGAAAATTCCCTAAATCAATTTCATCAAAATTTAATCTCATAAATAACTTAATCCTTCAATTTGATGCTTAAGTCATCAATTCTTACTAATTCCAAGATAGTTACATCACTAATTCCAAAAACTCTCCAAATTACAAATTGAACCTAAATCAATCCAATCAAATTCAATATCATAATTAACTTAATTTCTCAAATTGAACTTAGAAAATATCAATTCCTCTCATATTCAAGCTATTTCAATCTCTAATTTTGAAAATCCCCAATTTTCAAAATTGGCCTAAACCAATTTGCACAAATTCAATATCATAAAACATAATTTCTTCAAAATTGATTCCATATTTCATCAATTAATGCTATTATTGATGATTCTACACCATTAATTCACAAAATTTGGGAAAATCCCCAAATTTCTAATTTTGGCCTAAACCCCCAATTTACAATTTTTCAAATTAAACTTCACCTAAAGCATAAATATCAAAATTAACTTAGGATATCTCAAATTTATCACTAATTCAAGCAATCTAAAGCAACAATTTCAAAAACCCCCAAATTTCACTATTCATCATCTTCTTCACTAAGCTTTCTCTCTCTAGAATCTTCCATAACCAAAATTAACTCATTATACTTGACAATCACTAAAATTAATCTCATAGCACATAAACCCACATCATTTCTACTTAATCTAAACCAAAAATTCATCAAAAACTCAGAGTTGAAAAAATTTCTCTTACCTTCTCTCTCTTGATTTCGAAATTTCTTGGTTCCATTTGAAAGCTTTGACCTCCTTCCTCCTTTTTCCCTTGGAAGTTACTCAAAACTCTTGCTTGAATACCCTTGAAAATCGAAATCTAGCATTTTCTCCATATACGAAACTTCTTCTTTCTCTTCTCTTCTTCTTTTCTTTCCTTTCTTCTTCTTTTCTCTAGAACACTCGTGAATCTCCTTAAAAAAACGACAATCTCTTTCATTTTTAAGCCATGTCATTTAAATGATGATTAAAAGACCAAAATGCCCCTACACTAGCTTTTAAGTTACTCTCACTTGCGGGTCTGATTCGCACAATCAAATTGAAGGAATTTGTTAAAACTTTCTTCACTAGAAATGTTCCTCTCAATCATACAAATCCAACGCCACTGACCGCGCTCAATTCCGATCACTACATCAAAAGTTATGCGCAAAACAGTTCGGGTAAAACCACATTCTAACACATTTTCCATGTACGATTATATCCGTCTGGAAATTCACATTCTTA
Source organism: Erythroxylum novogranatense (assembly GCA_029891385.1). Classification (NCBI taxonomy): domain Eukaryota; kingdom Viridiplantae; phylum Streptophyta; class Magnoliopsida; order Malpighiales; family Erythroxylaceae; genus Erythroxylum; species Erythroxylum novogranatense. The sequence goes on along the minus strand of CM057231.1, from coordinate 10,321,021 downwards.
ATCCCAGAATTGAAACTTTATGTCTTCATAACATTTGTAGCCTTATGTCTCTAGTTTCATTCAAATCAAGAATCGTCTCATTTCGATTCCCATATCAAAAGTTATACTCAAAATACTCTCAGGTGTTCATAATCAAAAAATTACACTCTAATCCGAACTTCCATTCATAATTCAAAGGTCTTAAGGGAAAAATTGACATTTCATTTCTTCATATGATTTGTAGCCCCTTGTCTTAGCTTTATTTCACCTCAATAATCGCTTCAATCGGATCTCTACAGATCCCGAATTTCACAAAATACTGAACTATGTTCAGAAAATTTCCCGACTCACTTTGATTAAATTAATCACCATTAATTTAATTTCAAAAATTCAAAAATTTCTACGAGGACGTAGATAATTGTCTTAGGAATCCAACACCACAAGAATCAACTCAATCGGATGTCGGACGGAAAAGATATAAGCAAAATAGTGAACAAAGGTCAGATTTGAGAAAGTAAAGTCAAGAAAACCAAAGAATAAAAACGGCGTCGTGCGGGCGAGGTCGCCTTGGTGACGCGTCGCCCTGGTGACGCGGGCGGAACGCCCGCCATCACTACGGCGATGCGTCGCCCTAGTGACGCGAGCTAAACACTCGCCATCGCTAGGCGATCGTCACCCTAGTGTGAGGATAAAACAAATTTCCTCTTCTTTTTTTCTTTTTTTTCACATAAAAATCTAAAACTTCCAAAATTCATAACTCTTAATCCCGAACTCTAATTTTGACAAACTTAGTCTCTATAGAAAGCTTAAAGGAAGCTCTACATCTTTCACGAAGGACATAAAACTCAATTCGACTCCTAAAGGATTCCATTTTCCGGTCAAAGATACTATCCTCTAATAATCATGCTAAAACCACAATATAAACTTGTAAAAATCATAACTTATTATTCCGAGATCGAAAAATTGCATACTTTATATCAAAATAAAGATCAAAGCAAATCCTTCAATTTTCATGAAGAACATCAAAGCTCAATTAACCTCTAACTAGGTTAATTTCTCAGTCAAAGTTTCAATCATAATAAAAGTCAAACCTTTCAAACATAAACTTTGACTGATCATAACTTCCACTCCCGATATCGAAAAATTGCAAACTTTATGGCTACAGAAAGCTCTTAACGTACTCTACAAGTTTCCAGAAGACCATTTTCTCAAATTATGCCTAAATCAAAAGTCAACTTTCAAAGGCCAAAAAGTCAACTATTTCACAATTTTTCATATTTTCACACTTTCTCATTTTAGTCATGATTCTCAACTTAATTTCAATCAACTCATCCCCTTAATTTCATAAACCATACCAATCCACTAAAAACCCCAAAGATATCAAAATCAGATCATTTCTTTTATTCTCAATATTCTTTAAATTTTAAGCCATCTATTATACAATACATTCACCAAGCACTCCTTAAATTTCATTTTCATAATTCAAATTTCACTCAAAGATCGGGGTCCAATATATAAACTGACGACTGTCTCTAACAATCATGTAGCATTCACATGTACAGAATCAAATCATATCACAAACAATCTTTAATTGTTCATATTAAAGAGTAATCCAAACATTATATGTCTCAAAACGAAATATGATTCATCAATACAGAACAAAACATTTAAATATCAAAACAAAATGTACAAGTATCAGAACATGATATGATACTTTCATATTAGAATATAACTTGTATCAAATCAGGATATGTCTTATATCAAATAAGAACTTATCTTGTTTCAGAACAGAACCCAAAACCTCATAACCATCACGGCTTACTCTAATGCTGATTAGGCTGGGTGTCATGATGATCGTCAATCTACATATAGTTATTGCATTTTCTTTGACTTCTTTTTAATTTTTTGGAGTTCTAAGAAATAACCTACTGTGGCTAGATCTAGCATTGAAGCAAAATACATGAGCATTGCTCTACTGAACCATGTTGGCTTAATTCTCTATTTGGTGAGCTTGGATTCTCTGACATTAAACCACTTTTGTACTGTGACAACATAGGCATTACCATTCTTACTGTAGATCCCATTTCTCATGCTCGTACTAAACATATTATATACATTTTGTTCGTGATTTGGATGTGAAGAAATTTATATTCATAGATCATATATCAACTTCTCACTAACTTGCTAACATTCTCACCAAACCATTGGATTTTACTCCCTTTTTTATGTTACGTCACAAGATCAATATTTTTTCAAACATTAGCTTATGGGGGATGATCACAAAACATCTTCTAAATCTTTTTTTATTGTAATTAAATTAGATAAACTCATCCTTATATCAATTCATCTTAGTTTAGATAACATCATATATAGTTTAGATAACTTCATTTACAATCCAATCATTTAGTTTAAATTGAATTAATTGTATATTGATTCATCTTATCTCAATTTGTGTATAAATATAGCATATGTTGTAAAGCAAACACATAAACTTTTAACTTCTTAGCTCTATTTCTTTCCTTTAATAAGAAATGATTCTCCATTCATATTTAGTTGTGAGCAATCTACGTTTGTATCTCACATATTTCACTTCTCCGACATCTTACTGAGTTTCCCCCTCATCTTTTTGGAAAAGCAAGCTCCATAGTGGTAAAATCTCATCTTGTGTGTTCCGCAAAGTTACAATAGTAACATTTAAACTTTTAAAATGCTTAAGGATTTCGAAATGATCTTCCAATTTTGGGGAGGATTTGCAAAACTCTGTTTTCATCGAAAATTAAATTAAAACCTTTCATTTTGGGTCAATGGGACACCTAAAAATTTTGCTCAACCAGTAGGGCTCTTAATCTAATTGAAATTTATGATTAAGGACTCTACTCGTACTCTAAAAGGATTTCTCAACCTTAATTCCTACATTAATTAAAAGTGACCTGAAAGAAAGGAGAAGAATACAGCTAGAGTAAGAGGATGCATTGGATCAAAATGAGGTCTATTATATAGTAGTGGTAGTGGATTAGAGTTGTCAGATGTCTCTTTTAAAGAACAATAGCCTAATTTGAGTCGAGAAATCATGTTAAGACTAAACTCAATTAATATGCATTAAAGACGGGCTTAATGAATAACTACTAAAAAATGGAATGGTTCCATTGGTCAAATAGTTTCACAAGCTAGCCAATATAGTAATGAATAAGAAAAAGCATAGACGATCACTATCCTAACTTTACCATCATTCCTATAAAAGTGAGCATGAGAAGTTTAGCCTAATTTTTTTGTTCATAGGGGAGCTTGATAAAGCATATTTAGTCTTACCGATATGGTCCTACTAATTTATTTATCAGAGAATTAAGCAACAAAACCTTATTCGTTCTACTTAACTAAGCCTCGTGCTCGTTTAAGGAGGGAGTTTGCTTTACCCAACTACTTTTTTAGCAACAAGGCAGAAACCTTTGACTAGATATTCATTAGTTTTTAATGAATAATGAAGAATGCCTTTCCCTAGAAAGCACCTACTACTATTAAAGAGAAAAGTGTGACTTTTCTAACAATAAAATTCTTATCTATTATATTATTAAAGCCTAAAATCACTTTACCAATATAATAGGGCCTCAATTGTTTCTTTCTTTGCATTGCATATGTTTGCACATTATTACATTAATAGAATACATATATATAAAGCCTTTCCTTGAGTTTTCAATAAGGGGCGGTTCGTTTATATTTACAGTAATAGGAAGGAGCATTTTTAATAAGGCCCACGCTAGGTGCTTTTTGCTTCCCTAAAATTGAATTTTTTTAATCGATAAAGACTCACACTTTGTTTCAATCAGAATGCGTCCCCGAGACCCTAAACATTGGCTTCCACCAACAATGGACTATTAAGAATTGCATCCCACGCATATTCTACATTATAGCCTACAACATATTCATCTTATGCTTATACGATATCAAACAAAGTTTGATTAGTTTCTAGTAGACAATAAATGAGGAATATAACCAATATAGGGAACAAAGGAATAACAAACCATATCTGCTTTTGTGCCATGGAAATTTCACTCGAGCTACATAGACCTATATATATTACTACAGTATACAGGGGTCCCTAACTAGAACTACACTTACAAGTTTCCTTGTATGTGGCTCATTCATGCTTTTTGAGGCGTTACTAGTGACTCAACATGGGAGAGAAGGCGACTAAACTGCATACTTTCCTCTTGAGAGCATTGTCTTAGTGAGTAGGAAGCGCCTATCAAGCAAAGATTTCTTTAAAAAAAATAGAATTGTTTCCTTTTTAATGCCTGCCTTTAGTTTAGGTGTAGCCTCCCACTCCCGCAAGATCCGAACCCTATATCGATGGTGATATCCGAGCCTGTGCCTCACGAGGGTGGTGTGCTAGAGCGGTCAAAACAGTTCAAAAACTCAGTAAGACATTTTTATTTTTAAAAACAATCACATGCGCAGAAATCAGTAAACAATTTGGGCTCACTATAATACGAAAACGTTTTCAATCATAAAATAATTTCAGTCATAAGACACTCAACAGTAATTAACCATTTCGTGTAGAGAAATCCCTACCCCATATTGGGCCCAATGTCATTTCTGAATGCTATCAGTAATCACATTACAAGGCAACATTAACCAATAGGGCCCTCTACAATAACAGTATTATTCTGCAGGAATTGCAGAAATACAAATCTTGTACAAAAATAACACTAATGCAGATATGCACTGATCCCGACCATTAACTCTGACCTGCGTGCAGTAGGCATACTCCCGTTTGTCTAACGGGGTACTCTTCAATTCCTGAAAAATATTTGCAATGTTGGGTGAGTTTGCGAACTCAATGAGAAACCATCATCGATGGTTCACTCAATTCATGCATATACAAACAATTCATAGAATATTGCATAATATCACATTCTGAAATATCACATGCGTTATCATTTACAAATATGAGGTGTTTCGCTCATCACACATTTCACATTCAATCATTCATACATGCAATGCCCATGTGACACTTTCCATTTTGTTACATTGTTGTGACCGTGAGCCTGAACTGTCCCAGTGACGGGCATATTGCGTTGAGCCTGTGGCTCTGAATACATTGGGCCTGAATGCCCTGATACGGTGAGCCAGTGGCTCTGAAATACGTTGAGCACGAAGCTCTGTGCGTTGAGCTTAAAGCTCTGAAATAAGTTGGTCTGCTCGGTTACATAAGCTGTCATTATATCGATCATCTTGTTATGCATGAATGCATATGTCCCAATTACATTTACAGCCAGTTTACATTTCTATATCCAATTCTCATTCCTTCGGACCTTCAGTCCGGTATTTCAGTCATAACAGTTTTCACAATTTATTTCATTGAAGCATTCACATACAGCACACACAAATAGAACTTCGATATCAAGTTCCCAGTACTTCGGACACCTATGGTCCGAAATCAATCAAAACCAAACACACATAACCCTCCATTATCTCCACATGGCATAAGTGCATAATATTAAACACATAAAAGTTGAGGAACCAACTAGGTTACTCACCTGCACTTCCGAGCTACTGCCTGGAAGTCCTAGCACTGTCCGTGGAGTGACGATCCAACGGTACCTCTATAACAGTCAAATAATTACTCATCACTAAATATATAATCAAAATATTCAATGATGCACATGTCGTAAATAAAAGATGTACAATGCCTATTCATGACCTTCCCGGTGCAATTCCCACTTTCTTTGCCAAATTCTAATTTTTCCACTCAATTGATCAATAATAACTCATTTCAATTCATTAACATGTTATGGAACTCCACAAGTTCAATTCTAGCATTCAGTTAATTTCCAATTCATACCCACTAGGATATTCTCAAGAAAGACCTCAAAATAAGTGTCGCTATTCTCTGGATCAAAATTCACCCTATGTTCAGTTCTGAAACCCCAAAAGCATTTCCTTAAATTTAGAAATCTCACAATTATATCTCAATTATCAATAAACAACCCTTAGGTTGAAATAGAACATATTCTCAATCTTCTTTTAATAATTAAAATCTTTCTAATTGGAATTCAAACTTTCTTTCTTCACATCAATTGTAGACCTCTTTCTCTAGTTTATAACGAATCAAGAATCACCTCAATTGGAGGTCTACACCATTAGTTATGACTCAAAAAATAAACCAACTCAGTTCAGGAAAATCATTCTCGTCGCGACGTAAGGACACTCGCCGCGGCGTCCCATTGTTCCAGAATTGCTCGCCGCGGCGCACTTGCACGAGAAGACTTGCCGCGGCATGGATTTTTCACGCTCGCCGCGACGTCCAACTGTGCTCGTCGCGACGTCCCGCTTGTCGCGGCAAACTGCTCGTCGCGACGTGCAATCATCCTCTCGTCGCGACGTGCGGTCGTCTTCTCCGATTCTCTTTTTCATTTCTCTCTCTAAAACCAGTCATAACTCAACCATAACTACCCCAATTTGTCACAATTAAACCCATATATGCATTTAACTAATAAATAACCAACATACAATCAATTTACTTACCAAAATCAAGCTCAAATCTTCAGCTCTCGAAAAATCCTCCAATTCCTTTAACACTTACGGCTCCCTCTCAAACCTCAAAATCTTCATCTTCCTTAGGGTTAAAGCTTGGCTTTGCAAGTAGAGAAGAAGCAAGCAAGCTAGCAACGAAAATCACAAAGGGAGGAAGAAACGAAAATCACCAAAGAAAGGAGGAGGAAGCTTGCCCTAGGTGGAGGAGAAAAAGCTTTTGCCAAGATTTAAAACCTAAGGCATTTAAAGGTTAAACAATCAAGCCTTTTGCCTTTGTCCTCACAATACAATTAAATCTCTTTCTCTTTTCACAATCATTTCCAGTCCAATTTGTTTCCAGATTCTAATGGCTCGACATATTAAAACTCCTAAAGTCATATATCAAATTGTCCTCATTGCCATAGGACCGTTATTTCAGTACTATACAATCAATCAGTCTGTCACTCGGAAAATTTCCGGTCTAAACTTTTTCTCCCGAATCATCCAGAAAATTTCTAAGGGTCACTATCAAGTGACAAACACTCTAAAACAGTTCCAATTCCCATTCTCAAGCACAATTTTTCTCAGAGATCACAAGACAAATGACATTCTCAATAAAATGCCGGGAAATGTCATGAATGCATGTACACACAAATGCATGTGCAAAACCGACATTCCTTTAAAATTTAGAGGCCAAATGAATGCTCACATCAAGATATGCAATGCAACTACTAGCCTATCCTAATTTACCAATTTACCCTCCCATCGGTGATGGGATGTTACATTAGGTGTTGGAGCAAGGCCTAAGAATCAAAGTTTAGGTTGGCTCCCAACTCCATATCGGTCAATATCCTGTAGGAAAATCCCGGTGTGTGCATCACATGCACGCGATGCGGAAAACAAAATTTTTGTTCCGGGACCTTCCCGAATGCCAGGATCCATGTGTCTATATATCAAAGTCAAACTATAACGACCAAAGGAGATCGTCTCTAACGATATCCACGCAGAGATCGGAGAACCTAACCGAGGCAAACCCTTTGACCCGAGAATAGCTAGAATAAAGTAAAGACTGCTAGATCTTACCTTATTCTTGGAGAGCTTGGAGAAAACGATGAAGGAGGCTTAGAGAAGAAGAGTGAAGCTTGATGATCGATGATGAAGAGATGAAGAATGCTTAGGATTTTCACAAAATCCTTTTTTCCCTTCTTTTTTCACAAAACCAACGATCATCACTCTTCTATCTTTCATTTTTTTGTCTTCTAGTCATTTAATGTAACTTTTGACAAAGCATAAAAGAGGAAGCTTCTTCTACTTTCCACGTTGACACACACACACACACATATATACCCCCACTTGGTTATGAGTATGGGCAAAGTATCAACTCTTACTAGACTGACCACGTCAAATCTTGTCCAAGTGATATCAGTTCTTGTCCTGGGACTCATTACTTTATATGTCACTGAAGACACTCTTCATGACATATGTACTCCGGCCAGAGATTTCCAAGTAATGACCCTGACAAGAGGCCATGGGTATCATCTTATGCTATTACAGGAGTGGTGAATCCTTTATTGGCTACTCAATTACCTTCGAATACCTCAAGCTGTACCCAATCACCACCCTACGAGCGACCTCTGTAAGGCAACAAGGAATGGAGTCAAAGCACGTAATCAAGATATCAAGATATCCTTGAGTACCTCAAGTCTAAGGATATTTGCACCATTGCTATGATGAGATTATCACTGACATTAAAATAGGACATTCATGTGATGATCTCATAGCAGGTCATCCAATGTACTTACTACCTCTAGTAAGCATTCACATCTCAACCCTAAATATCTCATATTTACAGTTTCTGAGATCCACTGCTTGATCAAATCAAGGAGCTTGAAATGTGTTAGTCTCTCCGGATTACCGATGTCCAATTTCAGTAATCCTACGACTAGGGATAATTTAGATACTGACATAATTGCACATGATAGGAATCTCAGTAGTATGATCACATCATAATTTCCTTCATGCTATGTCATATATCATGGACTTCATTAATTTGCTTATAGATCAATATCAATTCATAAATGATGAACATCAAATTAATGAAATATGCCTTTCTTTATTTATTCATAAAGTATGTACACAATTTTGTACAAAACGCGCTAAAGGGAATTGCCTTTAGGGCACTACTCTAACAAAATCTCTCACTTGATCTAAAGCCAATCGCCTTGGTATCTAATACCATAAGCGAGTACATGAGAATCAAAGCTCTTCTGTGATAATGGCTTTGTCAACGGATCAGCAATATTCTGCTCTGTGGGAATTCTCTCTATCTGGACATCACCTCGACCAATGATCTCCCTGATCAGATGATATCTGCGGAGTACGTGTTTGGATCGTTGATGAGACCTTGGTTCCTTTGCCTGCGCAATAGCCCCATTGTTGTCACAATACAACTGTATGGGCCCATCACAGCTAGGAACCACACCAAGTTCAGTAATGAACTTTTTGATCCAAACTGCTTCCTTTGCTGCATCTAAAGTGGCAATGTACTATGCCTCGGTTGTTGAATCGGCAGTTGTCTCTTGTTTGGAACTCTTCCAACTAACCGCCCCTCCGTTCAGTGTGAATATATAACCTGATTGGGATTTAGAATCATCCTAATCAGATTAAAAACTAGCATCTGTATGCCCGCTCACCTGGAGATTTCCATCTCCATATACCAAGAAAACATCCTTAGTCCTTCGCAAGTACTTGAGGATATTCTTGACAGGCACCCAGTGACTCTCACCAGGATCCGATTGGTATCTGCTCGTAACGCTTAGAGCATATGATACATCGGGTCTCGTACATAGCATTGCGTATATGATAGATCCTACTGCAGATGCATACTGGATCATATTCATGCGCATCATCTCATCTTGTGTCTTAGGACACATAGATTTTGAGAGTGTTATCCCATGAGTCACGGGAAGGTACCCTCTCTTGGATTGTTCCATGCTAAACCTCTTTAGCATCTTGTCTATGTACGTTGATTGTGAAAGACCAAGCAATCTTTTTGATCTATCTCTATAGATCTTTATCCCAAGGATATAAGTTGCTTCACCAAGGTCTTTCATGGCAAACTGTTTGGACAACCAAATCTTCACAGATTGTAGCATAGAGACATCGTTTCCTAGTAATAATATGTCATCTACATATAGCACAAGGAATACGATTGCGAGTCCACTAACCTTCTTATACACACGGTGTTCATCCGGATTTTGAGAAACCAAACTCTTTGATTACCTCATCAAAATGGATATTCCAACTCCTGGATGCTTGTTTCAATCCATAGATGGATTTCTGAAGCTTGCATTCCTTTTCGCCATCATAGGAGATGAAGCCCTCAGGTTGTGTCATATACACATCCTCAGCTAGATTTCTATTTAGGAAAGCTGTCTTTACATCAATTTGTCATATCTCATAATCATAATGAGTGGCAATGGCTAGGAGTATTCTAATGGATTTAAGCATTGCTACTAGGCTGAAGGTCTCGTCGTAGTCAATTCCTTGTCTTTGACGAAAACCTTTAGCCACAAGCCATGCTTTATAGATAATCACATTACCATCCATGTCGGTTTTCTTTTTGAAAACCCATTTACACCCTATGGGTTTTATTCCTTCGGGTGCCTCAACCAAAGTCTATATTTGGTTTTCATACATGGCATCCATTTCAGACTTCATGGCATGAAGCCATTTCTCAAACTCTGAACTCTTCAGAACCTCTTCATAGGTAGTAGGCTCATTATCTTCTATGAGCAATACGTCATTCTGTTCATTCACAAGAAATCCATATCTCTCGGGAACAGTGCGTATCCTACGTGACCTACGAATTTTGTGTGTTGTAGAAGGTTGAACTGTTACTTCATCTGTATGAGTCACAATTTCAGGTTCAGGCAGTTGATCTACGTCTGTTCGAGCATCTTGAACTTCTTTAAGTTCAATTTTGCTCCCACTGTCTTCTTGTAAAAGAAACTCTCTCTAAAAAGACAGCATGCTTTGAAACAAACACCTTTTGTTCCTCAGCAAGGTAGAATTGATATCCCATTGTTTCTTTAGGATATCCTACGAACAAACACTTGTCAGACTTTGCATCAAGTTTATCTGACTGTATCCGCTTCACATAAGCAGGACAACCCCAAACTTTTAAATGAGTAAGATAGGGTCTTTTGTTAGTCCACATCTCATATGGAGTAACATCAACTGTCTTTGATGGAACTCTGTTTAACAAATAAACAGCTGTCTCGAATGCATACCCCCAAAAGGATTTTGGTAACTTTGCAAAGCCCATCATCGATCGTACCATGTCTAACAAGGTTCGATTCCTCCTTTCTGCCACACCATTATGCTGTGGTGTGTAAGGTGGAGTCTATTGAGATAAAATCCCATTATCTCTGAGATAATCTAAAATTTTTTGGTCTAAGTATTCCCCACCACGATCGGATCGTAATGTCTTGATACTTTTTCCAAGTTGGTTTTTTACTTCATTTCGAATTGTTTGAACTTTTAAATGCTTGATTTGTATCTCATCGATCTGGTACCCATATCGAGAATAATCATCGATAAAGGTAATGAAGTAAAGACAACCACTTCTAGCATGGATGGACATCGCCACATACATCCGAATGTATTAGGTCTAATACTCCGATCGCTCGTTCACCCTTTCCTTAAAGGGTAACTTAGTCATCTTGCCTAATAAACAAGATTCACATGTGTCATATGATTCATAATCAAATGACCCTAAACTACCACTCTTATGGAGCTTAGCTATGCGTCTCTCATTTATATGGCCAAGGCGACAATGTCATAAGTAAGTTGATTTTAAATTATCTCGTTTATGTCTTTTCGTGTCATTAACATTCATAATTGGATGTGACATATCTAATATGTAAATTCCATTGCATAATGTACCAGTACCATAAAGCATTCCATTCAAACTAATAGAACAACCATTGTTACTAAAAGTCAAATAGAAACCAACTCTATTTAAACAAGAAACATACAATATGTTCTTTGTTAAAACAGGTACAAAATAACATTCATCTAATTTAATTACAAGCCCACTGGGGAGTGACAAAAAATAAGTGCTTACGGCTAATGCAGCAACTCTTGCTTCATTTCCTACACGCAGGTCTAGTTCTCCTTCACGAAACATCTCATCGTCACGAGGCCTGCATATCATTGCATATGTGTGAGCCATAACCGGTATCTAATACCCATATGTTATAGTCAAAAACAGTATTAACCTCAATGACAAACATACCTGAAGAAGCCGAGGCATCTGATGCCTTCTTCTGCTTCAATTCTTCCAGATAGACTTTACGATTTTCGCCCAGGTGGCGGTCTTGTCCTGATGGAAGCAAGTTCCTTTAGTGCGATTTCTTTGGTTTTCTTTTTGGCTGCACTTCCTTTTGGTTTCTTAGACCTTTTCTTCTTCAGTTTCTTTTTCTTCGAACCAGAAGAAGAAGAGTCCACCACGAGCATTGACTTGCTATCCTTCTTGATAGCTTGTTCTGCTGTCTTGAGCAGATTGATCAACTCAGGGATTGTCGTGGATATTTGGTTCATCCGATAGTTCAACACAAACTGTGAATAACTATCAGACAATCCAACCAAAATTAAGTCAACACTTAATTCATAATCCATGACAAAACATAAGACGGCCAACCTCTCAATATACCCATTCATCTTCAGTGCATACTGCACTGCAGATGAACCTGGAGTCATCTTAGTAGTGAAGAGTAGCCTCGAGGTCTCAAACCTTTCAGACCGAGCTTGCTCATCAAAAAGCTCTCTAAGATGAAACGCTATGGTATTAGCATCCATAGACTCATGCTGCTTCTGCAGCTCTGGTGACATAGATGCGAGCATAATACAAGTAGCCATGTCACTTGTCTTTGAGATGCTTCGATAAACTTTCGATCCTCATCGAAGCATCAACAAGCAGTGGATCGGGAAGTGGAACATCTAGGACATAGCCAGTTCCTCGGATCGAGAACAATTCTCGATTTCACCAATCGAAAAATTAGGTCCGATTAATTTATTAGAGTCCATTAGTAAGCGCAAATTCACACTAGAAGTCATCTTCAATCAACCTAAAAAGAAAGAGAGAAAGAATGTTAGAATAGAATTAAATGCATGATCATAAGGACTTACATGACATGCATATGACTCCCACTAGTTTCAAAGAATCCATAACCCTCATTACGAATCCAAGAAACATTATGACAAAATGTCTTAGTGGGTTGATATCCGATATTACTAAAAATGACCTTGGGTTTACCCAACAAGCTACCTTAGGTCAATCGGTAGGTATCGGTCATACCAATTGCATCATAGATATCTGACATTACTAAAAATAACCTTGGGTTTACCCAACAAGCTAGCTCAATCGGCAGGTATCGGTCATACCAGTTACATCACAGGTGCAATTATCGACTAGTGCTATCAACTCGTGATGTATGCACACACATTGGGTTATCAACTCTTGATGCGCGTACATCTGATGTACACTTCCCAATTTTGCCTCTGTCTACGTTAACCTTGAGTTTACTCAACAAATCAACGCTTCCAGTGAAAACCGACCCATTAATCCGAAAATCTTATTTCCATGGTTCGAACATATCCGTATAGAGTGAGCTTGGGTTTACCCAACAACCCAACTCTATAAGAACTCGTTCTCCCATATTAATGGGCGTTAGTTTTCATATCATGTTTGAGGGATTTCATCTTTCTTCACTCTTCTTCTTCTCCAAGCTGTAGGATTATAGTCACCATGACTATATGGAATGATTTAGGGCATCAATCACATTGAATCTATACCTATAATCATCCATCATCCCACCTAAGCAAGTATAAGTCGACTTGTCTAAGCATGCAAGTCGACTTATGCTACTGTGCATGTGTAAGTCGACTTGTCTGAACATGCAAGTCGACTTATGCTACTGTACACATACAAGTCGACTTATATCATTGTGCAAGTCGACTTACCTGAGAATACAAGTCGACTAGTGCATGTGTAAGTCGACTTGTTTGAACATACAAGTCGACTTATGCATGTGTAAGTCGACTTATATGTATAGAATTGCTCTCTAATCAGCTAATTTCTCAATCCGTGCAATTCAAATTTACAATACCAAGTTTAATATACTCTACTTTGATGTACCAATGAAACACTTTCATTGTATCATGCTTACCATACATATAATCATATTATACATGAAAAACTTGAAATCGATGAATACACTACTATTCACTTAGATTTTCAAATAATTTGAGAATATCAAACTATCACCCTAAGTATCTCTAGGTAGTCTACACTTTATCAAGACTACTTCGACACTGCTCACAAAATTTGTGACGGCCAAAACAATCAAGACAACGAAATACACTAATGAGACTCTAATGTGATATATTTGACATCCGAAAAATTTTTGAAAACCCAATTTCAAGAAAATCATTTTGGCAAGCATACAACATCAATGTAACATATTTTTAATCACGTTAAAAATAATCCAAGGCATTGGAACCAAAAAATACACAATTAATCATTCCAAACAAAACAGTTCCAGCAACTTTCTCAAAACTGCCAAGCTCTGTCTTTTGCTTGAAAAACTCATTGAAAAATTTTCAATAAATTCTGAGAAAATTACAGAGGTTAAAACATGTTCACAAAATGCTCCATGAATTTTTCCAGGATTTATTTCCAACAAAAACAAAACTAACCTCAGCAACAAAGCCAATGTTGAATCTGTGTTCCTCAACACAGATATTCCCAGCAGCACACAATAAATTCTCAAATAAATAGTAAATCACCTCAAAAACATTTTCCCATCCTCATAGACATTCATAAACATCTTAGAGACATGTCGGTGAAAGAAAATCCGAAAAAAATTTCTACAATTTATTCTCAAGTTTATAAGCATGCCTGTTCAAGGATTGTGCACAAACACAGCAACCAGAACATTAGGGAATAAATTAGCAAAACCATATCAAATCACATTGATAAATTCTTTCCTTCCACAGACATATTCAACAACATCTTATGAGCATATCTGAGCAAGAAAATTTCGAAAACAAGTTTTCTATACTGATTTCGAATTTAACACAGTCAACATGCATCATCGTTACAACCAATAGGCAGCTCCAACCTAGTTATGATTTCATCGTTATATACGACACAGGTGGCTCTGATACCACTGTAGGAAAATTCCGGTGTGTGCATCACATGCACACGGTGCGAAAAATAAAATTTTTATTCCGGGACCTTCCCGAAAGCTAAGATCCATGTGTCTATATATCAAAGTCAAATCATAACGACCAAAGGAGACCGTCTCTAACGGTATCCACGCAGAGATCGGAGAACCTAACCGGGGCAAACCCTTTGACCCGGGAATAGCTAGAATAAAGTAAAGACTGCTAGATCTTACCTTATTCTTGGAGAGCTTGGAGAAAACGATGAAGGAGGCTTGGAGAAGAAGAGTGAAGCTTGATGATCGATGATGAAGAGATGAAGAATGCTTAGGATTTTCACAAAATCCTTTTTTCCCTTCTTTTTTCACAAAAACAACGATCATCACTCTTCTATCTTTCATTTTTTTGTCTTATAGTCATTTAATGTAACTTTTGACAAAGCATAAAAGAGGAAGCTTCTTCTACTTTCCACGTTGACACACACACACACACACACACACACACACACACACACACACACACACACACACACACACACACACATATATATATATATATATATATATATATATATATATATATATATATATTCTTTAATTAATTAATAAGATATATATATGTATATAAATCTTTCAAGTGGTCCATCACACTGGGTTGGTCTATCGGGTCCCGGTATGGAAAAAACACCGAAGACTTGTCTCAGCAATATCGATGTTGCGATCTCATCGGGACATATCCCAATCTCATCAGGATCCATTTAGTCATATTGCTCTCCATGTATTGGATCTCTGTCTAAAACTATTTTACGAATTCTCCGAATCACTCTTATGCGTGTGACCCATTAGGTTCCCGGTTAAGTTGGCCACTTAGATTAATACTTAATCTGAGCAAGTCATGAGCGGTATCTAGCAACACATCATGACCCCCAATTGACCGGAAAGTAATTGGTTTGACGAATGAACCTATGTTCATCATGAACCATATCACGAACCTTTCCATAAATAATTACTGTGCAATTCGTCCTTTCACAATGCTATACCCCCACTTGGTTATGAGTATGGGCAAAGTGTCAACTCTTACTAGACTGACCACGTCAAATCTTGTCCAAGTGATATCAGTTCTTGTCCTGGGACTCGTTACTTTATATGTCACTGAAGACACTCTTCATGACATATGTACTCCAGCTAGAGATTTTCAAGTAATAACCCTGACAAGAGGTCATGGGTATCATCTTCTGCTATTACAGGAGTGGTGAATCCTTTATTGGCTACTCAATTACCTTCGAATACCTCAAGCTGTACCCAATTACCACCCTACGAGCGACCTCGTAAGGCAACAAGGAATGGAGTCAAAGCACGTAATCAAGATTCAAGATATCCTTGAGTACCTCAAGTCTAAGGATATTTGCACCATTGTTATGATGAGATTATCACTGACATTAGAATATGACATCCATGTGATGATCTCATAGCAGGTCATCCAATGTAGTTACTACCTCTAGTAAGCATTCACATCTCAACCCTAAATATATCATATTTACAGTTTCTGAGATCCACTGCTTGATCAAATCAAGGAGCTTGAAATGTGCTAGTCTCTCCGAATTACCGATGTCCAGTTTCAGTAATCCTACGACTAGGGATAATTTAGATACTGACATAATTGCACATGATAGGAATCTCAGTAGTATGATCACATCATAATTTCCTTCATGCTATGTCATATATCATGGACTTCATTAATTTGCTTATAGATCAATATCAATTCATAAATGATGAACATCAAATTAATGAAATATGTCTTTCTTTATTTATTCATAAAGTATGTACACAACTTTGTACAAAACGCGCTAAAGGCGATTGCCTTTAGGGCACTACTCTAATAAATCCTACTCTTGAGGAAGTAGAGTCCTAGAGTGGACTACTTATTGTTGTGTTTCCCCAAAAAAAGTATTGGTGAAGAACATTATACTATTTTGAGGAAGGGAAAGCGTGGTTGACAAGTTACTTTCAAGGAGGGGTGACTGGATTGGAGTGCTTTCATCAAATGATGCATGTGGGTGGAGTCATCTTAGCTACTTGATTTAGCCTAGCCTAGTTAGAAAGAGATTCACGTAAAGACTATTATTTTTTATGAATCTCTTTATATGTTAGCTAGAGGGGGTGAGCTTTCCTATGGTAGTCCCATTACAATCTCTAACCGTCTATCGTATCTCTTCTTGGTTTGGCCTAAGAAATGAGGAATATAATCAATATAAGGAACAAAGGAATATCATACCATAACTTACCTTAGGACAATCTTTTTTAAGCATTCAAAGCTTCCTTCTTCTTTCGAGTTAGAGAAATGGAATAGGTATGTTGTAGCAAAATAGATTACGACTCTCTTATAAAAAAACTCAATTCAAGAAGGCATAAGAAGAAAAAAAGACAAAAAGGGTGGAAATACCAAAGAATCATTGAAGATGATGGCCAATTGACTATTTCCAATCTAATTCCGTAAGTAGCAAAGTAAGAATGACCAGGGTTTTAGGCTTAGGCCAAAGTACAAGGAAGTATAGTGTCATTTTTGAAATGTGTAATAAAATGAATTGTGAGATGCTTTTTGATAGTATTAGCAAAGTATTCTGATTAATAGTCTGGTTAAAGGATTTTGTTTAGGATCGGGTTCTATTATGAGGAATAAATTTGAAGTTCAATTATTCTCTTGAAAGCGGGGAGAGTTAGGACTGAATCCAATCCTTTATATTCTAATAAAAAAGAAATTCAACTTCAAAGAGGCAGTAGCAGTTGTAAGGTCGACAAATGTAATCTACTCACAGTTCATAGCTTGCCTTGCTTTTTATAGACCTAAAATGATTGATGAAGCAATGATCTTCTTATTAATAAAACCTATAAACCTCCTTATTAGCGGTCTTCTATTAGAGCCAGTTTGGACTGATCACCCATATACTTTTTTAATAATATTATGAAGTGATAAATTCTTAGGAATCATTAAATTGATAATATTAAAAATGAGTTAATTTAAGTTCAAAATATTAAGTAAAAAATTCTAACCTCGACTTTAATTATATCAAATTATAAAAATATTTATAAATTAAAATTTTAAAATAAATTTTAGATTAAATAACCTGCTTTAAGGAACACATATGGACGGATCAATGATAACATTCTTGGGCTAAATTGTACGAGTATATTTGAGCCCATAGAGAAACATCAGGTAAGCCCAGCTAAGAGCAATATAATGGCTCTGGTTTGTTTTGTTTCCCAATGCAGAATCCTCCTGGTTGAAGTTTGGGACATATTTAAAACAGACTTAAATCTAACAAAAGTCTTGGTTGATTACTCCACTGCGTAATAATATGGGACTCTCCTACATCCGTAATCCCATTTCCCTTGTGAAAAACGCCAACACTGCACAGGGATGGATCGTGCAGGTTAGTCATGTGTTTTGAGAAAGCAATGGCTCCGCGAATTGGTTAGTCAATTATAACTATCGTCTTCCCGTGGGAGTGCAATGGTTCACTGAGGCTGTTGCCGTTACTCTTTGCCGATTCAGTTGGGGTAGTCCTACCCAAGTCACTATTATGTAGTTATTTTCTTTAGGCACTTGCCCCGTTTCTTTGATTAAAAAGAAAAAAACCAACCAGACTAGCTACTATGTATTACGATTGCGATTGCCGCTTTCTACCTATCCTTTTGATCTTTTTGGAAAGGAAAAGGAGCTAGCTTGCTGGCTATGACTAGCTACTAAATAAACTAATCATAGCAAAGGGTTGCATCCAGTGAATTAATAACCAGTAACCACTGTAGACTAGTCTTCAATTAAATACGTTTTGGTTAAGATGACATTATTTTAATTTTTTTGTTGACTAAACCTACAGATTCTTCGTAATCCGATAACTTGTTAGTGAATTTCCGTATTTATCTCCAGCATACTCTTTGAGGGTGTAGGATAAAAGGTGCATGCTTTTTCCAAACCGACAGTGACAGGCCAAACCTCTCTGAAACGCCTCTGCCTGCACAGGTCAATTCAATACATATATAAAGTTAACTTGGGCAGGTCCGTCCCGCTTCTGAAATGTACTAATTTTCCTGAAACAACCATGATGGAGCCACCTGTCCAGATGAACCAAATTAGATATCCCAAGTCCTAAACCAAATCGAATCTACCCCAAATAGCCTTGTTCATCCAGACTTGATTTTAATACGTTAGTTTGCTTTTTAATAATATATAACAACTTTGATAAACAGGCACGTCCCATGGCGTGGGGTAGTTAGTGTATTCTTGAATGAGAGTAACATAATTACAAGTTATTTAACCCGTTAAGCTTCTTAATTAGCTGCCCCATCTCCTCATCAATTGTCTTTGTTCTTCGTCATCTTGTCATCTCTCTCCTCTTACCCGGGCGTTCTCTCCACCTATCTATTTTTTCTTCTCTAACCGAGGTAGCCATATCAGTCTGTATACTGCGCTTATTGTTCTGTTACTTTGTCATTTAACTCACGTCCGTGTTCTTCAAACAGATAGCAGATAAACATAAGGAGGAGTCCGTTCTGGTTGATGGGAACATATACGGAAGAGAAGAACCAGGGAAATCATCATCAAGAACTGGAGAAGATCGCCAAGACCCGCTTATCTTGCATGTGGTCATTGGTGGTGAGCTTAGCAGGAGGGCTAGTTCTTGGATGGTGGGAATACCAGTATCATCGAACAAATACACAACAATGGATGGTACCCTTTGGTTTAATTCTGATGGTCACTCCTATGATCATAACTTTTGCTCTTTTCGTCTCTGAAACTTGCAGTCCCATAGGCGAAAGCGTCTGCATGAAGAGTCACCCTGCTATTCATGTACGTGACTCAGTTACTGATGCTGAGAAATGCTCCGGAGTAATCACAGTGTAATTTGGTTCGGAAGACATTTCCAGAGACCACTTGCAGCATCACCATTACAGTTGCGTCAAAATTTCAAAGATCAAAGTAATAGCAACCGTTTGATTGGGAATCATGTTATAGGTAAACAAAGCTAATTGCTTATTGATGAGAATGGTTGTTGACTTATTATTTAAGAGAGAGGGGGATTGTTTAGTTGGTGGATGCATGTGTCAAGCAGGTTGCTTGATTCGCTAGCCAAAGGTGTAAGGTAGTGACTGTCATAATTCGTGTATGGACTTAAATCCTTGTTTTCGACTCAAAATGACGTGATCAACACATGCTTTTTGGTGGTTAAACAAATGTTGAGAATACGGCCTTCCCCAGTTTTAATCCAACCATCTTAGGTAGCAACTTGACTGGCGTTTACGTACTCTACTCATGTTTCCTTTTAAAGAACTTCTGATTAAATATTCCAAAGTCCTCCTCACATTCATATTTTTTAGCTTAAATTTCCACGAGGCTTATGTAAGAGTGGCATGGCATAACTTGGTTTAACAAGTTCAATGATTCTAACGATTCATTTACATGTATGAAGGACCACAAAAAGATGCTTGAGAGCTACTGCGATTCTTGTAATCAATTTGTACGTAAATAAATCAAAACGGGCGTTTGACGTATTGAATTGCCTAATCTGCGTTACCCAAGTATTGATCCTTCGGAGATGGAGTTCGAGCTTTGAGCAAAGAAGCTGATTTTACAAATTTCCATCAAAACTACTCTCGACAATCGCACGTTCAAGAAAGGGAGCTGAATCCTTCGCTGGACTTGTCAAATAGGTTGTCCGCACTGCACTGTTCTTAAGATTCGTATTCTCCAGGGTTCAATTCCACAAGAAAAGCTGATTTTAATTTCTTAACTCTCAGAAAAGTATTTCATTCACAGAACAAACGAACACCATCCAAAAGCTGATTTATGGAAAGATAAATCATCACTATGGCGAAACGGGGGAAATTTCAACGCAACCTAAAGAACTCTGTAAAAGAATTCGGAATTATACATGACTAGAAGCTAAAAGGGCAAAAGAAAAAGAAAACATCAAATTATGGTTCACGAAACGTCAAGCTTCAACCTCAGAACGTGCTGGGAAATCAAGGCCATGTAGTGCGGGTATGTTGTCAAGATCCTCCTCAGCGAACAATGGGAAAAACCACAATACCTTGTTTGTGCCAAAAACCTTCCAAAAGAAAGCAAAGGTGGTCGTGAGAGAATTTCAATTCCATGGGAAGTTCGGAAGTAGCTGCCGCGATACATCTTCAAAAGCTATCATCAGTGAATCACTCAAACTTATAATTGGCCAATGTTGGCAATCAAGGATTCAAGTAACCAAGAACAGAGTTGTCAGTAATTGGCAAAATAACATCATGCTCTCCACCAAATAATTAAGTGACAGAAGCGAAGGCATTAACAGACCTGTTCAAAGTTCTTTTTCTTGCCTAAGTCATACTTCCATCTCACAGCTCCTTTTTTCTCGTAAACCTGAAACATATTTTGATGAACAAGAGTCAATATGATCACAGGAATCAACCATATGCAGTATCATTTCTTCATGTTTAGTAAAGAATAAGCAATCTATTAGTTCTCTGGGTTCATGGTCAATTTGCACTGCAAAGAACCCACAATTGAATAAGCCAATAACGGTCCCTTCCCTATTCAATATTCAACAACATTCAGACACTGCTGATCACAATAGCTTCTGCTTCTTAACGACTGATACCTCAAAGTCAAGCCAGCTTCCAGTAAGGTTTCCAACCACTAACAAAGTTATGAGAGTAAGAAGCACATTAGCAAACTGAAAATAACCAATTTAGACATTACCTCTATCGTTGTCGTGTTGCTTGAAAGAAGTGATGCATGCATAACTATGAAACATAGAAGACTGAGACAGAAGGCCAAATTAAGAACTGCATGAAGGCACAAAATCTGTAAGAAACAAGCGAACAATAAGAAATGGAGTATTAGTTGAAGAAAACATAATCAATGAACATAAGGCCAAAATTTATACCAAAAGCCACAAAAATAACAGCTACATTCCCAGGAGAGGTAGAATGGCTTTTGCTGCTGCGGAAGAACTTAATAAAACCAGGGAGCAGCACTATAGTATCTATTGTCGTCTCCAGAAAGGTATACAACTTCAAGACAGAACCAATTGAAGATTAGAACGAAAAAATGTAAGGAATAAATATATGAAAGAGAGAAGTAGTCATCATCCACTCAACCCATAAACTGCCCCACTAGCGGAAGAAGAAATCTAAAGTAAGATAGTACTGCACATATACTGTATATCATGATCCATTGGCCTTTTGACGGTGAAGCCACAAAAGGTTGGCCACTCTTACCAGATTTACTTTCAAAATATTTATTACCAAAATTACTTCTGTCTTCTCTAGAGCTCAAGAGTTAGGACTAGCGGAAATGATTAAAATGGTAAGCCCAACTTCAAATTATCAAACTCAAGACTCTCCTTTGAGCACAGCACAGTGCAATGTTGATTATAGAACAACAGCAAAAGCATTGCTTCAAGAAAAGTGATTGTATAATAAATAAATGGATAAGCGTACGTATTAACACTCGGAATAACTTCTTGAGAATCTTCCAACAAAATTTTAAAAAAAAACAGAGAGAAGACATGACAATACCAGGAAAAGAACAAAGTATTTGTAGTTGCATGCTCCTACACAATTGACGACCCAAATGCAATGGTGATCCATCTTAAGGACACATCTTTTGCCTACAACCAAAAACATAAAAAACATCTTCCAAGTAACTTCAACTCAAACGTAACAGATTGCCCTGTACAAGGATCAGATTATACATGGAGAATTGGTTACATATTTAAAGATTTAATATTAAAGCAGAAAATCTGATGATTATGAGTAATTGCAGCACATCGTTTCTACTTCCACATAGAGTTTGTCTCTTTTGACTAGGTCAACTATAACCACCAGCCGATCTAAAGAGGTGAACCAATAAAAAAGGTTCAAGATATGAGATTGCCCAGGATTAAGGGGCGTACGTATGTGCTATGCTGATAATCGGTCAACCGTGAGAGTTCCTGCCAAGGGCAATCTCATATCTGAAGCTATATCACCAGGGACAAGACTTCCTGTCACGTTAAACACCATAGTGCCGTACAATCACTATTACGCTAACAAACTGTACCCTCCAGAGATATTGCTGGCTAAATTGGGACAAGAGTCCACAAAAGGGATAATGTTTTGGGATAATGCTCCTCTTCTAAAAGCGTACGTTGTTGGTGCTATCCATAAAAAGACTAGGGCTTTGTATCTTGCGTTTCTCTAGTTTTATCCAAAGTCTCCAAGAAAAGAGATCAGTGTCTCTTGTTTAGCTCTCTAACACTTAAAATAACCAACCAAACGTTGGACAAGAGAGAGATATGACAAAAATTAATGCAATAAACAACTTGAAAGTGACTTACAAACAGAGCAATGATGGCAACGCGGTGGCTTGCCATTCTGGCAATGATTGCAGAAGGGAACAGGCGGTCTTCGACCCAGCCGATCAGAAGCAGACCATGGGGAAGTTGGACCCTCCCGTGTAACATAATTCAACGCATTAACACCCCCATCCGCCTCTGAATTCTCTTCCGAAGGTGACGCTCTCCAGTTTTCCGGCACCGAACCGGGGTCTTTAAAAACAACCCTAAAGTAGCACCATAGTAACAGGACAAGCTGCGAGATTGAAGTTACATCTCCACTCATTCCATCGAAATAAGATCTGGGTTAATACAAAAACACCAGAAGAATGAAACAGAAAAGAAATTACAAGGTAAGGAGCCATAAAGACTTGAACTTTACCAGAATATGAAAGACAATGACTATTGCGAAGGCTAGAAGTGAGATAGAACCGTGGTGAAGCAACCGGGGGCCCCAGGTAACGACGACAACGGCGTAATAAGAAACAGCGATTATGGCGGCGACGAGAAGGATCATTAAGTAACCCAGAACTTTGAGACCGGAACAGAATTTAAACACATTTATGCCCATCCTAGTATTAAACGTGCGATATTGTAACCTGCTAAATGGGGCAGTTGAGGGTGGTCTTCTGGCACGTGGAAATAGTCGTTTCCAGATATCGGGAGCCAGGTTGGCGAGTCTGGCTAGAGCTTGACGTTGCGTGGAATTTAGGGACAAACCAGATGTAAAGAGGGATGGATTTTGGAGAGATTAAGGAGACGCAGGTAATTTGTCTTCAGTTCCCCAGAAAGAAGCTGAAGCAAAGTTTGGGCTTTTGGTCGGTTAACCGATTGCTGGCGATTTTATTGTTTTTAAAAAACCCAATAGTTTAATAATATTTTAATTTAATAATATTTATTGTTAAAAATAATCACTTTATTAATTAATCGATAACTTTTTATAAATTAAGTAATTTTATAAATAAAATTAATTTAATAATTTTAAATTAAAATTAAAATTATTTGATAAATAAAATAATTATTTTAAATTATATTTAATTTTATTACGTCAATTTCTTTGTAAGTTGATTTGTGACGTGCATTGCTGCACATGCTCCGTTTAGTTTAAATTAATCACTTTTTTCTATTATTCCAATTTCACAGTTCAAAAAAGCCAAAAATTTCTATTATATCAATTTATCGATAATTGGTTAATCTTAAGTTTATTTTTAAGATAACAGACAAACACCACAAAGTCTCAGACAAAATGAGTAAAAACTAGAAAGTACAAACAAACTGAAGCCGAAGCCCAACCCCAACCGAACTAAGAAGCCTGCAAGAAAGAACCAAGGTACCGGTGCACAGCTTTGGATCCAAAATAAAGTGACAGATACAGTTATTGTGTTTCACCTTCACATTCTTTGGTTTGTCTTTTTTGTCGTTTTAATGTCTAATACACACCACTTTACCTTGTTGTCTTAAATTCCAGAATCCTCGTCGGCAGGAAATTATAGTCCCTTTAACCCACTTGCTACTTACTGCCAATCAAAAACTTGGTTTTGCGTTTTGGGTTTTGGGGTTTATCAATTTGTGGATTATTTCAGGCATTTAGGGCTAAGTTTTTGGGGACAAACAAGATGCAGCAGCCACAACCACAGCCACAGGCACCGCCACAGCCACAGCCGATGATTCCCATGATGCCTTCTCTTCCGCCCACCAACATCACCACCGAACAGATCCAAAAGGTATGGTTTTGGGTGCTTATTTGATATACCGTTAAAGTTGTATATTATGTAGTGGAAACTTGGGAGTTTCGAGCTTCTTCATGATTATTCTGCAAGGAAGGAGTATTTTGTAAAGGTGTATTTGTATATTTGCTTATCTTGTTTTAAATTTGGCTTGCTTTTGGTGTAGTTTGTTGGAATTAATGTCTTCCGTTTCCAACTTTTATAAGCTATTGATTGGAATGAATGAACTAACCCATAAGGGCCTAGAAGAAATAATGTACATAGTAAATGGATTATGTTTCTAAGTTGTAATTATTCAGTACAAGAGGGATGGACATCGTCAGAATATTTAACCTATGGGGATACACGGTCAAGTGTTACTAAGATGATAGAAACATCTTTTATTGAGGGACTTAGCGGAACAGCTTGGTTATCAAGTTTCAGATCAATGGGATAGATAGCAGTTCCTTTCAAGGACTCTATTTAGCTTTAGATTTGTTGGTTTCCATCAAAAAGAGAAGTTAAAGAGTATGCCCATCTCAGATGATGAAAGTTTGGCAAGTCTACATTTTACTAGGTGATGTGTGCAATCTGGAACTTTATGGCCAAGGCGGTTCTTGTTAGTTATTTGATCATATTTCTCTTCAATGTTCTGCCAAGTGCTATATATGGTGATTGATGCCTGTGTTTTCTCTTAAATATACTTCACGGGTTTTGTTTTTATTACAATTATTTTTGCTTGCACGTGTCTCTCAATTTACGTGCCACAGTCTTAATGATAGGCATTTAAGGTCTTTGCATCTATTTATTGGCATCATTAAATCTTATTGGTTAGATGCTTCTCATGTGATTCGTAGTTGGCATGATTGCATTCAATGAATTCATGTATGATGGTAAAGTAATGGAGATTTTATCATGGCATGTGGCCTTGGCCACCGACGTTGTGGAAATTATTGCCACATAGTTTAAGCTTGTGAAATTATTTTTGAAGGATGCTTTCTTACTGCTGCCTCACTGACATGTTATGAGGTTTCATTGAGGCCCTACATTGTTTTCTTTACTTTGTTTTGATGTGATTGTCTGTCTATTATGTTTCCATGCACCCCATCTCCTGTAAAAAGGCTCAGGTTTGCTGCTTGGTGTAGCTATTCTGGTTATATGTGATCTAGGTACATGCGCATGTAATTCACTCAATTTTTATCTTTCATGATGCATTTGTGCCTTGAATAGAAGTATTGCTTTTGCTTTTGCCAGGCTGATACTTGAAGGTGGGAAATTTGCGTCTTACAGGTTTTCCACATTTAATGTAGAATTACAAATATGAATTATCATGGCTTCTTGGCATCAGTTTAATGTATTCTCTATTTTAATTGGCATTAGATTGTGTTAGAACTTTAGAATGGATAATACATTGTAAGCTGACCTACATGGATAATTTTTTTTGTTTTACTGCCCCAAGAATATTTATGTCTGACTCATGTCTCTTAATACTTCCAGTACCTTGATGAAAACAAAAGGCTAATTTTGGCAATATTGGACAATCAAAACCTTGGAAAACTAGCTGAATGTGCACAGTGAGTAACTCATTATCCTTGTGTTGTCTTTATTGCGCAAGCATGTGCTTCTACATTGAGATATTTGAATCTGTCTTAATTACTGTCCATTGGATGTTTTTATATACTGATCAGTCCAACTTATTTTCTTTTGGTGTTGCTCTTCTACTCTTTTCCCTCAATCAAATTTGTGACAGATGAATATAAACAATTAACGAACTCACATGCAAAATGGAGACACTTCATTTCTGTCTTATAATACTTGTCAAGAATTAAGGAATAAGTAGTTTGGGTTCTAGAACAATCCATTATCGTTTTGTCTCCTTTTAATTTTATTATAATAACTAATGCATTTGGAATTTCTAAATTAGCATTAAGCTGAATCCTGTTGGAGCATTGCCTTGCTACAATTTTATGCTCACATTTTCAATGCCAAGTTTGGATTGTCTGTGGATGTTTTAGGTTAAAATGCAACTTGAATTGTGTGATATTTTTGTGACCTATAATTTAGGCAACTAACTGATCATGCAATGAACTTAATTTGTGTTGATGGTATGTGCCAATCAAATAAGAGCTTTGACATCAAGTTCAGGATGTATATTTGAGTGGTAGTGGCCAGAGAAAAAATGATTTACCTATAAATCTTGCAGACCAATTTAATTTTGCGTTGGCTGCAGTTAAGCTTATTATTAAGGTAGTACAAGCACTCGAATTGTTTTCTTAAATAAATTTCTTGTGTTATTTATATGCTGCACATATACATTTGGATGATTTAGGTTTCAAGCACAGCTGCAGAGGAATCTGATGTATCTGGCTGCAATCGCTGATGCTCAACCTCAGGCACCAACAATGCCTCCGCAGGTGGGTAATGTTTGTGACTATTTTATTATTCATTTATTCTGTATGTGCCTTAGCTGTATTGATTCTTTCAGATGGCCCCCCATGCTGCGATGCAACAAGGAGCATATTATGCACAACATCCTCAGGCGGCTGTGGCGGCGGCGGCAGCAATGGCTCAGCAATCAGGGCTTTTCCCCTCTAAGATGCCATTACAGTTCAATCATCCACATCAAATGCAGGACACTCAACAGCTACATCAAGCAGCTATGCAAGGGCAAATGGGAATGAGACCTATAGGGCCCAACAATGGCATGCACCCCATGCATACCGAGGCAACTCTAGGAAGCAGTGGCCCCTCTATAGCAGCAGGATCACACGAAGCCAGAGGGGGGAGCAAGCAAGATCTTTCTGATGCTGGGGCAACTGGCACTGATGGGCAGGGTGGTGAGGGCTCTGAGGATGCAAAGTGACAGATTCTCGAGTCATTTTAGGTGTATACCTTTTCTGTTGATACTAGGAACCGCTATATTTGACAGACTGAACAGAGAGTGGGTCGATTTTGTTTGTATTAGTTTCAACAAATTAGATAGGCAAGTTGTTAGTGTTCCAGTCTGGGGAAGGAAATAGGTCGAAGGTGATGCTCCAGGAGTGCATGTCTGTTTGTAAAACTTTAAAAATGTATGCCTATCATTGGTTTTTTCAGAAGTTTCATGTTTATTTACATCACCTTTCCATAGATTTAAAAATACTTGAGATGGAAGAGTTTAAAACTGGCAATCCTATCAAAAATAACTTCGGAACTTGGAATGACAGGAAGCCAAGGATACTGTGCCATTTGCAAATTAACCGCAACACAGACGCAATTGAATATTGATATTTGATACCAAAGCATCCTGCCTAATCGTGCTACCCTACGAGTTGCTAATTTATAGTTAACATTACATTAGTCAATGGGGACGACAGGTTTAGCTATACTGACGTATGTAACGTGTCAAACACTAATAGACGTTTGAAAAACTAAAACAAATAAAACTAGAAAAAATTAAGTAAACGATGGATAAGAAATTCAGAATAAGACTACTTTTTCAAAGGCAAGCAAAGAGAAAAGGTCACCTTGAAGCCTCCCTTCCTCTTGTCTAGATCCTCTGTTTAATGTTATAATGTCTTATTGTGTTTAATAAATTTCATTCATTTATTTATGTGAGCCCTATATAGGTTAAGTATGGGTCCCATGTGATTTAAAATAAATGACTGAGATTTTATGAGACAGAATAATATTGGACAGAAGATCTTGTCCCCTCTTCCTCGTAAAATCTGGACCAAACTTGGTCTATAATGGATAGATCCACAAGAAATTGTGAGAGTCTATATCGGATCAGCTTGAGCTATCTTAAGGAGTCGGTGTTAGAGAAACTAAGTAGGTGTTTTTTATTTCATGACACCGAACAAAACTTAGCAATAATTGTTACGATTGGGAAGGCTAATCTTCCTTTAAGTTTTTCAGTTCAAAGTATTCAAAATAATAAAATTGATATCCTTTGAAGTTTCATCCCACACCAATCATAAGCATAAGCAGGCCTACACGTTACAATTTATTATTCGCAGGTTGGTGTCATGTTCGGTTATCAGATGTTGATTTACTTACTACCCATAGCCATTTAATTATCATTTTAAAGAAAATGACATCGTTTCTCCAATTTCTGGTTATGATAAATGAACTCAAGACTTTAGCTGCAACTGTACCCCCGAACTTTCCAGGATGCTATAATTCCTTTTCGTTGTAAATGCATCATCTCTCTGTTAGTCTGTCATACAACGACCAACTCAACCACACACTGGTCTTCTTTTCGCTTCGTTATCTTTGTATCTTCATCAAACAAACCCACCTCCCCGGCCCTGCCACAATCTCATCATCTCCGTACTTGTTCCTGATACTACGTACACTTCTTTCAACTGTCAACCGAAAAGACGAGACTAAGATATTATTATTCATATTATCTCCGAACTTGAAGTACGCCTAACTTTCTATATTCTCGGTCAAAAGAAACATGACAGACGAACATCATAATTCCCTGCCTCATCAACGCCAATATGGCCACAAGAACTCGAGATTCATTTTCAAACTCTTCAAGTCTAATTTTGTGTGCATTATTCTCTTGATTTCAGCATACGTTTTCGGCTACTTGTCAGCACCTACCCGATCCATTTCGCAGCCACCTCCACCACCCATCGTCACCGCAACCGAAATCTATCCCAGCATGCCAACCCAACTCCGCAACTTCCTAGTCACGGCTCACTGTTCCAACCAAGTAGCTTCCCAACTTGTCCGGCAAACGATTCTTGATAGAATTTACAACGGCACTTCACCGTTCAAAAACTTCCCGCCGGTGCATGTTGCCACCTTGCTTCGCGTCAAAAAGGTCAAGGGCTGGGGCTCTTACGGTGCTGTGTTCGAAAAACTCATCAAGCAAGTCAAGCCCAAAGTGATAATCGAGGTGGGAACTTTCTTGGGCGCGTCGGCTCTACACATGGCCGAGTTGACCCGCCAACTGGACCTCGACTCGCTGATAATCTGCATCGACGACTTCCGCGGATGGCCCGGATTTCGTGACCGGTTCAAGTACATAAACATGGTAAACGGGGACGCTTTGTTGCTGTATCAGTTCATGCAAAATGTAATCTCATCGAACGCAACGGGATCCATTTTACCCGTACCTTTTTCGAGCGGGTCGGCTCTTGAGAAGCTTTGTGAGTGGGGGGTGGTGGGCGACTTGATTGAGATAGACGCGGGTCACGATTTTAACTCGGCATGGGCGGATATAAACCGGGCTTATCGGATCTTGAGACCCGGTGGGGTAATTTTTGGTCATGATTACTTTACCGCGGCGGATAACAGAGGCGTGAGGAGGGCAGTAAATTTGTTTGCTCAAATGAATGCCCTCAAAATCCAAACGGACGGTGAACATTGGGTGATTGACTCCTCTTTACATGTATAATGTCCTTAAGTGATTAATTTGGATATGTATGGCTTTTAAAGAATAACTAAATTAATATAATTAGTTTATTATTTCTTTGATGTGTACTGGTTTGATCTCGGGGCTTCTCTTAATTGTTTGATTGCGGCAGGGAAGAATTCTGGGGATTTATTTGTTTTATATGCTTGTTTCCATTTGTCACCAATCCTTAATGACTAATCAACCTGTTAGCAAATAATTTATAGCTGTTTTGTTTTGATTTTGATTCATACAGTCAAAGAAAAGCCCAATCTGCAAACACAGTTATGTGACTGCTTCGTTTCAAGGCCCAGATGACTGAGGAATAGAAAACCCACAACAGGGCATGGGCAGTGTGAGTGCGAGTGTCGATGAACCTAACCGAAACAAGACTCCAACCACATGATTGAATGGTTCAAATGAGAGGGGACTAGAATAGAGTCAGGAGAAAGGATAGAGAGGATCCACAGACACAAGTCATTACGCATGTCCATCATCCGCGTAAGGACAAGAAGCCCACGAATGATAGTAGTTATTATGTAGCAAATTAAGCACGTGATTTTAATGTGGGGGCCACCAAACCCAATAAAACATTTCGGCCTGACTTTTAACACTCAAATCTTCCTCAACTCTCGTATCGTTTTAAATGTTTATAGTGTGTGGCAGGGCTCTAGAACCTTAAAACTCCAAGGGTATACTTCAAAAATATTTTGTTTTTGGGTTCATGGAGTGAGTTAGAACACGCAAACTAGCTCCGACACAAAACATCACTCGTATCACTAAATAAAATGTTTCTAAGATCAGGAGTAGGTTCATGCCAAAGATTCCAGGCTTGATTACATAAGGATCTCACTTTTGCTAAGTATTCGGTAGATGGGTTACCTTCCCGCAAAATATGTTGAATGGAGCATTGCCAATCTCATCTTTGATTGCGTGAAAATGGAACATTAATATTTCGACTAAAAACTTGTAATCATTTAGATAAATGATGTTCAAGCCAAGTGATTTGAGGATTGTATGACCTCGAGATTCTTAGCGCATCAGGTAATCCAACAAGCTAGCACAAATTTCAAAGATCTTCCATAATTAATTTGACTAATTAATAATAGCGTTGTCGTATAGTTAATCTTTCCAAAAGAATTGGTCATGGATATCCATAATTAATTTGACTAGTAATAGCTTTGCCGTATAGCTAATCTTTCCATAAGCAGTAAAAGAATTTGATCATGGGTACCCACAGGCAAGATTTTAGTCCATACACAGTCAGTCAAGGAGAGTGTGTACAAATATTGGTTTGCGTCGTTTTTCACCTGCGTCCTATGGTTCTAGAGGAAAAGAGTCACAAGCCACCTTATCATGTCAATGAGTGTTTTGAACTTTTTGATAACATCCGCCAACTTTTCCAAGCATATTGTGTTTCACGTGCTATTCTCATATTCACAAATGGATACAGAAGAAACCTAAATACCAACAAGGGTCAACTACGATTCGATTTGAATCTATTGCATTTTCTTTCCACATCGTAATTTCGAATACCAATTATACAATAACTTTAACCCAGTTCACTATACATAATTTCAGGTTTTAATACATTGTTAATTGAAAAAATCAAGGCTTCAAATTAAGCCCTTATTAAATAAATAATAGTAAACTTGTATTCAGTTGAAACGAGTATCGAGTTCATACGCCATGGTCGGCGAACTGATCATCGTCGTATGAAAGGCCAGAGCTTTGATTATTGCCGTAAACTTTGACTTAAGTGATCGTTAACTTCTTAAGAAAATTGCATGCGCAGCGCAC
Source organism: Erythroxylum novogranatense (assembly GCA_029891385.1). Taxonomy (NCBI): domain Eukaryota; kingdom Viridiplantae; phylum Streptophyta; class Magnoliopsida; order Malpighiales; family Erythroxylaceae; genus Erythroxylum; species Erythroxylum novogranatense. Next base: position 10,289,043 of record CM057231.1, on the reverse strand, counting down.
GAAATTATGCTGTTTGGAAGTTGGAACCCTTCCTATTTTCAACAACTTTTTTGGTACTCCTGAAACTCTCTAACCCTGGCCATCAGTCTCTTGGAAGCTCCTCACCTCCTCCGCCTATAAGTTATACGACGGAAGGTTAAGTTTTATTTATGTTTTTTTTTTTTCGTAATTTATTTTCACCGGATTGGTAACCAGTCCACTGATCAGTTGGCTGCTGTGACAAGCTGGCAGACCTTAGGCCTTTATCTACTTTGAGAGCCTCCGTTGATAGTCCAAGACCTCCTCCGACGAAACCAGCAAGACATTAAGTACCGCAGAGTTTTGCGCGAATTAGATTAATTATGTTTTAGTTCCTTTGTACTAAAAATATATATATATGTGTAGAAGAGATTTGAAGCGGTAAAGATAGCCGGATCCTTATGACCGGAAATATTCTTATCAAAATTTAATAACAATATCAAAATTAATGTATTATAATGGTAAATGCATGGTTTATTTATTTTTAAAGTATATTTATATAAATAAAAACTATTATGTAAATAAATGTTATTACAAATATTTAAACATGAAGTTAAGAATCTTATAGTTTATTCATATATTTTGTGGATTAAACTATCATGCACTTCCTCTAATAATTTGATATTGTAACTGGGGTTATTTGATTACATGGCATGCTTAGTGAGACTGCGAAGGCATCACTTGCTGTTATCGATGCCCCATGGAGTAGTACAGTCTACTCTGATAAGTTTTAGAACAATTAATTAACACTCGAATAAGAAAATCCATGCACTACAGTAATCTGGTTAACAGCTAGAGGTCAGAACGATGCAATTAACGGACAGTTCACCAAATCATCATCACTGCGTGCGTCGACACAACTAATCAAAATTAACAGTGGATGGTTATGCTTAGTAAGTCAAAAGTTCAATATCAGAACTTGTTGTGCTGTTATTTTTAACAAAAATCTATTTTAGTTGTATGAATTATTTTTAAACATGTTTTTAAGACTGGGGATGTATGTTTTAAGTAGCTACCCAGTCATCTAAACCACTGATTTGTAAGAAAGAAGGGTCGCTTGATAAAAACCGTGAAGCCCAGGACAGAGTATCGGTGGCTAAAGAATCTTGAACAAATGACAACATGTAACTTTGGTGGGGTTTGGACTTTGGACTTAGTGCCGGTCTAATCAGATAGAATTACGGTCCTTTCACTTTCATATATAGGAATTGCATGCCTTTCATCGGATGCCATATCTTTTACGCACAAAAGTCTCAACCACACATAATACAAAACGTGCGTGATTATGTATCATGTAACTGGGAAATAACATTAACATCATCTGCAACTCATACGAGACTTTAGATTAAAGATAAGCCCGTCGTTTTAAACCATCCTTTTTGTTACATTACATTACATAGATAATTGTGAAAGTGAAACCCAAAAAGACTAAGCAAATCATCAAAGATGTTCTGTTCTTATTGACTATGGAATTCAGATCTAGTGATTATCTTACTGATCTAATCTTCTAAGAATGGCAGCTTTGAGTCCCTTTTCGGTTCTCAATCTCTCAGGAGCCCTAACCACCACATCTTGAAGCATAAACTCGTTAACACTTGACATGCTGGCATGATGCACTTGTAATTCCAGGTCACGTAATGCACTCAACAACCTTGCAGCTGGGTAGTTCACATTCTCAGATTGAACCCTTATCATAGCATCGTTACCAATAATCTTAATCTGCACCTCAAGTGCAGCCCCAGCACAACCAAAATTATTATTAGGCCTGCAAGCTTGATCCACCGAAGTGGTGGTGCTTTGATTATCCATATTATCAGAAATTTCCAGCTTTACCTTCTTGGACTCTCTTTGCAGCTGTGACTCTAGTTCATCGATCTTGCCCTTCAATTCGTTTATATAGGTGAGAGCATCAGAGAGCAGTGATGCTTTGTCCATTCGTGACACGTTTGGAACCACGGCTCGGAGAGCATAGAACCGGTGGTTCAGTTTCTCTCGTCGCTGTCTCTCCGCTTCCACGTGATTCAGTGGCGTGTCTCGACCAAGCCCAGGTTTCCTTCCCCGTTTCTTAGGGGTTCGTTTATCCAAGTTCACTGGAAGCAACGGACAATCCCAATCTGAATTTTCAGAGTCCACGTATGATTGGCATGCTCTAGTGCCAATATCTTTCTTAGATTCTTTTTCTGGGGCTGCCATCTCTTTGTTGGCTGCGTCCGCTTCTTGTATCCCAGCAATTATTCCGATGTCAGCAAAAGAAATGTTCCCTTCTAGGAATTGAATTGGAGCTGAAGTTTGGTTAGTGTTTTTGGGCATCAGACCCATAAGATCTGAGCCGAAGAGGGATTTCATATGTTGTACGTCGGTATGCATACCAGGGTCTCAATGTGTTGGAAATATCAGAGTATGAAGATTAGAACAATTGCTGTGTTGTATTTTTTGTTAATGAGACAAAGATGCCTTTTAAATAGGCTTACAAGTGAGACGATAAAGTCTAACATTATTATCTAATGCTGTTCAGGGGTTGGTAATATTTGGGGATATAATGGTTTCATAATAGAACTGGTCTAATAATTAATAAACATATACTATCTAATGTATTCTTAAAAAAAATTATATCAATTATTTCTTCTAATCCTAACCCTCTTTTCTTCATACTTATTTATTACGATTCACAAAATTATATATAATTAATAATAATTTTATATTTTTCTCCTCACCTTAATAATAATATTTTATATTATTAATAATAAATTGTATATAACTAATAATAAAATAAAAATTTTAATAAATTTTTATTAATAAAATAGAATATATATATATATTATTCTTTAATTGTTTGTATATATTTCTATATAAATAAAAATATAAATAAATTATTTTAAAATACAAATCACATATAATAAAATAAATAAAATAAAATATATTAAATAAATAATATTATTATTATCATATAATTAATAATAAATTATATATAATTAATAATAAAATAATGAAATTTTATTATTTTAAAATTAAAATTATTTGTCACGATTGTGACTTGAACCGTGACTTTTAATTGGACATAATTTCTTTTTAAAATCATAACGTTAAACTTTCAGTAACAACCATTTTAATATCAAGAGTATAATAGTCATTTATTATACATTATATTCTATTCTATCCATCTTGCAAACAACATTTCACTGTATTACATTATGAACTTTTTAATTATTTTTAAACAATTTTTCACTATATTACATTATATTCTATTATAGACTATTTTGTTTTGTTCTATTTCATTTCATTAATTAACATTTAACCAACAAGACCATAAAAAAATGAAAGTAGCGTTTAAAAATTAAAAACAAACTCTATAGTTACTTAATCTTGAGGGATTCAGTTAACAGAACAACCTTGAATTAGTCACAGCCTTCAACACTCTCCCTTAAATCAAAATTGGTGATGTGCAATTATGATCGAAGATCTTCAAATCTTCCGGCTGGTAATGCCTCTGTAAGCAAATCAGCAAGTTGATACTTTGAATTGAAGAATTCTAGCTTCACTTCCTCTGTTGCCACAAGATCCCTTATAAAATGAGATTTGATTTTCATATGCGTGGTTCTTTCGTGCATAACTGGATTTTTGGCTATAACAACTGCAGATAAACTATCACACATAGTATGAGTTGCCTCTGTTTGCTTTTGTCCCAAGTCTCCCAGCAATCTTCGAAGCCAAATTGCTTGGCACGCAGCAGTCGTTGCAGCTATACATAGTCGGCGTTGAGAAGAGGAAAGCGTACCATCTGGGGTTTTAAGGCAAAAACGGCAAAAATAACCCTACGATTGCTTTTGATGACAAATTAAATCTTAACATTTTAAAAACGTTTAATTAAATCTTATTATTTTAAGAATATTCAAATTAAATCTTATGTTAATTAAAAAAATGACAGAAATATAACGCGGCCTTTATTCTACCATGTCAAAAGTGACGGAAATATATTAATATTATTGTTTTATCATGTCAGCGATAATGTAATAAAAAATTTTATTTTAAATATTATTATAAGTTTTATAGTGCCATGTCCATGCCATATGATGTTGTAAGATTCACTTATTTAAAATTAATTATTAAAATTATTAAGTATTTTTTTTTACTTACAAGATATTTTAAGAGGATCTCAATTATAAAAAGGCTCATTTAAATTATCTACATTAAGATTAATTTTCATTTAAGCCAAATAAATCTTTTATAAAAAATAAAATTTTAAACGGCTGCCAAATGCTTCTTCTTCGTCATTAACAGCAAAGTGTTCATTCTTTTCAACAAAGGCCATATTAGCTAAAACCTAAAAAGGAATCACAATCATCAAAACTTCTTTTCCCTCTTTTGCAAACATGGTTTCAAGAACGACCAGCCAGTGCCAATCAACTCAATCACGGTAAAAGCAACACAACACTAATAAACTAGAATATATAAACCTCAAGGTGTAGGTAAGTTGATACAAGTTTAAATCATACTCGTATATGCAGTTATTTAAAATTTAAGATTAGAGTTTTACCTTTTGTAAGGAACTTATCTAATTCGAACAAAAATTAGTCTAAATATAAATAGCTTAAAACTATCTTCTACCGTTCTAAAATAGCCGGTATGTAACCAAAAAATATATATATATATATAAAGCAACACATCAGTGTTCCTGTAACCTTTACATAATGCTTGTCCTCACCCGCACATATCAAGATCAAAGCTTTAATCAACAATAACCCACCCATCAACAAGTAGACCCCATGCTTGCAACTGGGGTTATCTGATTACAAGGCATGCTTAGTGAGACTACGAGGGTATCACTTGCTGTTATCGATGCCCCATGGAGTAGTACAGTCTACTCTGATAAGTTTTAGAACAATTAATTAACACTCGAATAAGAAAGTCCATGCACTACAGTAATCTGGTTAGCAGCTAGAGGTCAGAACGATGCAACGGACAGTTCACCAAATCATCGTCACTGCGTCGACACAACTAATCAAAAATTCAAAATTAACAGTGGATGATTAAAGGGTGTGATAAAAACCGTGAAACCCAGGACAGAGTATCGGTGGCTAAAGAATCTTGAACAAATGACAGCACGTAACTTTGGTGGGGTTTAGACTTAATGCCGTCTAATCATTCGATTTCTGTCCATAAAGAAATACAAAGGAGCAGATAGTCAAATACAGACTGTCCATTAATACTCTGTCTAACTCTCTCTAATAAGTATATGGCGCCGTTTTCATATGAAAATTGTGTTCTTTTTTTGTAGATGAACAGGCGTCTGTGGGTCTCATTCACAGGGCGTCGTTTTTAGCCAGAGTTAGAGCCAGCCGTTGGAAAATCAAGTTTTTTCTTGTACTTCTTATATTTTGCCGTTTTTTATTTTTATACTTATGAACTTTTGCATTTTGGATTGTTATTAAAATCCAACTTTTTTTATATAAACATTATTAAATTTGTCATTATTATTAGGTGTATATATTTATTTATTGAGTTATTTAAATTAATTTTTTAATTTGATCATTATTATTATTATTATTAATGTTATTATTATTATTATGAAATTATTTAAATTAATAATTAAAGTAGAGAATTAATGATTAAAGCCCGTTTTAAACAATTAAATTATAATTATTATAATTTAATTATTATTATTATAATTATACATAATTATAATTATTATAATTTTACTAAACTTTAACTTATATTTAATTTGTAATAACATCTAAATTTTTATGAATATATATTTAATTTTCAATTCAAATGTTTTATGAAAATTTAATTTGTAATGATATCTACAAAGTTTTTGAATATATATTTAAACTCTAAACTAACAGTATTATACACTTATATTGAGTTACTATTATTCTTATAATTATTAGATGATTTCGTTATTGATTATATTAAATAATATGATTAGATTCCTGATTATTATTAATTTTGTTTTCATAATAATAAGAAAAATTTTATATGCTTATTTTTGCTAATTTCTTATAATCAGTTATAATTTATAAATAATTTAAATAATAATAATTATAAATTATATTATAATAAATAATAGAAACGTTATGTTTTTTTTAATCATTCTTATTATTATTATTATTGTTGTTGTTTTCAAATATGATAAGTGCTAATTTTATATTCGTTATTATTATTCACCATTATATTATTATTAAAAATTATTATGGTTATTTAATTATTCTTATTAATTTAATTGTTTAAAACGGGCTTTAATCATTAATTTCTACTTTAATTATTAATTTAAATAATTTCATAATAATAATAATAACATTAATAATAATAATAATAATGATCAAATTAAAAAATTAATTTAAATAAATCAATAAATAAATATATACACCTAATAATAATGACAAATTTAATAATGTTTATATAAGAAAAAAGTTGGATTTTTAATAACAATCCAAAAGTGCAAAAGTTCATAAGTATAAAAATAAAAAACAACGAAGTATAAGAAGTATAAGAAAAAACTTGATTTTTCAACGGCTGGCTCTAATTCTGGCTAAAAACGACACCTGTGAATGAGACCCATAGGCGCTTGTCCATCTGCGAAGAAGGAGCACAATTTTCATGTGAAAACGGTGCCGTATACTTATTAGACAGAGTATTAATGGACAGACGATCCGGACTCAATACAGACACTTGAGGGCGAGATAAGATCCTCTGTCCAGTATTACTCTGTCTTATTATGTCTAATAAAATCTCAACCATTTATTTTGTAGGACCCACATGGGACTCACGCGTAATTTACACGAGATTTATATAAATAAATGGTTGAGATTTATTGGACAGAATATGACACCATAATATTAGACAGAAGATCTGAACTGATTGAAGGGATAGAATTACGGTCCTTTCACTTTCATGTATAGGAATTGCATGCCTTTCACCGGATATCATATCTTTTACGCACAAAATTCTTAACAACACCTAATACAAAACGTGCGTGATTATGTATCATATAACTGGTGATTGATTTTATGATTGCTTTCTTCTCAGGCCCCCCCTCCCTTATATTATGCCATAAACATGGGAAACTACAATAACATCATCTGCAACTCATACAAGACTTTAGATTAAAGAAAAGCCCGTCGTTTTAAACCATCCTTTTTACATTACATTACATTACATACATAATAGTGAAAGTGAAACCCATAAAACTAAGCAAATCATCAAAGCTGTCTGATATTAGACGTTCTGTTCTTATTGACTATGGAATTCAGAGTAATTATCTTACTGATCTAATCTTCTAAGAATGGAAGCTTTGAGTCCCTTTTCAGTTCTCAATCTCTCAGGAGCCCTAACCACCACATCTTGAAGCATAAGCTCGTTAACACTTGACATGCTGGCATGATGCACGTGCAATTCCAGGTCACGTAATGCACTCAACAACCTTGCAGCTGGGTAGTTCACATTCTCAGATTGAACCCTTATCATGGCATCGTTACCAACAATCTTAATCTGCACCTCAAGTGCAGCCCCAGCACAACCAAAATTATTATTAGGCCTGCAAGCTTGATCCACCGAAGTGGTGGTGCTTTGATTATCCATATTATCAGAAATTTCCAGCTTTACCTTCTTGGACTCTCTTTGCAGCTGTGACTCTAGTTCATCGATCTTGCCCTTCAATTCGTTTATATAGGTGACAGCATCAGAGAGCAGTGATGCTTTGTCCATTCGTGACACGTTTGGAACCACGGCTCGGAGAGCATAGAACCGGTGGTTCAGTTTCTCTCGTCGCTGTCTCTCCGCTTCCACGTGATTCAGTGGCGTGTCTCGACCAAGCCCAGGTTTCCTTCCCCGTTTCTTAGGGGTTCGTCTATCCAAGTTCACTGGAAGCAACGGACAATCCGAATCTGAATTTTCAGAGTCCATGTATGATTGGGATGCTCTAGTGCCAATATCTTTCTTAGATTCTTTTTCTGGGGCTGCCATCTCTTTGTTGGTTGCATCCGCTTCGTGTATCCCAGCAAATATTCCGATGTCAGCAAAAGAAATGTTCCGTTCTAGGAATTGAATTGGAGCTGAAATTTGGTTAGTATTTTTGGGCATTAGACCCATGAGATCTGAGCCAAAGAGGGATTTCATATGTTGTACGTCGGAATGCATACCAAGGTCTCAATGTGTTGGAAATATCAAAGCAAGAAGATTAGAACAATTGCTGTGTTCTATTTTGGTTAATGACAGAAAGATGCCTTTTAAATAGGCTCACAAGAGAGACGATAAAGTCTTAACAATCTTATCTAATGCGATTGAGGGGTTGGTAATACGAGGAGATATATAATGGTAGCGGAGGGTTTAATTTGCAAAGATGGTTTCAAGAACGACCAGCCAGTACCAATCAACTCAATCACAGTAAAAGCAACACAACAGTAATAAACTAGAATATATAAAGCAGCACATCCCAACCATGCAGTGTTCCTGCAACCTTTAAATAATGTTTGTCCGCACCTGCACATATCAAGATCAAAGCTTTAATCAACAATAACCCGCCCATCAACAAGTGGACCCCATGCTTGCACCTTTGACTCTTGTAATAAGCATCGAACAAAAACCTAGAAACCCCAAGTACGCAATCAAATAGAAGCTGTACGCCACAAATCCTAGAAGCATTTCCTCTTTTAATTTTGGGTCCTCAACCCCCAAGGACTCCATTCTCTATTTACAATTTTTCTCTTCTAATAATGAACATTTCGTTTACAAGTTTAAAATATTTATATATGGATTGAAACAATCATTCTGTAAGTGGTTATTTTGAAGAAAATATTATAGATCAATTTATATATAAAAAATTAATGAGAGTAAAATTTATTTTATTATATTATATATGTTAGTACGGAGAGGAGACCTTATTACATACCCCAGGATCACGTGAAAGGATCAAAAACGAAGGTAATGCGAAATACCTGGATTCGGTTTCATCTCGGATTTCGATACCGGTTTCGAGCTCCAAACGTTTTCGAATCTCCCGGATCCTTTATGGAAATCGCTCATCAACTCACGGGCTAGGCCTTTCTATAGTTTCCTCAGCGTTCCGAGCTTCCTTAACTGGTCAAGAACCTTATGCTCGTGAACGTTCTCTTTTCTTATCTAAGTAACTGCAGGAGACCTAACCTATATATATAACTTTCATATCGGGCTTCTCCATTACAAGGTCGATATGGACCCGGTCTACACTGATCGGAACGCATTTTTCACCCGAACTTCGACCTATTAATTTAGATTATTTATTGGGCCACTTTATTATATTTATCCGGATCAAATGACGTAATTTAACCAGTAATTTATTTAAAAACCAAAATTGCAATTAATGTTAGTCCAACTTTAGAGACATTGACAAAATTGCCCTTTGGGGCAAAAATGTCTAACAATATATGGATGATATATTATTTACAATTAATAATATAAGTTTATTATTTAACGTAAAATAATTTCTCTATTTTGAAATGAAAAGAACGAGCCATGCATATTACTTGCAATTTATATATAGAAAATTAGTTAGAGTAAATTTTATTTTCTTATATTTTATGTAGACAACATATTACTTACAATTAATAATATAAATATATTATATGGCATGTGGTTCTGCCGGATTCTGGCAGGATGGAACATTGTCGTTGTGCTCCATGTGATCGATCGCCTTCATGATGAATTCAGATGAAGATACCTGCAAAACAAAGAAGGCTTGAAGGGGTCAGGTCCCGATTAGCCCATCCGACGCCAAGTCGGTTTTCGGTGAAGGTGAGGTTGATAAACACAGAGAAAGCTAGGTTTTATGATTGTGCGCTCTCATATGAGAATAATACAATTTATATGATTTTTCACTAAGTTTAGGTCTTTACGATCTGCATGGGAGATATTCTTCACCGTTGGGCCATGGATGTGGGTGGGCCCGAATTAATTGGTGGATGTGAGACCCACCGATCGGCTGTAGGATCGGGCTCGGGTCCAATATAGCCGACCTAACCATAAGCCCTCCTACTCCTCGAGTCCGAGCGAAGAGGTGGTCGAAGGAGTATGTCGACGTTACGCGTTTCGCTTCCTCATAGCTCGTAAGCAAGGCCGCTCATAAGGTGGTCGATCGGTCAGTATTGGCCTTCAGAGTCTTGGCCATGGATTGTTTCGGCGCTTCGACGGTCGGTGTCGACTAGTCGTGCTCGATCGTCAGATTGGGGTCGATTGACCGAGGGCCCCGATCGACGGTCTCTAAGACTTATCGCGACGATACCGCGCTATGGTAGGTCTGATAGCCATCATTGGCAAACGCTGACTTGAAACATTTATTATTTGACGCGCGTGCTCTCGATAACCGTTTCGTAATCAAACGACGTCCTTCAGAATCACAGGGTATTGTCCCATACGCCCTTTCAACTACCGCCTCGCCCGATTTTGAACAACCCTAATTCTTGTGGCTTAGATCATGTCGTGTCTCGAGCATAGCTCGATTTTTCTCCACGTGTCGAGTCCGATTGGGTCACTTTCGATTGTTCCTTCGCCACCTCTATAAATACTCATAGTCGACGAGTTGTGGCGGTTTTACCTTTTGTTTTCGTTCTCCGCTTACACTTTGTCTTCGCTGTTTTTGTCGTTCGTGGTTTCGAAAATTCCTTTCACTTCGCCGTCCGATTTTCCTGTTTCGAACCCCTGATTAGGTACGTCCTTTTTCTTCATTCCCTCTTCTTTTCCAAAAGTCTTTTTCTTGGTGAACATGTCGACGGGTAGTTCTAGGAGCATGGTCGAAGGTGCGGAGGAGATGTCAATGAGAGAGAGAAAAGATGGTTTAGTTGTGGAGTTGCCGCCAAAGACTGCATCGTCGATGATCGTGGGGGAGTTGAACAAATTGACTCTTAAGTATAATATTCCTACGTCTTGGGGGCCCCGACTGGCCTTTAGGAATGAGCGGATCCACAGCAACTTCAGTGGATACTTCGCCGTCTCCGGGAGCTTTTTCTTAGTGGACGGCATGAGGCTCCCGTACGCCCCGATTATTGACGAGGTGTGCGCCATGTTTGGGTTATTGCCGAGCCAAATTTCTCCGAACAGTTGGAGGTTTATAAACGGGTTGGCATTGCTGTGCCATCAGTTCGGCCATCCGCCTACTGTCGGCATTCTGCACCATTTCCTGAGGATGAGCCATAGTCCGAGCTCCGGCCGAATCCCTTCGCAATATAGAGATGCTCGGATCGCTCGCCAGACACCTCGAAAATTTCTTCCTGGCGGACTAAGTATTTCTTTGTGAAGCCCTGTGATCTTCCTCTCGAGTGCCGACCACGGAGGTATCCTCCGCCGAGTAATGGAATGATTCGTCGACCTTGTCCCTTAAGAGGAGGAGTGGGAGGTGGTCCGTCGATCAAGGAGCTTGGCGATATACGACTTTGCTCTACTCATTCGTGGATACCTGTGGGGCCTCTGATTCTTTCCTCGTTGATCCCCACCAAGAATTAGCGGGCTAAAGGAGGAAACCGCCTCGTCCGGTTGACTCCTCGTGATTGTACTAATTGTTGAATTTTGTGCATTAGTTTTGTTTTCTAACTCAATTTATCATCGTGCGACCATGGTGAGGATGGGAGCTCGAGCTTCTACGTCAAGGAAGCAGGCCTCTCAGAAGAAGGGGAGTGAGGCGGAGACCGGTGAGGGCGCCGCTTTGTCTGCGGGTTGGTTTCTTCGGCAGTGTCGGCGAGTGTTCCTCCTGCCGGGGACCTTCCTATTGCGTCGGAGCCATTGCCAATTGTGCCAGTCGTCGTGGTACGGGCGACTCCGGTAGAGGAGGAGGAGGAGGAGGACGCGGGTCCTCCTCTTAAGAGGAAGAGGTTGGTTCAAATGGGTGACCTTCCATCCCGCCCATGAGTCCAAAGAGAGAGGTAAGGTAAAAGGGAAGGGAAGGCGCAAGCCGTGAGCCTTGGGCAGTGGGAGCCTGCCATCAAGTTGGGTAAGGACGTCTCGATCGGGGACCTCGAGGTGTCCCGTTACCTTGCCGAAAGGGTTACTCCCCCTGTGGACGAGCGGGCCATGGAGAAGAAAGGTAACCTGGAGTTGGGTTCTCAATGTTTTCATGTGTCAGACATGGGTCATGACGAGTTCCCTTGCCGTCTTTGCAGCTGCTTGGAGACTCTGGACCAGGAAGTTCAGGATCTCCATGAGCAGATGAAGGGTTTGAAGGACGAGCTGTCAGAGGTGAAGGAGGGGAGAGACCTCTTCCAGGCTAAAAATGCGTCCCTTGATGAGGAGAAGAAGGCCCGGGAGGGGGAGATGGGAGCTTTGACGGCTCGACTGGCCAAAGTAGAGGAGGAGAAGGAGAATGAGAGAGAGAGGAGGGAGAAGGAGAATGAGGAGTGGAGGAAGACTGTGAGAGCGGAGCGGGAGATCAACAAGAAGTGCCGCCAAGACTGCCATTCTGTCGTGGTGGAAAGAGATAGAGCCGAGAAAACCTTGCGGGAGGTGCAGTGCTATGTGCGGGAGCAGCGGATTGAAGCGATCAAGTGATGGAAGAGGCGGTTCTTGTACGAGGAGAGTTTGGAGCTCACTTGTGAGGTAACCCTCTCGGTTTTGAAGAGGGGCTACGAGCTCCATGCTCCTGAGGGGGTGGAATGCCCTTCCTTCGAAGTCTATGCTGAGCCGCTTATTCCCAAGAACTTTGGGTTTTCGAGGAGATCACAAAGAAAGTCGAGGGAGAACAGGCGATGTTCGGATGAAAGCTAGATCTCACCAAGAGGAAGAGCTCCTCATGAAGATGTTCCTTGGTTGCTCCCGGGTCCCGCTCCTGTTCCTTCCAGGTCGCTCTCCAAGAGGAAGAGCTTCCTAGTGAAGATATTCCTCTGGTTACTCCCCCGGGTCCCGCTCCTACTTCGTCTCTTCCGCCCGCTTCCGAGGCTTCCCCTGGGTATTCTCCTTCTCCTTCGGCTGTTGGTAGTTCCCCTTCTCCATGTTGTAAAGCTCACTGGTCAAGCCAGCTTGTGGCGGGATCAATCCACAATAATAAAATTCTTTTTTGAAGTTACTTTCCGTGTTTTCGCTTTCTGTTTTCGATCATAGTGTAGTTTGGTAAAGTCGCTCATTGCCGACCGGCTTCGAGGTCGATCTATAATTGAGGCCAAGCTACGGTCTCGGCGATTCTGCCTTGGCGACCGATCAACCTTAGTCAATTCGTATCGAAAGCGAGCGAAAGGTCTCAAGGATCTCGTCTTGGCGACCCGACCGACCGTGGTCGATCTATGTAGAATGCCGAGCGATGGCGATGGCGAGGGTCCCAAGGATCTTGTCTTGACGACCGATCGACCTTAGTCGATCTATGGAGAATGCCGAGCGATGGCGATGGCGAGGGTCCCAATGATCTTGTCTTGACGACCCGACCGACCGTGGTCGATCTATGAAGAATGCCGAGCGATGGCGATGGCGAGGGTCCCAAGGATCTTGTCTTGGCGACCCGACCGACCGTGGTCGATCTATGGAGAATGCCGAGCGATGGCGATGGCGATGGCGAGGGTCCCAAGGATCTTATCTTGGCGACCCGACCGACCGTGATCGATCTATGGAGAATGCCGAGCGATGGCGATAGCGAGGGTCCCAAGGATGTTGTCTTGGCGACCCGACCGACCGTGGTCGATCTATGGAGAATGCCGAGCAATTGGCGATGGCGAGGGTCCCAAGGATCTTGTCTTGGCGACCCGACCGAGTGTGGTCGATCTATGGAGAATGCCGAGCAATTGGAGATGGCGAGGGTCCAAAGGATCTTGTCTTGACGACCCGACCGACTGTGGTCGATCTATGGAGAATGCCGAGCAATTGGCGATGGCGAGGGTCCCAAAGATCTTGTCTTGGCGACCCGACCGACTATGGTTGATCTATGGAGAATGCCGAGCGATGGTTACCTGGATTTTCTATTCTTTGCCATACATGATTGAATTCTTTATTGCCAAGAATTCTGAAAACTCCTTTATTGATGATAATGAGGGCGTGGGCCGTTAAAAAACTTGTCTGGCAGGGACAAGAAAAAGGTACCCATATGTATACAAAAATGATAATAAAGAAAGATTAACTAAGATAAAACTTATCTATTGGTAGAACGCCTTCAAGTTCTTTGAGTTCCAAGGCCTTGGTAAAAACTTTCCTTTCTCAGTGCTGAGGATGTAAGAACCATGTCCGACTTGCTTAATCACTCGATAGGGTCCTTTCCATGTCTGTCCGAAGCTTCGGATGCTTTCCACCACCTCGGCTTTTAGACGTAACCACCTACCTTTACATCGCTTCGGCTTGACCCTTCGTTATAGAACTTGGTCGCCTTTTGCGACGGCTCGAGCGAAGCCACGCCTTTCTCTATCCTCGCTAAGGAGAACGAGCTCTGCTCTGCGGGCTTTATCATTTCGCACTTCTTCATAGCCCGACACCCTTTGATTGTTCAATGCCGCCTCTACTTGAACTAGGGCTTCTGTCCCGAAGGTCATCCTGAACGGTGTTTTCCCTGTGGCTCCGTTCGGTGTGGTTCTATATGCCCACAATATTTAAATCGCTTCTTCCACCTGTGTCTTTCGGCCGCCCAGCGCTTTCGAGGGCGTTCATTATCTTTTTATTGGTGTTCTCTGCGAGACCGTTACTTTAGGGATGGGCTACCGAAGTCAACCGTAGCTTGATCTTTAGTCAGCCGCAGAAATTTCTAAACTTGTCGTTGTCGAATCGCCACCATTATCTCGTAATCAACACCATAGGCATCCCAAAGGGCATAGTATATTCTTCTTTATGAAACTTTCCACCTTCCCCGGTGATCAGAGCGGCAGACTCCGCTTCTACCCACTTAGTGAAATATTCCATCGCCACTATCAGAATTTCTTTTTCCGGACCGAGAGAAGGGCCCCAGATATCCATTCTCCATCGAGCGAAAGGATAGGATGGATCACGATTTGCATCCACTCGATCGATTTGGTGAGATAGGTCATTGTTTCTCGGCAGCCTCACATCGGTCGACCTTTTCTCGACAGATCTCTTCTCATCGTCGACCAAGAGTACCTCGTTCGATCAATCGGTGAGCCAACATTCGCCCCTTATGTGATTTCCGACATCCCTTCATGGACTTCGACCATTGCTCGCTTCGGCTTCTTCTTCATTCAACATCAAGCGGCGCCATCGAAGACCGCTTATATAGGGTACCATTGACGATCGTGTATTCTACCGCCTTTATCCTTAACTTCGGCCTCGACGCGCCTTCCGGTTGCTTTCCTTCTAAAAGGTACTGCGCGATCGGTTCCGTCTAACTCGACCGATCGATACTCACGTTGAGAACTTCCCGGCTTTCAATGCTAGCCGATCAAGTCGCTCGACTAGAACATTGTTTATGGCATCACGGTGGAAGCTATTTTCGAGCACATCCGCTTTAGTATTTTGAGCTCGTTCTATTCTCATTGATTGAGTATCGCTCAAATTGCTCAATTCACGCTTTACTAGCTCCAGATACTTGATCACGTTGTTCCCTCGGCCTCATATCGCCGGTGACTTGGCCGACCACCACTTAGCTATCGTCAGATATCTTGGTGCTTCACCTCCATCTCCTCGCTAGTTGAGGCGGTTATCGAGCCTCATATTCTCGCCTCGTTATCGAGGCCTGAATTTTAATAGAAGGCGCGATTCCACCTTTTCTTCTATATGCGGGTGACCAAAGACTACTCCCGCCCGCATCCCTCAGATTGGATGACCTATCGACAAACTAGCTCCAAAGGGGACCGCTCGTCCTTCGAGCTCGGTTGGCTCATCATCTCGCAATGAAGTCCGCCAACACCGCGCTTTAATGGTCGTGCGGGGCTTGTATTGTACGTCGAACTCTCCCAGTTCTCTACCACCACTTTATCACCGACCAAGTTTGGGCTTTTAAAGGCATCGCCGAGGGTTGATCACCCATACCTCAATGGTATGACTTTGGAAATAAGGCCTCACTTCTGGCCGCCATTATCAAAGAGAGGGCTAGCTTCTCTACGGGCGATATCGCTTTACGTTCCGGCCAACACTTTGTCGACATAGTAGATGGGATGTTGTTGGCTTCCTTCCGATCGGATAAGTACTGCTACTGATCGACCCTCCGTAATCGCCAAGTATAAAATCAAGTTCTCCCCACTAAGGGCTTTGCAGAATAGGCGGCTAGACAAATATTGTTTTAAGTGTTGGAAAGCTTTCTCGCACTCATCCGGCCATTGAAACTGGGTCACGTTCGCTTTTCTCAAGACTTTGAAAAATGGGAGGCACTTGTCTCCTAGTCTGGAAATGAACCTGCTCAGTGAAACTATCCGACCGGTCAGTATTTGAACATCTTTCAAGCATTGCGGCGAAGGCATCTGTATGATGACCTCAATCTTCTCTGGATTAGCTTCGATTCCCCGCTGAGTGATCATAAATCCCAGGAATTTTCCGGATGCCACCCCAAACACACATTTTTTCGGGTTTAGCTTCATCTAGAATTTATTCAGGGTTTGGAAGACTTCCTTGAGATCTTGTACATGCTCCGCAGACGTCTTACTTTTGACCACCATATCATCCACATAAGCTTCCACCGTCCGGCCAATCTGTTTTTTAAAGACTTCGTGATTTAGTCGTTGATAGTCGCCCTGCGCTTTTCAGCCGAAAGGTATTACTTGGTAGCAATATGTGCCTTGGTCGGTTATGAAGGCGGTCTTTTCTTCGTCTTCCAGGCTCATTTGGATTTAATGATAGCTCGAGAAAGCATCCAGGAAGCTGAGCAACTCATGCCCTGAGGTGAAGTCTACTAATTGGTCGATCTTAGGCAATGGGAAGCTGTCCTTTGGACACGCTTTGTTTAGGTCGGTGAAATCTATGCACATTCTCCACTTTCCGTTCTTCTTTTTCACTAAAACGACATTGGCGAGCCATTCAGATATTTGACCTCTCTGATGAACCGGCCTCAAAGAACTTTGCTACTTCCTTCTCGATCACCCCCGTCGCGCTTCTTTGTGCCATCGCTTTTGTCCGACGGCTTATAGTCATGCCGAATACCGAGGGAGTGAGATGCATCGATCGAGAAATTCGCATGTCGCTAGGTACCCAAGCAAAACCGACCTATTTTCTACCAAACAATCAGGATTTCTTTAACCAGTCCTCTGCATTCTGGAACCTAGGTTTGTGAACTTAGAAGGGTCGACCCGTCGAAGACGACCTCTGCTTTCTTCCACCGGGTTCATCCTGTTCTTCTCTTCGCGGTTGCTCACATCAGAGAGCTCACAAGACTACCGCCCCATCTAATGTTTTAGTCTCGCTAAATAACATTCCTGGCGATTCTCTCACGACCTCGACAATACCGACTCGAAGGCGTCGGAACTTCATAACTTGGTAGTAGGTGGAGACGATCGACCGAGGGTATTTTGAGTTGCCCACCGATTATTGCATTACGCCTTTGAAACTTTACGACTGTGAACTCAACGTCCCTTTCTATATGACACGGTTTACGCGAACTTCACTTTCAAGTTCACCCGAGCGAACGGTAGGCCGACGCCTTGTTACCCCTTTGATGGGGCCGTCGTGAGTAGTAGTCGATCTTCGTATCTTCATCTGTTTGAAGGCCTCATAATACAACAAGTCGATCGAGTTGCCGTGTCAATCATCACCCGTTTCACCTTGTATCCGCCCATCGCTCAGTTTACCACGAGGCGTCGTCATGAGGGCAACTTACTCCATCGAGATCGGACTCACAAATGATATCATTGTCACTCTCCTTGGCTTTTTGATGGATGAGTCTTTCACAATTGTTTGACATATCTTTTCTCTTCTTTGGTGGATCCCTACCGATTTCCACCGAATATCATTTTAATGACCCCATCGATCGGTCATCTTGTTGCACGACGACATTGTCATTTCTTTCCCTCTACCGCCTCTCCGTTCTTGCCGATTATCCGACCAGATTCTCGCCTCCTTCGTCATTTCATCATTTCTACCTGTATGGCTGCGTCTATTGTTCGGCCGACCTCTCTCTCAAGGCCGATTATCCCGATTGGCATTCTCGCCTGCTTCACAAATCGGCCTAACCTTCCCTTCAGATGAGGAATTCGATTTCTTTTTTCAATCGCCAAGAATCTTCCGTGTCATGACCGACCTCTTTGTGGAAACGACAATACAAATTAGGTTCCCGCCCTCTTGTAGGGGTCTTCATTTTTCGGGTTCTCGAACAGTTTCCCATTTGCTCTCATTCGCTAACACTTCTTCATATCGCTTTGCTTAGTGGGTGAACTCGTCGATATCCTCGCCGGTCGATCGGTCTTCCGATTCGACCGACCTTTTTGCCTCTTCAGGCGAATTCGCCTCGTCATTATGACGATCATCCGCTTGAAGCCTTGTATTTTTCAGACTTCTTCGTTGAATATACCTATCCGCCATTTTCTTATTTCCGAGCGGATCCGGCCGATCGAGGGCTAGTGACTTCTTAAACTCCTCGTCCTCAGATTGGTCATGAGCGCGCCAACATGGACGAAAGCGGTGAGTCGGGCATCTCGACCGCCGTTATTGAACCTAGTGATGAACTCCGCAAACTCGTTTCTTTCTTGGGTAAGTCAGATCACCTCCAGAATTGTCTTTTGCGGTTAGCTTACTAGGGCGAACCGGTTCAGAATAACAACTGAAATCTTCAAGCATGTGATCTGACCAGGGGCAAGTTGTTGAACCATCGCCGAGCTCCCTCTTCGAAGGCCGCAGAAAGCCTTACATTCGATAACGTCCCTAACACAATATAGATTCATCGTGGATTTGGAAGTGTGTAGATAATCTAGGGGTCGATCTTCCAGTGTATTTCTTGGGGTCGGTATTTTTGTTCGGTGCCGGAGGTCGCCCAAGATTTCAGGGTGAAGGAGAGTCAGATCGCGCCATCAGGCGATCCGGACGAAAGCTTCATAAATGCGTTAATCCGATCATCTGCGATTTTTCTAGGCTTCGGATGGGCGATGATCGATTGTTGTCGATTGTGTGCGGCGGTGGCCAGGCAGATGGATGGCTGTTGTCTTGCGGTTGAGACTACGAGATCTGGCGAATCACCGATTCACCGCCTCTTCTATCTGCTTCCGATTCAAGGTGGTGTCGTGGACGGAGGAGGATCTCGCGCCTAACCGTCTTTGGAGATTGAGCAAGATTGAATGCAACGTTATCCTCTAAGGCCACGCCTGTTCTTCTTGTTTAAGGTTTGAGGACGCGATTGATCGTTTGGATTAGAGGATTCCGTGCGGAGATATGGCGTAAGAGGCAGAGTCGCAGAAGTCGCGAGCTTATCTGTTCAGATCGCCAGAGCCGCGATGACAGCAGCCTATGTCAGATTCATCGCCGCTACTGGCCGATTTGTGAAGCTGGACGTGGTGCGGAAGTCGGCCCCGGTGGGCATCAATTGGTTCTGCCGGATTCGGCAGGATGGAACGTCGTTGCCATTGGCTCCGTGTGATTGATCGCCTTCTCGTGATAAATTCAGATGAAGATACCGCAAAACAAAGAAGGCTTGACGGGGTTGTGTTCGATTAGCCCTCCGACGCCAAGTCGCTTTTTCGAAGGTGAGGTTGATAAACACAGAAAGTTAGGTTTTATGATTGTGCGTCATCTGTTATGAGAATAATACCTTTTATATGATTTTTCAATGGTAGGTTTAGGTCTTTACGATCTGCATTTTGGGAGATATTCTTCTACTTGTTGGTAGTGGATGATAGGTCGGTACCAATTAATTAGTGGATGTGAGATCGACCGACGGTTCATGAGATTGAGCTCGGTCCAATATATACCAATCCAACCAACATGAAACAATTTCTCTACATCTTATATCATTGACATTAAAATCTATGGAGAGTTGCATTTTTTATTTGTCTCCGTAAACCTATATTAATCAAGTTTTAATACCCATAATTGCCCGTTCTTTGTAATTGTCCCATTCAAGATTACCGGACAAATCCCAAATCCAGGACTGTTTGCAGAAGTAGCAAGGAGCCTGTCATGGGTGTTTTGGTCATATTTTTTATTAATATATTTCTATGTTATTAATATGTTAATAATATATTTTTTATTAACATATTAATATACTTTCAATTATTTTTAAAAATATGAGTTGTTTAATTAATAATACAATATACAAAGGTCCGGTCCCATGCATGATTAGGATTTATACAAGAGACTGATGAAAATGACTGAAAGCCCACGCTACTTCATCGATTAATAAAGTATAATTGGATAAATGTGAAGGATACATCATGGGAGTAGATAAATATTCCTGTCAAATCAAAGAATTAAACTTTTTTATATCTTCAGTAATAACCTTATTGTTTATCATTTTATAATTTATTACTAACAACTATCAGCTGATTTCATTAAAATAATTAATTATACGTTATTAGATTTTAATCAAACATACTCTAACCATTCTTATTTTCAGATCAAAATCAAACACTGATTATATTTAAGTATAATTATCCAATTAGTTATGTGTTAATGCCCATATTCTACGTTTAGTGGTCCCAATTAACATGTGGCATTTATAAGCTCAATAAAACGACAATAATACGTCATGGGAGTCGTGGGACCATGCTTGATTTTCACTCATGTGGCGTACGTTGAACGATGTTAATATTGTCTTGTCCTTTTTGCTACTTTTCATTCTCACAAAAACTGCAAAGCACACGTTCTTCAAAAATTTGGTGTGTTAACGTAGGTGACACATATCTTTATCGTTAAACCAAAAGATTTTGAGTTTGATCTTTTTCTTTGAGAACGCAATAAACTCTTGAATCAATAGCAGCTCCTATAAGGAATGTATCAGGGCCGTAAAGGGGGATTAGTCATCGACTTCGATCCAATGAATACTTCCTAAAGAACAAAAAAAAAACTGTTCACCCTGCCAGATCTATTCTTATCTAGTATATCATACTTATACCTTCTGAACGAGTAGTGAATTCATAATATCATATTTAAGGCAAAATTTGCCATTCAGTCAACAATACAATTTCTTCTCAATGGCTGTGGGCAGATTTAACATCCCAGAATCTTATGATTTGATCAAAATTTCGATATTGTAAACCAAGGCCAGTTGCAATGTACAGAAGGATTCACCTCATCACGCATGTACTATCATCTCCAAAATCACTCTTCTAGCTCTTGAATTCTAAGCCAACTCCGTCTCCTTAAGCTCCCCAAAGCTCTAAAGCGATAGGAGTGCAACTGTCCTTATTGCTACTTGTTTGTACTTTTTTTTTTCTCAATTAACAATTATTATGAAATTATAAAGTAAGAATTATTAGAAAATGGAAACTAAGATTATGAACTCAAAACATCAAATTAGTTTGTTTATAGTGCCATGAATTCAGTCTAATTATATTTGGAAGCAATCTCTTTACTAATTAAAGACAAGAATGTGTATTATTGAACCTCATAGATTTCAAACATCATTGAAATTCTTACCAACAATTGTTGTTAAACTTTGAATAATTAAATTGCTTCATCATTGAATACAATAATTTACTAAGGACTTGTGTTAGATGTAAGTGAGGTTGAATTTAGTAATATTACTCTAATAACATTTCTTAATCTTTCAGTTAAATTGGTCACTACAAGAGAAATCCTGAATTGCGACGGAATATTACCAACGGTATGAAAACCGTTACAATCACCGACCGAAAATGAGACGCCGTCGGGAAGATAGTTATGGAGAAAAGGCATTGCTGACGGTTCAATATTCGATCGATGAATTTCGTTTTCGTTATTTACCGATGTAGTATCTGGTCGGTAAAGTTGTCGGTAAATACGTCCGATGGTCGTCCTTCATTAAAACCAAAACGACGTAGTTTTGGTTTAAACCAAAACGACGTCGTTTTGAAAATGGAATAAACCCTCCTTCTTCCTCCTTTCTTCCTCTCCAGCGCGCGACCTCCTTTCTTCCTCCTTCGTTCTTCCTTCTCTCTTCTCCCTTCGACGGTTGTCCTCCAACTTTCGACTCTATCGCCACGGTCGCCGCCGCGTGTCGCCCAGTCGTCTCCTCCAACGTCGGCGGTCTTCGAAAGGTAAGTCCCTTATCCTCCCTCCCCTCTTTGTCCGATAGATCTGGATGTAGATTTTGAACTTCAACTATACATATGATGACTTAGCTTGAATTATGTTCTGTAACATAAAATCATCTTAATCACATCTCACTCAAGACTATATATGCTACTAATCCGAAAGCTACGTTTGGTCCAGAAATT
The DNA here is from genome assembly GCA_029891385.1 of Erythroxylum novogranatense. Taxonomy (NCBI): domain Eukaryota; kingdom Viridiplantae; phylum Streptophyta; class Magnoliopsida; order Malpighiales; family Erythroxylaceae; genus Erythroxylum; species Erythroxylum novogranatense. The sequence goes on along the minus strand of CM057231.1, from coordinate 10,266,808 downwards.
AGTAACATAAAATACGGTAAAATTTGTATAAATGAATTTCGAATATATATTAATTAAATTATTAAATATATAATGATTCATAAATTATGCCTTTTAGTTGAATTGTTTACTAAATTAATAATTTAGATTGACATGATAAAATCTAATTTAAGTAATATTAACAAATTATCGTGTATTCCTTTTTGAAATTGAGGTGATTTATAATGTTCTTATTAAAATTTAAATTTTTATCTGTTAAATTAAATATTAAATATTGAGATGATTTACATTTTTGTCTATGTAGTATTTACCTCCTACTTATTTAATTAAGATAGCTAATTAAGTCATTTGCATAAGGCATAAAAGCAAGAAAATGTTCAAATAGATACATGATAATGCTCTTGATAGTCATAATAGCCAATTAAAACAAAGACCAACATAAAGGAAAAAAGAAAAAAATACACTAACGTTGTTATGCCTAGCTATTTTGTATTTGATGCACATCGAGACTAGTCGTTTGTGTATATGGAACTTATTTTGGCAAGCAATTAATTTTTAATGTATGATGTTTATTATAGCTATCTATTTTGTATCTAGAGCTAATTTTTTACATAGGATAATAAATAAATAAATATATATACATCTATATATGTATGTATGTATGTATGTATTATTTAGATTTTGTTGAGTTTTCACCTTATCATTAGAAGTTCCATTGATCAAGTTTAAAATTTAATGTTAAAGTTAAACATTTGGTTGAAGGAAAATTTAAATGGTTATGAGACTTTAGCTTGTATAATGCTAATTTATGATTATAAAGTGTTTCTTAAGTATGCCGATTGATGAAATTATTAAAAATTCATTTCATTGTATATCGTATGAGATAAGGATGAAAGCATTTTCTTATTGATCTATCTTGAATTTATTTCGATAGTTCATCCATCTAATGGCTAGAGATTGGAAGTGTTTGTTTGTTTGTTTTGCATGTTATCTACTATTCTTAAATAACAAAACATATAACTATATAAATCGAAATGAGGAAAAAGAACATTTAAGCCAGTTCGAAATAAGATAATACAAATATAGTATTTTTTCGTGCAGGAGAGATGGCTAATACATATGGCCCTTTGTCTCCATAACCTAGAACAACAAACATATGAAAGTAGACACTGTCAAACACTTCTTCCCCTGGAAACTAAAAGAAGAAACAAATACCAGTTCCAACTCCTGATTAATGAATTGGTAGTTCAAAATAATAAAATTTGATTACCTTTGATCCAAACTTATATGGCAATTTATAGCCTCCAATTAAATGATGAAGGAAATCTTAAGGGCATGTCCTTTAAACCATACAATTTTAAATTGAGGATTCTCTTAAAGATCAGGATTTAATTAGGATGGACATGAGGAATTGGAGAATTTCCAAATCTATTCTTGAGCATGATGACAATATTAATTTTGGACGGAATGCGAGAGTAGGTTGGGAATTATGCAAGTATACTCGGCATACTTCTATGCTTGCAACTGCTTTTATTCTCTCTTATGGCTACATTGGCAATAAGATTGACAAGAAAAACAAAATTAAATAAAGGGAAATCTAGTATGCAAATGTAATAGCATAAAGTTTGTGCAATTATCCAACCAAAAAATTGTATATTTCCCCTTTCTTATCAAATATTTCATTTCGTTGACAATATTGTCTTTGAGCTTCAATAGGTGTTTAGTGAATGAAGAAACGTTAAGCGTAGGCTATATAGAGAAGCTTCCACTTTTAAAGTATTCCTCTTCCATCTACTTAACCTATAGACTCTCTTTATCATGAATTAAATGTCAAATTATCATAGTTGTAAGTACTTGAAGCTCAAATGCATTTTATTCCTAGTACTTCTTAAGTTTTAGGATGGCAAACATCCTTCCACTTAACTTTGGGACCAGCTTTTAGGGATGTAGATCCATCACAGAGGAAATTACTTAGGATTATTTTGATGTTTTTAAAAAGCTTAAATGGAAAAATAATTGGAAACTCTAGAAGATATGCTTGCTGTTAAAGGAATAAGAGATTAATTGGCATTTTCTTATTTAAAGGAGAGCCTTGGTTTTGTGGCTATTGATTCATGTCTAGATTGCATTCAATAGGGTCACATAATCATATTAAATATGTCTAAATGTTAAAATAGATGTACTTGGGTACTTAAGGGGGACTTACTCAGTTTAAGATCAAATAATTGTGCCAGATCCCATTACAAAGAGCCATGGATAAAAGATATAAAAAACTAGCTTTTGTTTCTATTGAATATGAGTGGGTTAGTTAGTTTTAGTTGACAATTCAATTTAGAACTAACATTGTGTATCATGATTTCTTATTTTATTTTACATTAAGGATTAATTTATAAATATCAAAGCATTAAGAATATATCGAGTTGTTATAAAATTTTAGGAGTGATAACATATCGTTAATTATTCTTTAAACATACAAGAAAATATCAAAACTATTAATGTAATGGTAAATATAAAATTTTCTAATGTCTCAACTAAGAACCAACTTAGCAACATTTTTTTATGAATGACCTATCATCATCAAACCAAAATCTTTGTATAACATCATCTTTCACTTATTAAAATATATTACTCTAGGTGTCATATAAAGGCATCATTGCTATGATTTTCCCCAATAATAGGTAAACTCATCAAGCATCAAGATAATGTAGTACTACCACCATCTCCATATACCATTTGTTAACATTTATTAGGTTTGATTCTTTGCTTATAAATTCACCTTTTGCACCAAAACATTGTAATCACTTTACAAAAAGTATCAATTTTCACTTTAAATTGAAGATTGAAATTTGCCAATCTTGAAAATACCAATCAAATAGCTACTCGTCGCCGAAAGTGGTTGTGCATTTAATTGAACCTTAAACCTTGCTTAATCCTATCTTAAGCAATATTCATTTTGCTTTCCAATTGAGCAATGAATGACACTATTGTTGGTTTTCATTGCGACTTGATCATCTTCATCTGCAGCTACGCATTTGCTTGAGAACTTCTCTCGCATTTCGATTGAGGTCATTGCTAACCGCTTTTCTTTTGTTGTTATCGCTCTTGATTCATGTGGGTGTACATGAACTTCCCATAGCATGTCCCTTAATCGTGTATGTGATGAGTTGCATGATGTGAAAGTTGACAACATACATGTAGTATGGAGGGGTAATTTGCGTTGTGATTACTGGTTGAGATAGAATTGTTTGTTAATTGCAGGGGGACCCTTATATCATAAGGGGGATGTCCAAATTATAGGAGAAGTGCTGCCGAAATTTCAATAGGATCATCGTAGTACATGATGGTTAAATGGTTAAATGAGAACATGAGCTAATTAGTTTTAACTTCTGATCTTATTTTGGAAGTGACTTACAATTATGAAAATCATTTAGGATATTAGTTGATGGTTTAAGTTTGTGAGGATGATAAATGTCGTGCATTGAGTATGACATGTTCCTTAAATTTTATTTGATGTCTTCTAATTAACATTCACCGTAACTTAAAAAGGTGTAATAATCTAATTTTATTAACTTACCTTATTAAGTCATTTTGAAGGCTTTAAATTGTGTAAGTTAGTTTATGGTCCTTCATATGTAACCTTTTTATACAATTAACATTTACAACTTGAGTCAGATATTTAATAGTGAATACATATATGTAATTATTCCTAAAACTTAAAATTTTCTAATGTCTGAACTAAGAAGCAACTTAGCTATTTTTATTTGATTCAATGACCTATCATCATCAAACCAAAATCTTTGTATAACATCATCTTTGACTTATTAAATTATATTACTCTAGGTGGCATATAAAGGCATCATTGTTATTATTTTCCCCAATAATTCTGACTATACTCAAGTGATAATATTCAAAGTTACAAAGACTTTTTTCTACTCAATTCATCATCTACTTTGTTATGTCTTTCTACCTTTAACTCACACAAATTGTCATATTCAACAAGAAACTCTTATCACTAGGCTTACTTTATAGATAACTTCTGTTGGATCCTAAAAGAAGTGTTACCAATATTATTTATGCAGACCACAAACTTGAATCTTAATAGGTAAACTCATGAAACATGAAGATAATGTAGTACTACCACCATCTCCATGTAACATCTCTTAACAATTTTTAGTTTTGATTCTTTAAGGTTATATATTCACCTTTTTCCACCAAGACATTGGCAATCACTTTATAAAACGTATCAAATTTCAGTTTAAATTGAAGATTGAAGTATGCCAATCTTCGGATATGTTTAATTGAAATGAGTTGCATTGCATATAAATCCTTGAATCTTTTATGAAAGCTTGTTACCTTTTTTGGGTTGTCCATTGCATATAAACTAGATGCATTTAGTATAATATATCATGCCTTGCGTAATAGTTAATTTAAAATAACGGTTTGAAGAAATTTAATGTTGGATTTCATTGCGGATCTATCATCTTCATTGCCCCGACATTGTGCATTGGTCGGTCGCATCGCAGAACATTTATCCGCATTTGAATTACGGTCGATTTTACGCTTGTAGTTAGTAATTTTATCGCTGATTAATGATCCGGCAATTAATGATCCGCAAATGTTGTTCCCACTGCATGTCCCTGAACCGTTTATTGATGTCCTGCAAATGCGTGAAACTTGAAAACGCACATGTTGGACGGATAGTGAATTTGATGTGTGATTACTGGTTGAGATAAAAGTGTGTTTCTTTTTCAGGGGACCCTTATTTTTTAAGGGGGTGTCTGAATTATAGGAGAAATGCTGCCGAAATTTCAATAGGATCCTCGTCCTATTGAAAGAGCTTAAATTAGAACATGAGCGCGTTAGTGTAATTATGTGAGGATGATAAATGTTTAGCATTAAGTATGCTATGTCATGCCTTGCGTAAAATATGTCCAATCAAGGATTGATGTTATAACACATGTCTGTTATGACTTGGTTTGTAGATATGTGCCTAACTTAGATGCATAACTTTGGATTTGATCTTGTAGAATAACAACTCTCCAGTTATGAGTTCCAACGATAGATCTTGGATGTATAGACGTTTAACCGACGATGGTTTATTAATCCTGAATTTGTTACGGGAGTTGATGCGTTCATTCATTATGCTTGTTCGCAACGTGCATATATGGATGGGCCAAAGATCAGATGTCCATGTAAAAAGTGCAAGCACAAATGTTTCCTGTTGGTTGATGAAGTTCAGTTGCATTTGTTGAGAAAAGGGTTTGTTCCGAACTATTTTCAGTGGACTCGACATGGGGAACCCTTGGTTGCTAGCACTTCAAGGAGAATTGAAGAACCTACGTCTATGAACTTAAATGAGAAAGACGTTGAGGATGGATATGGAAGATATTTTGGTGATGGGCCGGAAAACTCTTACAGGCAAATGGTGCACAATGGACTCGGTCATACATTTGAGACAAATAGGGACAATGTTGACGAAGAACCTAACCAACAGCAAAACAATTCTTCGACTTACTACATCAAGCAGATCGAGAATTGTGGCCAAATTGTGAGACAATGACTCGCTTGTCATCAATCGCTCGATATTGAACATAAAGAGTGAAGGTCATATTTCGGATCGCATTTTGATAAAATTCTTGAGTGGTACAACGAATCATTGCCAGCTGATCATACAATGGTTGATAGTTTTTACAACATGAAGAAACTTATTCGTGGTCTTGGGTTGCCCGTGGAAAAAATTGACTGTTGTCGATTGGGATGTATGCTGTATTGGGGAGATGATATTAACTTAAAACAGTGCAAATTTTGTGATCAACCTAGGTTTAAGGCCGTAACACGCTCTACTAAATGTAAATTAGTTCCTCGGCTTAATGTATTATTTTCCTCTCACTCCTAGGTTGCAAAGGCTTTATGCTTTTGGTGTGACTGCGTCTCACATGAGATGGCATGCTGAACACGAACAAGAAGATGGAGTAATGACTCATCCATCAGATGGGTTGGCATGGAAACATTTTAATGAAACGCATGTGGAATTTGCGGTTGACACTCGAAATGTTCGGTTGGGTTTGTCAACAGATGGATTTCAACCATTTGGACAATCTGGACAGCAATATTCTTCGTGGCCAATTATCATAACTCCTTATAATTTGCCTCCTTGGATGTGTATGAAAGCGCATATATGTTCTTGACCGTGATTGTCCCAGTCCAAGAACCAAGCAAAAAATAGATGTGTTCTTACAACCATTGATATCGAATTGCAACACCTTTGGGAATATGGTGTTCAAACTTATGATGTATCTCGTAAATGAATTTTGTCGAGAGCGACTTTGATGTGGACAATTAGTGACTTCCCAAAGATTTGCCATGTTATTTGGATGGTCAATCACGGGACGCTACTTGTCCTTATTGTCGCAATGATTTTGATGCGTTTTATCTGCCTAATGGAGGGAAAATATGTTGGTTTGACAATCACGGGAAATTTCTACCTGCAGATCATCCGTTTAGGCGCAATAAATATAAGTTTAGAAAAAATCGGACTATTCACAGCCCGCCGCCTCCGTTAACATCCGGTGAAGAGGTCTTGCAAGAAATTGAAGAATTAGGGTTCTTTGAAAGTGATGTAATTAGAGGCCGATGATGTTAATTCAACCATTAGTAAGAACTTTGGTTGGCGAAAACGAAGTAATTTTTGGGATTTACCATATTGAAAAACGAATTTGATTCGTCATAATCTAGATGTGATGCACATTGAGAAAAATATCTTTGACAACTTGTTCAATACCATAATGAACATTGAGGGGAGGACAAAAGACAATACAAAATCACGAGCTGATTTGCAACTTTTTTGCAAAAGAAATGAGTTACATAAAGATCTTCACACAGGTAAATACCCAAAAGCATGTTACACTTTGGACAGGGGACAGAAGGAGGTTATATGTGAATGGTTGAAAAGTGTTAAGTTTGCTGATGGATATGTTTCAAACTTGGCTAGGTGTGTGGATCTAAGAAAGTACAAATTATTTGGGATGAAAAGTCATGATTCTCATGTATTTATGCAAAGGCTTATCCCAATTGCATTCCGAGAGTTGTTACCTTCTAAGGTATGGGAAGCTATAACAGAGTTAAGTTTGTTTTTTAAAAGCTTAACCTCAGTTGAAATCAACATTGGTGAGATGGAAAAACTAGAACATGAAATTCCCGTAATTTTGTGTAAATTAGAAGGCATTTTTCCTCTTAGCTTCTTTGACTGTATGAAGCATCTACCTGTGCATTTAGCGCACGAGGCAAAACTTGCCGGTCCAGTTCAATATCGATGGATGTATCCATTTGAGCGGTAAGTAGACAAATATTACTTACCGTGTTCCAGTTACAAGCTTTGTGAAATGTGTTCTAATAAGTAATTTGGTTCCTGTAGGTATTTGCATCACCTAAAAAAATGTTAAAAATAAAGCTAGAGTTGAAGGTTCCATATGTAATGCCTATTTAGTGGAGGAAGCGAGTACGTTTTGTGGGTATTATTTTGAGTCGCATGTGAACACAAGAGAAAGAAAAGTTCCTCCTAATGACGATGGTGGACGAACAATTCATGCGGATGGAAAATTGTCCATCTTTTCATATTCTGGACGAACATCTGGGCGTGCGACAAGAAGAATGTTAACTGAGAAAGAGATTGAGGCTGCACATGATTATATTGTATTGAACTGTGAAGAGCTTTTGCCTTTCGTGCAGTAAGTTGCACATGAATATTTCAGTATTTACCTTTTTGTCATCTTCATCCCTTAAAATAGTCATTCTATATTTAGATTGTACGAGACATTATTACGGGAGATAATGCCGGGTATGACCAAAGATGATTTAAATAAAGAAGTTGGGAAACACTTCCCTCGATGGTTTGAGAGATATGTAAGTTCTCACTTACAATGCATCTTCATTATAATTTGAAGTTATATTATATTATTTTCATGAAACTAAATTCTTTCCGATGCCAAATTTTTTTTTAGGCTTTAGACAATCCAATCGAGAACAAGATGATTGCTGATATTGCAAAGGGACCTTTACGAACTGTTAAATCGTACCCGGTGTATTTCATTAATGGGTACAAATATCATACTGAATGTCATGGACATAACATGTCAACAATAAGCAGTGGGGTTACAATACAGGAGAAACGATGGATTACTATGAAAAATTATAGAAATATTGAAGTTGAATACCCCGACCGCCAAATAAGCGATGTGTGATATTTAAATGTGAATGGTATGACCCGACACCAAATGTTGGAGTAAAGGTGCATACACAATACAATTTAGTTGAAATCAATAACCGAAGAAGATTGCGTCAATTTGAACCTTTCGTCTTGGCTGTGCAAGCTAAGCAGGTTTGTTACATCCCTTTTCTAAGCTTACAACGAGATAAGGCAGATTGGTTAGCGGTTTGCAAAGTTAAACCTAGAGGTGTTTACGAGTCACATAGAAGAGGAGAGCATAGTCTTGAAAGTGAGGCGTTTCAGGAAGATGTGACATTTATCAATGCATCTGTTACGTTTGACGATAATGAACCTTTGAACGATCCATCAAACAAATTTGCCGATATTTCATCCGGAGAGGATGACGAGGGTATGCAATACGATGAGGAGCCGGAATTTGATTCTTATTCTTCTGAAGAAGAAGATGATTGTAATTTACCTTTAAGTGTTGATAGCGAATGACTTGTGTTTGTAATTGCATATTTGAACTTAAATAGTAACCTTTTTCATTATATTATATTATGTTTGGGTTTTCACTGCATTTCTTTGGAAAGGAATGTCGACATGGCGATTGGTTCCGGACGGCAACAATTCTTTCCGTTGGGAGGAATGTGGCAAAATTGTCCCATCCCATGGAAGCAAAACTACTTCAAATCTCGCTCCATCATATAGTACCAATCATTTGCCTTAGATGACCGATATGTTACTTGAAGGTTTTTAGTATGATCTGCGCGTCGACTCTTTTCGTGTTTTGAACCTCTAATAACATTTATTAAAGTTATCAAATATATTCTCATTTTATTGTCAATCTTACATGTTTAAGCTTCCTATAAACTCAAAGAGGACATGTATGCCGATAAAGGTGATCGCAATGTCACGCCACTTATAATGAGAATAGGAAGATCGGTATTGTCAACTCCTCTACTATATCGCAAACCTCACCGTTTAAGTTACTTATATGGTTTGTTCATATCACTGTTTCAACATTTCTTCACTGATTACGTTTTAGGTAGATTTGTTCCTATTAGTAGTTCATCCGAGAAGAAGTCTTCCATTGTAAGATCGACACTCATTTATCGCTTCTCAACAAATATAGACATAGCTGCAATGTTATTGCAAGAATGTGATCAACAACGCACAACAGTGGACGGTTGCACTGCTTCCATTAGCGCGTTTGAACGCGAGAACCCTTCTCGGGAACCTAGACATTGGGGACTCTTTCACCTTTACCGACACCCATGTTATATGGAATCAAAAAAATTGAATCGATCAATGTGCTTTTGTACTACCCGACATAATTACACTTTGCTTTCACGTTGATTTATTGTTGTATTTGTAAGACAAGGTTAAATAGTGCATATTTGATATTAGTGTTAACGTTCATTTATGGTTGATAACAATTTGTTAACCTTCATTTATTGCCATAGTTTCTTCTGTATGTGTTGTGTTTGATATTGCTTTCAAATTATTAGTTGTACATGTAGAGAATTGTGCGAAATTGAATTTCAGGAAAAGAATGGGACCGAAGAGACAACATGAGGTCATGCGACCCAAGTTTCGAGCCATACTGGGGGGAACTTACTGTGAAGGTGGTTTGTCACAATCAACCTCACCTACTGACCCACCTTCTCCACCTCTCGTGCCGGGAGTTGCAGTTGACGCATCACCAACTGCTTCTCAGCCTACACCATCCCCTTCCCCAACGTATATATCGTCTAACACCTGCAAATCGAAAGCAGGAGACGTCCGTCAGCCTGGCGCTGAGGGACCTGATGGAAGAAAGTTTGTTTCTATTGTCAATGACCAGTAAGTGAACTCAAAGCACTTCACAATTTGCTTATTATCAACATGGACTTTTACCAATATGTACATAGGATAACATCACTTTACATGTTAGGTTAGTTCCGTTTGGACCAGTTTAAAAAAATATGACTTCCTCGTTCAAGCAAAGAATTGAACCAGAGGGTTATGTGTGGAAAAATATAGCTGACACCACAAAGCAATTATACTTTCAAGAGTTTGAGGTAGAAATCATAGTTATTTTCTTGTTACATTGCTTTATATTCATAATGTTCATACAACATTTTAACTTTTTGTTATTCTTACTCATCTTATTTCAGAAAGAATTTTACTGGGATTCTCGTTTCGACGCCATCATGTATAAACAATGGGAAAAGAAAGCTCGCATACGTTATCGCGACTTAATTAATCAAATACGCAAGGTTGGTGCACGCACGCGTTATATTTCGGATGAAATTTGGACTCATCGATCAATATTGGACATCACCGCGATAATGTCCATATCTCGAGCGTAATTTACCAATGAGACGTGGAGGGTCGGGGCCCGAGTCTTCAAAGGCATACGGAGGATCAATTACCCACAACGAGCATGCACATAGACTAGTAAGTATCTAATTTCTCATGTCAATTTTCCATATATCTTGCTTTGCTCTATTGAATGTGATTATGATATAAATGTCTGGTGCCATATGGCTATGTGAAGTTATTTTCATTGTTGAACAGGGGGTAAATATCATATATACAGAGGAAACTCTGACGAATTTTTTTTAAATACTAGTTAACATCTGACAATTTAAGTTATACGTGTAGGAAAAGGCATTGGACACGAAGCCTACACCTATGCAGGTATTTGTGCACACCCACACGAAGAAACACGATGGTGTCACCTTCATCAACAAATCGATGTAGAAGTGAATGTCGTTGAAATTAACATATTTTAATAATTTCTTAACAATTATACCTTATTTACTAATGTAAAGATTGTTTCCTAATAGGATCAAATACAAGAAAATATTCAATGACAATCTCGGGAGGAACAACCTGTGGACTAGACTCATACATATCTTGATGTCGTGGGTGGTTGGGACCGTCGTGGAAGAATATTCTACTGGGCTCATATGCAAACACCTGTTATTCGCGCTCTTCCCTTTCTAGTACAAAGAAGATCTACTCGCCATCTCAATCTCATGATGTGCTCTGAGCTCTGCCTGATGGACTCATTAAGGGAACAACTAACTAATCAAAATGAGTAGCTGGTTACTCAACATCACCAGCATATGGAGGACATAGCTAAGGTGAGGGAGGAGATTAGTCTGCAGATGACAGAACAGCTGAGAGCAGAGCTGGAGCAGGTTTCAAAGATCAAAGAGTCGCTGGAGCATATGGAGCAAACAGCTAAGATGCGAGAGGAGATGGAGCGACTTACTAAGATAAGAGCGGAGATGGAGCAGATGGCCAAGGACAAACAGCATGCGGAGGAGATGGCTAAGCTTAGGCAGGAGATGGAAATGTTAAAGAGTGGGGGACACAGTTCAGAGCATCCATGATCATTACGACAATAATTACCATAACATTGTCATGTGTTTTCAATTAAAAAACATAAGAGATTTGTTAACACTGATTTTTTCATTATTAAATTAATTTCTTTTTATGTTTTATTAATTATTAATTTTCTCATTATTCATTATTCTAACACAACACAAATTAATAAAGTTAATATATAATATAATAATTATTATAACAACAAAAAGGTCAAAAAAATATAATCAGTTATTATCGACGATCAAATGTCCGTCAAAAAATTTAGCATAGTTACCGACGGTATAACATACCGTCGGAAAATGTTGTTGAAGATAACGTCGCATCACCGACGGACTAAATGACCGTAGCAAAAATTTGCCGACGGATTCTTACTTGCCATTCCGTCGTTAAATAAATACCGACAATAATAATTCGGTCGTTAATTCCGTCGTAATATTGCAACGAAAAATGTTGGTCGGTATTTTTGGCTTCGGCCAGTTCACCGATCGACTTTTGCTCCACCAAATTTCGTCGGTGATTAATTCCACCGACAGAAATCTCTTATTTATCGACGGTAAGTTCCATCGGTAAAACACTGATTTCTTGTAGTGGGTGAGGTAAGTTTGTCCTTCACCCTATCTTTCCCCTCCCACCCCAAGAGTTTCTAATTTTAACAAGCTGTAGTTTAAAAAAATATTCAACTCACTCATTTTTTTAAAGAAATAATTGATTGAGGCATGTTGAAAATTTTAAATATCGATTACTTATTTCTATTTCTAAAATTTACCAATGGTCGTTTATTTGACAATTATTTATGTCTGTAATTTCCGTCGCCATATTTATTTCCCGACATAAATTTTTTATTTTCTATCGGTAATCTTTGTTACTAAAACCTATTTTTCTTGTAATATTTCTTAAAATAAACAAGAAAATAACTTATTATCAAAAATAGATTAAGAATAGAATGATGATTTCAGTCAACCAAACACCCTGTGAGGGTGTTGACTTATGCCTAAAAGCGAAATGATTATATTTAAGAGGATTTTTTGTTTTTATATAATAGTTTGAGTTATATTTGTATCAATTATTGAGATATTAATTATATTATGATATTAATTATCATGGAAATAAAATAATATAAAAAACGAAGCAAAAGACGCAAAATTTATATAATTTGAGAATAATGTAATCTACATATACAGATAAGAAGATTTTTTTAATCACTAGGCATAGACGATTAAGAGAATAATATTAAATTAACTACATTACACAATTTGATCAGTACGAGTTGGTGTCAGTTTCATGGAAATTTGTTTACTTGATGTTTTATAATAATAAATTTTACAATAACTTTTTTTATATTTAGATTGAATAAAATTTGAAGTACATACAATAATTAATTTATCACATATTTTTAAATAAATTATTTAATAAGTCAATAATTTAAAATAAAATATGTAAACATTAAATTATAATGGGTCGAATTGGAGCTGAATGATTCCTCACACTATTATTTTATTGGTAAGTGCTCGTAACACTAACAAAAAGAGGATCAATCGTGGGATTTTGACGTTGAACTATAATGTAAGAACACGTTACACGTGATTTATTTTGAGCAGTCGACTAACTATCATCATAACAACTAATTTTAGTACTTTGCCATACTTGTCTTTGGGGTGGAAAGACAATGGATTTGACGTTTAATGTTCGATTTGAATGTACTTCAAGGCATAGAATACGCACAACCGGGCGTGGGCAGTGTGAGGGGCAATGAACCTAACCAAAGCAAGTGATTTAATGTGGCGCAACCAAAGTCAATAAAGCATTTCGGCCTGACTTTAAAAAAATCAAATCTTCCTCACTCTCGTATTGTTCAAATGTTTACAGTGAGTAGCAGGGCTCTAGAATATAAGACCCACAAGGCCACAACTATTGGACAAGGATGAGTGACTTAAATGTTTTCAACTCTTTATTTAAGGTTCTTTCTTTTAAAAGGTTTTAAGTTTGAGTCAAACTAAAAAAAGAGAAATAGAAAATGTTTTAATTAATAATTCTCTAGCATTTTAGACAAAAAAAATTTATTGGATTAATTACGGACGCTTCGTTTTTAGTAATAATGTGAGAGTTAGAGCTACTAGAAAATTTGAGGGTTGATAGAAACTTGATATTGAATAGGGCCAGCTGATCAATCATCAACTGAATAATTAAGTACTTGAGGGCTGATGAGAACCTAATGTTGAGCAGTGCAAGCTGATCAATCATCAGCTGAACAATCAAGTATGTGAAAACTCTTTGTGTACAAAAGTATACAAATTACGTAGAAATTTAAAGGATCTTAAAGTTTCAGATTTATATCTTCTAAAACTCTTGAAACAGAGTCTTAAAGATTTAGGATTAGACTAAGCTGAAATACCTAATATAAATATAAAAAAGAACCACAATTATAGCATGCGCCTAATTCGAACCTTCTAGCGTGTCTCTGACTGTGTACAAATATTGGTTTGCGTCGTTTTTCACCTGCGTCCTATGGTTCTAGAGGAAAAGAGTCACAAGCCACCTTATAACGTCAATGAGTGTTTTGAATTTTTTGATAACATCCGCCAACTTTTCCAAGGATATGTGTTTCACGTGCTATTCTCATCTTCACAAATGGATACAGAAGAAACCTAAATACCAACAAGGGTCAACTACGATTCGATTTGAATCTATTGCATTATTCTTTCCACATCGTAATTTCGAATACCAATTACAATAACTTTAACCCAGTTCACTATACATAATTTCAGGTTTTAATATTGTCGGGTCGGTTGTGTTGGGCTCAGATCTAGTCAAAACGATCCGTAGGCCGATTGGTCAATTATTCAAAGATCAGTTTTATGTCTATGCCAAGCCCAAGTCCAGCCCATGCCCTCCTTGGCCCATCCGTAGAAGGAAGTCTCCCATGCAAACACGTAAAGATATAAACCTAGCTGCAAAATCATATATAAGGTAAAATTCTTCCATAACGGAAGTACGCAATCATAACCTAATTTTTCTCTGCATTCATCAACCTCACATTCACCAAAAGACTGACTTGAGCGTCGGAGGGGCTAATCGGGACACAACCCCCGACAAGCTTTCTTTGTTTTGCAGGTATCTTTACGTCGGATTCATAACGTAAAGTAGCCGACTTATGGATCCGACAAGAACGCATAGCTCATTCAAAATCCGCAGTAACCATTGACGCCACCGTGGGGCCCGACTTGTGGCACCACGCCCGTAAACACACAGATCAGTCAGGCGGCAGCGACAAACCCTGATATAGCCGCCGTCGTGGCTCTGGCGATGCAACGCATGGGTTTGCAGCTACCTGCAACTCTACCGCTTGCACCACATGTTTCCCGCATGGAATCCTCAGATCCTAACTATCAACCGCAACCTTAGAACTTGGAACAAGAAGAACAGAGTGTCGCTTTAGAGGATAACGCTGCACTCAATATGCACCCGAATCTCCGACACCGATCGGATGCAGATCCTCTTCCTCCTATGCACACCTCCCTCACCCGAAAACAGATTGAAGAAGCAGCTGATCTATTGATCCGCCAGATTTTGCAATCTCAACCAAGATAACTGAAGCCGTCAGACGCAAGCCGTCTGACAGATCAAGATGACGACCGATCACCACCCGACCGAAAACCTAGAGAAAATCGTGGATGATCGGATTAACGCAGTTATAAGCTTCCGTCCAGATCGCCCGACAAAGACAAGATGCCTCCCTTTACTCTGAAAATCTTGGATAACCTCCCGGCCCGGCACCAAAATACCGACCCCCGAGAAATACACTGGAAAGACCGACCCCCTGGATTACCTGCAGCACTTTCAGTCCATGATGAATCTGCATTGCGTCCCGGATGCCATCCAGTGTAAGGCTTTCTATACGACCTTTCAAGAGGGAGCCCGACGATGGTTCAATAGTCTACCTCCGGACTGTATCACCTGCTTTGAGGATTTTAGGCTTCTTTTCCTCAACCAATTCGCCACAAGCAAGTTTAATTACGTAAAACCGCATTGGAAGTAATGCAATTGACCCAAGGAAGAAACGAAAGTTTACGGGAGTTCATCACTCGGTTCAATAATGAAGTGGTCGAGGTCCCCGACCTCACTTGCTCGTTCATGCTGGCGGCACTCATGAGCAACACGAGGGATGAGGAGTTCAAAAGTCATTGGCTCTCGATCAACCCCAATCTATTCAGGAGATCAGACATCGGGCAGACAAGTATATTCAGCTTGAAGAAGTATTAAAGAATACAAAACGCATGGCAGATGATCGCGGGCCGAGTGGTCGGGCAGATGAGTCTCACAAGAGACAAAGGGATCAGTCGACCTGGAGAAAGCCGACTGGTCGGCAATGGCATCACCAAGACTTTACCCCGCTTAACAAACGATATGCGGAAGTATTGGCAGCTATGAGAGCAGTCGGGGAATCCATCCGAGAGCCCAATAAAATGAAGACCCCTTACAAGGATAGGAACCCGGATCTATATTGTCGTTTCCACAAAGAGGTCGATCATGATACGAAAGATTGCTGGCAGTTGAAAAAAGAAATCGAATTCCTCATACAAAGGGGAAGGTTAGGCCGATTCGTGAAGCACGAACAAAATGCCGATCAGATAATCGGTAGTAGATGTGTCGACGCATAATAAGGCGATCGACCGGAGGCGAAATGACAGGAATGATGGAGGGAGGCAGAATGCGAATACATATAATCGAAGAGAAGAGAGAGGGCGATCGAGGGAAAGAAACGACGGAAACGCTGGGCAACAAGACTACCGATCGACTGGGGTCATTAACATGATATTCGGTGGAAATGCAGCTGGGGGATCCACCGCTAAAGGGAGAAAAAGATATGCCAAACAGGTCGGCAAAGACTCATCCACCAAAAAGCCGAGGGAGAACGACGGGATGATATCATTCGATGAGTTCGACCTTGATGGAGTAAGTTACCCTCATGATGACGCCCTCGTGGTAAATCTGAACATGGACGGTTACGAGGTGAAGCGGGTGATGATTGATACGGCAATTTCGATACGACTTGTTGTATTATGAGGCCTTCAAGCAGATGAAGGTACCCGAAGATCGACTACTACCTATAGACGGCCCCATCAAAGGGATAACCGGGGCGTCAGCTTACCCGTTCGTCCGGGTGTATTTGAAAGTGAAGTTCGGGAAGAAGCCGTGTCAGATAGAAAGGGATGTTGAGTTCCTAGTCGTCAAGTTTCAAGGGGCGTACAATGCAATAATCGAGCGGGCTACTTAAAATGCCCTCAGATCGGTCGTCTTCACCTACTACCAAGCTATGAAATTCCCGACACCTCACGGAGTTGGTATTGTCAGGGGTCAGCAGAGAATCGCCAGGGAATGTTACTTAGCGGAAACAAAGACATTAGACGGGGCGGTAGTCCTGACGAGCTCTCTTGATGTGAGAGTCAACGAGGAGATTGGTCGGCGACTCTGACTACCCTTCTCCTCTTAAGAGGTCGCTCAATCTCCTCCTCTCCTTCCTCAATGATCACCAAGGCCTCACCAGGAGGGGCGACTATAGCGGGGGCTGTAGAGGGCCCGGAAGCGGTAGAAGGAACATTCTGCTGCTCGGAAGCAATAGGCCGAGCGACAGTTGAACTGGCCTCTCCAACACCCTCCTGTCCTCTGGTCTCCGAAGGCCCTGCGACCTTGCGCTTGCCCTTGGCAGACATGGGAGGGCCGGGGAAAGCATGAACCTTGATCATGGCTGCACAAACAACGAAAGCAGGTTAGAAATCGAACAAAAACCTACAAGCATGGAAAATAATTCAACCATGAGGGGTCAACCAGGCGGGGCGGTTCCCTCTCCTAGCCCGCTAACTTGCGGCGGGGGATCAATTAGCAAAGAGTTGGCCGAGGCCCCCCAACTGTACCCTGAAATAAGCCGAGCGAAGTTATATTTGGCCGAGCTCCTTTATACGGCCGACCACCTCCCGCTCCTCCCTAGAAAGGAATAGACTTGACGAGTCATTCCATTGCTCGGCTAGGGGATACCTCCATGGTTGGGACTCGGAGGAAGATCTCGGAGGCTTCACGAAGAAATAATTTATTCGCCAACCACAAATTTTAGACGCCGTCTCGGCTGGGCGATATCGGGTATCCTTATACATCAGAGAAGGAACCCCACCCCCAGAGCTCGGGCTCTGGCTCATTCTCAAAAAGTGGCGTAGGATGTTATCCGAAGGCGGACAGCCAAACTGATGGCACAACAGAGCCAGACCGTTGATGAACCTCCACCCGTTCGGAGGAATCTGACTCGGCCTTAGTTGATAGTCGGCGCACACTTCATCAATAATTAGGATGTATGAGAGTCTCAAGCCGTCGACCGAGAAGAAGCTCTCCGAGACAGCAAAACACCCGTTTATGTTGCTATGGATGCTTTCGTTCCCCGCAGCCAGCCTAGGCTCCCAGGACCGAGGGATTTTATTCCTAAGGATGGACCGACTCAACCCCGCTGCGGTCACCCTTGATTTACCTTTGGGCAATGCCTTCACAACCAACCCATCTCTTCGCTCTCTCGTCGAAATCTCTTCGACATCCCCCAAGCTCGACGTCGCCATCGCCTCAGACGTGACTTCAGATGCCCTATCGGTGACATCGCCCCTTGGAGAAACCCCACTTCGAGAACCGACGAACGACATGCTCATCAAGAGAAAATTTAGGAGAGGAAATAAGGGAAGATGACGTACCTATTTAGTGATATAGGGTCAGAAATTTGTACGGCTGTGGAAGAAAAGCTCCGGAAACTGTGGGCAAGACAAAGCAAATGAAAGCAGAACGGGAGTAAGAAAGCACAAACGTGAAGAAAACCAAATAGTTGGTTGATTCTGAACATTTATAAGGGAACGGTCGAATGAGCAATCCAATCGAAGTGCGACGCGAGGAGAAAATCCGATCTATGCTTGGACACGCGGCATGATCCGAGCTAAGGAGAACTAGGGTTATTCAAAATCGGAGCGGCGAATAAATTGAAAGGCGCGATGCAATTTGTATAACGATTACAAGGACGATACGACGATTCGAAAAGTCGTCGAGGGGCGCCGTCGACAATAAATGCTCCACACGCTAGCTAATGATGACCACCGTCGCTTGGTATGTGTCGTCAAGAATAAGTGCCGAGGCCGATCAGTTGGGGCACTCAGTCGACCGACCCTAGTACGAGCAGTCACGCACAACCGGTCGACACCCGATCTATCGGGACTGCCCGAGCTGTCCCATGATCGAGCTACAACAACAATGCCCGACCGATCGACTACTTCATTAGCTGACCTACAGACGAGCTACATCTCAATGCTCAACCGATCGCCCCAATCACAAGTCGTTCTATGTACAAGCTATAAAACCTCTACATACTCCTCTAACCCTTGTCTTCGCTCAGACTCGAGGAGTAGGAGGCTTATGGTCGGGTCGGCCGTGTTGGGCGGATTCAGTCAAAACGACCCGTGGGCCGATCGGTCCATTCTTCAAAGATCAGTTTTATGCCTATGCCAAGCCCAAGTCCAGCCCATGCCTTCCTTGGCACATCCGTAGAAGGAAGTCTCCCATGCAAACACGTAAAGACATAAACCTAGCTGCAAAACCATATATAAGGTAAAATTCTTCCATAACGGAGGTACGCAATCATAACCTAATTTTTCTTTGCATTCATCAACCTCACCTTCACCAAAAGACTGACTTGATCGTAGGAGGGGCTAATCGGAATACAACCCCCGACAAGCCTTCTTTATTTTGCAAGTATCTTTACGTCGGATTCATCATGAAAGAGCCGATTTATGGATCCGAATCAAGAACGCATGATTCGGTAAAATCTGGCAGAACCATAATACATTGTTAATTAAAAAAAATCAAGGCTTCAAAGTCCTTATTAAATAAATAATTGTAAACATTTTGTTTTTCAAATTGATTTTACTGAAAAGTAATGATAAATGATGTTCTCTAATATTCTTTAGATTACTCAAAAGTTCTTAGGTGCAGTGTTCAATTCGAGTTCATACGTCACGGTCGGCTAACTCATCATCGTATGAAAGGCCAAAGCTTTGATTATTGGCGTGAACTTTGACTGAAGTGATCGTTAATTTCTTAAGAAAATTGCATGCGCACGAAGTTATTCTGTTTGGAAGTTATTCTTAAGAAATTTATTCTTCGATAAGGGCTTAGTAAACAGATCCACGAGTTGGTCATTAGTAGAAAGATAGCGAACAATTAGAGTTTTAGAGAGAACTTTATCATCAAAATAGTAAAAATTGATTTCCAAATGTTTAGAGTAAGATTGAAAATTAGAGTAAAGGTGAGATAGGTAACATTAAGGTTGTCACACCATAGAAAAGAAATGAAAGTATGGTGGAACGAGAGACGCATGCGTTGTTTGCGAGAGTTCCAAATAAACAAGATTAGAATCAACAAAAATGGAATATCCAGTAATAGACTTTGAATCATCATGATAACCAGCCTAATTAACAAATATGAAAAGGGAGATTGAAATTAGGTATTTTCATATTTATTATTATTATTTTTGGATCAATTCAAGATATGTAACTAAAGTATCGTTATGTATTACAAATTCATAGAAAGATAATTCAAAGAGTTAATCAATGAAGAGATAAAAAGAATCGGAAAAAGTGTGGTCATCGGCCGCTTCCTTTTTTTGGTTTATTCACAAGGTATCTTAGAAATGTCTTAATTACGAGAACGATATCTTTAAATCATTCGTACTTAAACTAATCTCTGTTCGCATCGAATTGGTCCATAAAAAGTAAAGTATTGATCAAACAATTTTTTTATTCCCAAAATTCAAACTCAAAATCTTTAATTAAAAGATGAGATTATTGAACCACTCACACCAACCCAAGTTATCATCTGCCGGTTCTATCACAGGAATTTCCCCACGTGCAAATATCCACCGGCATTATAAAATACAAACAATGCATATTGTGTATTGGATAACTCAAGCATGACATGTGTACAAGATTTTTAACCATACGTGGAAGCTTACGTGTCTAGTATTATAAAGAATATTTGATATTTCAACATTTTTTAAATAATAATAATAAAGAAGGATTGTTATTTTCAAGGAAAGCATACAAGACCGAACAAGTGTCATTCATTACGTCATCCCCTCGTGCAGTTATTATCATATAAAAATTATACTGGTCTAAGCCATTAAATAAATACAAACGCTTTCTTTGCAAAAGACTTTTGGGGTTTGCGTGAATTGGGAGTTGGGACAAACCAATTTATAAATGTTCTTATCAGCTTATCTGTCAAACATATATGCCAAAAATGGGCAGTAGAAATGAGACGAGTTATTCTTTTCTATACTAAATATTTAAAACGTGACAGTCTTCAATAAGAACATAAGAAAATATAAATGTTCGTAATAAAATAAGCTTTCGGGAGGACGTCAGTTTCAATTCTTAATGTTACGTTATATTTTTGACAGGAACCCGACGTACTGGTTTTGGTTTTGGGCTTTAAATTACCTGTACCATTTTATCCTGTGCCCTCTCTTTCGATAATGTCTCATCCATCTAACTTTTCTCTTTCTTAATTAATATATGGTTGGATGTTGTTTGAAAAATATGGGCACAGGAAAAGGTGGAGAAGATTAGAAACCCTGCTTCTGGCCCATTAACATAACATCTTTGGGAAAGGAAAAAAGAAAAAAGTACAATAAAAAACAGACGCTTCTAATCATATTCTTTACGGAACAAATTTGCCTTTAGGTTAAATTGAAGTAAATTAAAATGAACGTATGCCTTGGGCTTGAGAATCTGCATTGTAACGACTGGGGCTTGAGAAAAATCCTCAATTTCCAGAAGGCCCAACTGGGCTTGTTTAATTGCAGGCTCCACATGGCTTTATGAGCACAACTACTGTGCTGAGAATTCAAACTCAGTCGATTTACACTTGTGAAAAATAGGCGCGAAATTTACCGGAGGTCTATGCACATGATGTCAGAAATCGATGCTGCCGGTTCCTTAAAGTCCTGTTCCCGAACTCCTATCTGAATAATTTTCCTGGAATTCCCATCAGAAGTTCTTCAGACAGAAAGAGCAGTATAAGAAATAAATCACACAAGTTGAGGGTTACCCCTCAAGATGGTTGTCAATTAACTAGAGATTGAATTAACGTCTCCAAACAGATTAGAAATTTTCTTCCACCTTCATTCTAACTAAAGAACTAAGGAAGACACTGACATCTACACTTTTACACTGATTACAAAAGCACGCCAAGACCTAAGCAACACAAACATATACAAACCAGAAGCAGCAGTTCACGCCCAAGCTTCTCCATCTCCTTCTCTATTACTTACAATCCCAAGGCTTGGAGTCTTCTTAGTTGGTTTACTCAACTGAAATACAGGGTGTCTGCACAGTCTCCTAACTCCTTTTCTCAAACTAAACCAGTCCCCACTATCATATCCGTCTTTACATCTATTTTCTAAGGCTACCATGTTAGACAAAGAAGCAGAGCTGCTACCTGAAGTGGACTCAAATTCATTTTCTCCATCTTTCTTTGGGAAGTCCCAGTACTTTTCCTTGGCGTTGGATTCTGTTCTGCTTATAGTGGCAGACCTCAAAAACCTACCAGGGGCTATTGGTCTCTGGGGTGTGCCAGATGTTGGAACATTTTCAGAAGATTCTTTTGCCATTAACTGTGCTTGGCAGGTTTCACTGTCGTTGTCTGGGGAATTGGATGATGCCGAGCGCAATCTTACCAGTGCAACTGATTCCCCTCTTTGCCGAAGAGTCCTTAAGATTAAAGTCTTGAGCAGGTTCATTACTTGTACAGCATGAATCAGTGCGGTCAATGGATCAGCCATCTGCGTCAACGACAATAAGTAAGATTGATATCTCTAACTAAGAAAAAACAATTCCTTTGTTGGTTCTTAGGACTACGAATTCACAATACTGTAAGCATTTACTTGTAGTCACTAATCCTACAAAAAGAAGATAAACGACTATCTATGAGACTGATTACATAAAGTTGTTAATGGTCAATTAATTCACTAATCAACTATTATTTATTAGAACTTGATGTCTTGCCAACCAAAAATGTTTCTCTCAGCATTTTAGGCTACTATTCCTGTAGCCACTGATTAGAGAAATCAAGCTATATCAATAATAACAGAGTTTTAAAAACCTGGGTCATGTTGGGAGCAAAGACCATAGCAATGTTACGCGCATTCATCTTATTGTACTGCTCATGTTCGACGACATCAGCCATTAAGTTGATAGCCCAATCAAGCAGTGCAGCTTCCGTGGGAGGAAGTAACTTGACAAGTTGAGTGCAGTCATCTTCAGTGTTGCAGTGCATCACCTGTTCTGGTGTTAGCGAATCAAGTACTCCTGACGGCAGTTCTCTAAACCACGCCTATAGATAACGAGAAACATCAAAAAAGCAAAATAAAGAATTATATGCTTGAATTGAATTATGTCACTCTGTCTCCTACCTTAATCAAGCCTGCCAAGCAATGTAGATCGATCCCACATGGCACTACACCTTTGTTAAGCTGGTCTCTGACATACTCTTCTTGGCTATTCTCGGCATTTATCCGGAATATTCCCTCTGCCTTGACACACGCAAGCAAACATGACAAAATCACAATTAAACTCTGTTCCAAACCAATTTCGTTGAAACTGAATGTTGAATCAACTTGAAATAGGAGTTCGACTACACCTTGAGACCTCCTTCTACATATAATCGCTTTTGCATCATAAGAAGTATGATAGGCACACTGTTCCCTCTTTCATCATACCAACATTGCATTGAATTTGCAGAAACTCCAAACACTTTTGCACTGATTAACGTCAATTAAGAAACATATACATCAAGACTCAATCAAATGACAATTCATAGTAACATTGAGTAATGAAGTAAATTCCGCAAACGAATCACAAGATCATTAACGTTCATAAATTTAAAAACTGTAAACGTTAATTACCTTGCGCTGGGGACTTTTCGTGGAACATGAGGCTCGAGCTCGGTAGGCAAACCAAGGAAACCGTTGAATCGATCGAAAGTCACGTGAGATTCATGCCTGACCTCCGTAGGCCAGCTAATGTCCATTGAAGAAACATCATCCTTCTCCACACTGCAAGTGACTATAGACTTCCTCAATGCCGTCACCAGCACATCCAGAATTGCGTACTGGTTATGGCTGTTACCGTTACGTCCACCTCGATCTCCGCCGTCAGCACCGTTAAATCTGGACGCCGGACTGATAAACGGAGTATTCATTGGGTTTCTAGAAGCGTCAATGTAATACTCCTCCTCCTCTTGCTGTTCTTCATCACAGAACTCCTCGTCCTCATCTTCTTCAACGCTGCGTTGGAAGAACGGATTCGGAGGAGTGACGGGCCTCACCTCAGTGAGTCCGACGAGGCCGCAAGATTTGGATCGGAAAAGCCGAGTCATGAGGACGACAAGGTCGTTTTCTCTTTCTTTAATTATCCCTTGGGCAAGTTTTTATTTTAACAACTGGCGGTGGATGCGTGTTTATAGTTGCCAGAGCCGCAAACCAGAAAAAATATATTATAAAGAGATTAAAAAAAAAAGGTAATGTGTTCGTTTCATCATCCATTATTTTTGTAGCCGTGTACAGTAGCAGGAGTATAAATCTTCTGTTTAATTTTATAATATTTTATTATATTTAATAAAATTTAACTATTTATTTATGTAAATATTGTATAAATCTTATATAAATAAACGTAAATATTATATAAATAAATAATTAAAATTT
Organism: Erythroxylum novogranatense; assembly: GCA_029891385.1. Classification (NCBI taxonomy): domain Eukaryota; kingdom Viridiplantae; phylum Streptophyta; class Magnoliopsida; order Malpighiales; family Erythroxylaceae; genus Erythroxylum; species Erythroxylum novogranatense. The sequence continues at coordinate 10,242,461 of CM057231.1, read as the reverse complement.
ATAAGGCAGACTAAAATTGGATAGATTTCGTCCCCTGCGAGAGTGAGTGAAGGGGAAAAACGTCGCCTCGTTTGACCGGACGGAGGTTGCTCTGCTAGACAGAGGAGTATACGGGTGCTTTGCTGGTGATTATGACGTGTTGATTTATTATGTGTTTTTGGGTTGTTAGCATGGAAAATAAATTAGGTGGTGTAGGTGCCCAGATTTTGTCAGGAGCTATATCTGTCAAGTGTTGATTCCCTGAAGAAAAAAACCGGTTTGGTGTAAGATTCTTTCTCTCAACTTGTCTGAAAATATGTGATCTAATAAGAATCTTTTTGAAAATCAAGCATGATAATCAAACTCATTATGATGTTGAAGCTAAAGCTAATTAAAGAAATGGGAATCTCTTTAGCTTTACCATGATTCAAATCATGAATTGAGGGACATATTTTCATTCCTAATTAATATTAGGTTAACTCTTAAAAAAATACTAAAATTTTATAAATACTTAAATGACATTTCAGGAGAAGCATGCTTTTAGAGTTTTAATTTAATGATTCTTAAAAACAAATTGACAAAAATTAAAAATTGTTTAAATTAAGACTATCTTTCTCCCTAAAAAATGATCAGACGATTTGCAACTAATAGACCATGCGGAAGAGAAAGGTATGTAGTATAATCTGCTCTTGGAGCATATCTCTGATTGCATATATCTTGTCTCCAACGTTAGACGAAGAGTGGGATCATAATGGCACTTAGAAAGAATCAGATTATCTCTGAAAGCAAGACCTTTCAACTTTCCGAAAGGCATGTGTTCAATATTTTTTTTTGAGGGAACTTATTCTCAGCTAGCTACGGATAACTCAACTTGCTTTTCGATCTAGTTATTTTGTCTGCAGCTCGCTTGTGTGCTCCGCTGTTTTGTACATTTGTTCGTCAATCCCCACATTCACTCACATGCTCATGTTCCTTTCTTGCTCTCTGTGGTCTCTCTTCCCCCCTCTCGATCTTTCTTCTCAACTTTTATAGTTGATAATGAAACATTGTTTGTGTCTTGCAGCAGTTAAGTGGGATAATCATTAGATCGTGTTCCGCCATTAATAGAACTTGGCCCTCCAAGATTCTTATCCATAACCCTTGTATTTCATTGGTATGATATCGATTACAATGTCAATGTGTGCCGACATAAAATCCAGCTTTCGAGCAACATAAAACGGATTAAATACATGCAGTAATTTTACATGCAGAGATGTGTGTAGCTCTACATATCTGATATTAGTTTAAACCAGTGTCAGTGCCTGACGCTGGTTTCAGGATTTCAAGGTGGTTCTAGTTCTGCAAGGTCCCTATTTGCGTATTTCGATGATTCACATGTGGTGTCTTATTGCTCGCCCCTCGGTGTCAGTAATTCATCATACTTCTCAAGGACCGACAAGTATTTGTCTAATTATTTTCAGGCCCGTAATTACTTTTACATAAAATGATTCTATATTTCCTATTTTCATATTCAAAAAATTGATTCTATATTATGTATTTATACTAAAATGTTTCCATTTAACAATGTAATCTCTAAAAAATCAAATTAATTATGAAATGAAATATGCAAATTATCTCTTCCTAAATAGGTAGTAGAAAAGTTGTAATCTTTTATACACTCGCTGATCTTTACGGTTGCCCAACATAGATCTTTTGAGTTCTTTTTGTCTGATTATTTTAACATTGTGGAAGCATGGAGCGAACAGTCTCTAACATGAGTACACGGATTGAGTTCTACAGATACTCTAACACTGGAGCTGAATAGCTTTAAGACAGCTGGTGCGATAAACTAAAGTTTCAGTGTAGAAATAAATCTCTAGAACTGACTACGTACAGATTCTACAATAGCCCCTTTCGACCAGATCTTCTGTTATAGCATGACAGTTGCTTGTTGAAACAACTAACTTTCCTCACCAAAAAAAGTGAATGGAAAACGATCGATAGGGAATGTCCATAATTATAATCGACCGATCCCAACATTCCACCAACTTATTTCCCTATAACCCTTTACATTAAAGCATCAAATGGCAAGAGCAGAGCGTGCCATTGTCCTTTCATGCAAAACCAAACATAAAGATCGAAAAAGCTGCCTAAACTACATTCTGCAAAGTTTATATGGAGTTCCTTTCAAGTTACTCTAAGAATGTCTACCTCAGAGGGTGTAAGTGATTAGGTAAGGCTCTCCTTGCAACGCCCTTACTAAACCACCAACTAAAAAGAAAAAAAGATCAATTTAAAGAAAACATGTTTGAGTCTTTAAGTTAGTATAAACTGGGAAGCTAAAAGTTTTCTTAAGAGACCAGGTTACCGATGTCGGAGAATAGCTCTTGGTAAGTATGGATCAGTTCGTTGTTCATTCTAATCTTGAATGTGACCAGCGAAGACCTAACCGATTGAATCTTCTCCTTTAATTTCGTGGGTATTAAGAGTGTTTCTCCCACTGTCAATACTCGGTCAAGAACTATTTATACACGCGATCGGAACAAGTTGGACAGTTATATAAATTCTTAGGATTTATAAAATTAAATAATTTTTATGTGAGTTATTTAATGCAAAAATATAAACTTATATCTTAAAAATAAATTTTCAATAATTTAAATCATTCATAAATAAATAGCAAATAGTTAATAGCAACTTTTATGATTGTTCGATAAGCATCATAATTACTAAGTTGATTTCATGTTAACCAACTATACTAATGTGACAAATTATGGAATGTCAAGTATCATACAAAATCAGATGTTAATGAACTAATATTAACTGGTCGGGTCGGTCGAATTGTGCCCAAACCCAATCGTAATAATCCATGGGCCGATCGGTCGATCTCTTAAAGATGGGTCTCACATCCATTGGTTAACCCAAGTCCGATCCACGGTCTCCACAGTCCGTTAGCACGAGAAAACCTTCCATGTAGAGGTAGGAGTCTACGTAAAGACTCAACCCTAGCATCCATCCCATATATAAGGTATAATTTTATCGTAACAAAGGTACGCACAATCATAACCTATCTCTCTCAGCTTTTACAGCGATCCCACCTTCACCAAAGAATGACTTGAGCGTCGGAGGGGCTAATCGGGACACAACCCCCGACGTGCCTTCCTTTGTTTTGCAGGTACCTTCACGCTGAAGTCATCCCCGAAAGCGACCAAATTTATGGATCCAAACGGCAACGCCCGCTCGCCGTAATCCGGCTGTAACCATTGGCGCCCATCGTGGGGCCCACTTGTGGCACCACGCCCGTAAACACACGATCATCATGCGGCGGCGACCAACCTCGATATAGCCATTGCCACGGCTCGGTGATGCAACGATGGGTTTGCAATTACCGCAACCTCGCCGCCGCACTCATGTTTCCACATGGAATCTTCGCACCAACGATCAACCGCAATCTCAAGCCTCGAGCAAGAAGAACAGAGCGTGGTGTGGAGGATAGCGCCGCGGCAATACGCGTCCAATCTCCAACACCGATCGGATGCGATCCTCTTCGCTTACACACACCTCCTCACCCAAAGCAGATTGAGGAGGCGGCTAATCTGTTGATTAGCGATTTTGATCGCCTCACCAAGACAACAATAAACTGCTCTGCGACAAGCCGACGATCGACCAAAGATGATGACCGGTCGCCACACGGTGAAGCCCTAGAGAAAATCGTGGATGATCGGATTAATCGCAATATGAAGCTTCGCCGGACGCCCGACACCAAGATAACTCTCCTTTACTCGAAAATCTTGGATAGCTTCCCCGCGCCCGCACCAAGATACCGAACCTAAAAATACATCAAAAGATCGACCTCCTGGACTATCTGCAGCACTTCCAATCCATGATGAGTCTACATTGCGTTCCGGACGCCATCCAGTGTAAGGCTTTCTGCACGGCCTTCCAAGAAGGAGCTCGACGATGGTTCAACAGCTTGCCCCGAAGTCAGATCACCGCTTAAGATTTCAGTTATTATTCTCGAACGATTCGCCACCAAAGAAGCGCCACGAAGATGACTTTGGAGGTAATGCAACTTACCCAAGGAAGGAATGAAAGCTATGAGAATTCATCACTTTGCTCAATAACGGTTGCCGAGGTCCCCGACCTCACTTGCTCGTCCACGTTGGCCGCGTTTATGAGCAACACGAGGGATGAGGAGTTTAAAAAGTCATTGGCTCTCGACCAGCCCCGATCTATTCAAGAGATCAGACATCGGGCAGATAAGTATATTCAGCTCGAAGAAGTATTAAAGAATACAAAACGCAAGGCAGATGACCGCGGGACGAGTGGTAGAACAGATGAGTCTCACAAGAGACAGAGAGATCAGTCGACCTGGAGAAAGCCGAACGGTTGGCAGTGGCATCACCAAGACTTCACCCCGCTCAACAGGCGATATGCGGAAGTATTGGCGGCCATGAGAGCGGATGGGGAAACTATCCGAGAACCTGACAAAATGAAGACTCCCTACAAGGACAGGAACCCCAACTTATATTGTCGTTTCCACAAAGTGGTCGGTCATGATACGGAGGATTGTTGGCAGTTAAAAAAAGAAATCGAATTTCTCATACAAAGGGGAAGGTTAGGCCGATTTGTGAAGCACGCGTGAAATACCGACTGAGATAACGAGCATAAGAGCGGTCGACATGATCATAGACGACAGAATTGGAGACGGGATGATAGAAATGACGGAGGAAGTCAGAATGCAAATACAGATAATCGACGCGAAGAGAGAGGGTGATCAAGGGAAAGAGATGACAGAAATACCGGGCAACAAGGTGACCAACCGACTGGGGTCATCAACATGATATTCGGTGAAAACGTAGCGGGGGGATCAACTGCTAAAGGGAGAAAAAGATATGCCAAGCAGGTCGACAGAGATTCATCAACCAAAAGGCCGAAGGAGAGCGGAGGGATGATATCATTCGACGAGTCTGACCTTGATGGAGTAAGTTACCCTCATGATGACGCCCTCGTTGTAAATCTGAACATGGACAACTATGAGGTGAAACGGGTGATGATTGATACGGGCAGCTCGGTCGACTTGTTGTATTATGAGGCCTTCAAGCAGATGAAGGTACTTGAAGATCGACTTTTGCCTAGAGACGGACCCATTAAAGGAGTAACTGGAGCATCAGCCTACCCGTTCGCGACCGAGTCTTTTTAAAAGTGAAGTTCGGGCAAAAGCCGAGTCAAATAGAAAGGGATGTTGAGTTCCTAGTCGTGAAGTTTCAAGGGGCGTACAATGCAATAATCGGACGAGCTACCCGAACGCCTCGAGCTATCGCCTCCCTACTACCAAGTGATGAAATTCCCAACGCCTCATGGAATCGGTACTGTCAGGGGTCATCAGAGAATCGCAAGGGAGTGCTACTTAGCGAAAATGAAAATATTAGACGGGGTGGTAGTCCTGACGAGCTCTCTTGATGTGAGGACCGACGAGGAGATGGATAGGATGACTCATAATCAGAGGATGTCGGGCTATGAAGAAGGACGAAATGATGAAGTGTTGGACCCCGATCTTTAATTGGAATTTAGAAATAGTAAATAAAATTGAATGAGTGTTTTGTTTAAGTATTATGTTATAGATGAAATTATGCTTTAAGGAAATTTTGAGAAAAGAATTATGAGTTTTCAATGTATTTGATAATTGTGGAGATTTGTATGGGTTATGAAAGTTTAAACGAATGAATTGATTGAAAAGTTAGTAGAAAATCAAGAAATAAAAAGAAAAGTGAGAGAATTTGAAAAATTAAGAAAGTTGACTTTTGGAGATAGAAAGTTTGACTTGAGAGTTGACTTTTTGTTTGAGGCAAAATTTGAGAAAATTGTCTTCTGGAAACTTGTAGTTTATGTCAAGAGATTTCTGTAGCCATAAAGTTTGATATTTTTTGATATCGGAAGTGAGAGTTATGATCAGTCAAAGTTCGATTAGAGTTTGACTTTTTGAAGAAAAAGTTGACTTTTTGATTTAGGCCAAATTCGAGAAAATGATCAACATGAAAATTGTAGCCTATGTCGAGAGCTTTTTGTGGACATAAAGTTTACTATTTTTCGATGTCGGGAGTGAGAGATGATTTTCCGAAGATATGCTTTGTTTTGAAAATGCTATTAAGTACATATTTATGTGTTCTATGCTTCGAGGCCACTCGTCGTATGGATTTAGATTGAATTAGAGTAAGTGGTCTTCATGAAAGTTTTAGATGATGTTTTTATCTCTCCATTGATATAAAGTTTGCAATTTTTCGATATCGGGGCTAGGAGTTATGAGCGATTAAAAATTGAAATTGCTTAGGAAAAGTCGCTTTGGATGTAATCTTTGATTGAGTTTTCACCTCTTTCGAGACCTAATTTGATTTTGAGTTCTTCAGGGAAGTTGTAGAGCTTCCTTTGATCTTTCTATTGACACCAAACTTGTTAAATTCTAAGTTCGGGAGCAAAAGATATGATTTGAAAATTCTGAAATTTTCTACAGCTCTAGATTTTATCCTTAGGCGTGCTCACGCCTAATCTTCAAATCTCGCCTTCGCTTATAACTTTTTTGTTTGACATCCGATTGATTTGATTCTCGAAGTGTTGGATTCCTAAGACAATTAATTTCAATTTCTTGAAGAATTATGATTTTTAGGAGATTAAATGGAAAGAGATTGATTGAACCAAAGTAAGAGATTTGGTTATAGGTTATAAGTTGGATAATTTTCTGAACATGGTTCAGTATTTCGCGAAATTCGGGAGTTGTAAAACTCCGATTGAGTTGATTCTTAAGGGAAAATAAAGTTAAGATATAGGGCTACAACTCTTGTGAAGGGATCGAAATTTAATTTCATCTCTAAGATTGTTAATTTCTGGACTGAAGTTATGTTAATGTTCAGTCTCGGATTTTGTGAAGGTCCGATAGTATTTTGGCTATAAATTCTTTGTTCCTGATCCGAATTGAGCGCGGTCGGTGGCGTTGGATTCATATGATCTAGAGGAACAATTTTAAAGAAGAAAGTTTGTCCAAATTATTTCGTTTAGATGCTTGAAAACAGGACGCAAGTAGTCAGTTTTTCAAAATCCTGTGCAGGGGCAATGGTGGAATATTACTTAAATGGAGGGGCAATTGGGTAATTGGCCACTCATTAAATGAAACACAAAAGGGGGATGTCGTTTTAACCAAAATAAAGCCACAAAGAGTGGCTGGAGAGTCACGATTATTCTAGAATCAAAAGAAAAGAAGAAGAGAGGAGATAGAAGAGGAAGCTTCGGATGGTGTTGGAGAAAGAAGAAAAGTAAGGTGAGTTTCGGATTTCTCTTGAGTTTTTAAAGGATTTTGAAGTAGTTTCAAGAGGAAACATATGAAAGAAGAGGAAACTTCTCTTGGGGCTTAGAATATCCGAAAATGGTGGTGGAAGAGGTAAAAGAAAATCTTTAAGTTTTAAGTTTTTGATGAATTTTGATGAGCTTTTGGTTGATTTAGCATGATTATGATGTGGGTTTGTGGTCTTTGAAGTTAATTTGAGAGATTGCCAAGTATGTTAGATTTAATTTTGGATTTTGTGTGAGTAGAGATTTTGCCCAATTTTAGAAGTTGGGGTTTTTGAAAATTTATGGCTTAGAATTATAGAAAGTATGATGAATTGGTGAAATATGAGATCAATTTTAAGGATTTTGTTATTTAGGCCAATTTTAAGATTTGGGGATATTTGGAATTTATGATTTAGATAGATTGATTTTATATGAAATTGGTGTTTTCTAAGTCCAATTTGAAAAATTAAGTGAATTATGATATTTATTTTAGATAATTATGGCTTAGGGAATTTTAAGGTTGAGGAAAGAAGAAGGAATCTGGAGATTCGATGCATTGGACAAGTTGCTTGCATGGAAATAAGGTGGGTAATATATTTATTTATTGAATTATAAGTTAATTATGTGATTTTGAAAATTCAAGAAAGGAAAATGTTTATAAGTAGTGTTTTCAATTTTGATTTGGGAATGGTTTACTTAATCGTTAAATTCGTTGTGATTCAATGTTTGAAAATATTATTATCTTTGTTTTGGAGAATTTGATAAAATCATGTAATGGTTATTTGCGTTGTTTTCAAATTATTTGATGTATATTGTTCAAATCGTTATGATTAAATTATTGTCTTGGAATGATTTAAGAAATGCTTTAAGAAATTTAGTCTATGTTTTAATTATATTGTTTGGGAAAGATTTGAGGAAAAGTTTGAAGAATTTGAGGAAAATATGGAAAAAAGGGGTAAGTAAGAAATTATTATTTATTATGTTTGACTTATTTCAAGAAATCATGTTTTGAAAAATCAAGAAGAGAAATGATTTTTTAAAAAGTTATTTACTTAAATTGTTACTTTCTTAGTTTTGAATGGAAAATTAATGAATTCATTGACCTTGAGGTTTAAAATCCTTTGGATTGATATGCTTGAAAAATGATGGAATTTAGAAATTATGGAAATTATAAATGGGATTTGTTTGATTTACAAGCTAAATTTGTGTTTTGAAAAATAAAGAAAGTGAAAGAAAGAAAGTATCGATTTTGGTATTGATTTAATCGGTTTGAAAATAAGGATTTCGAATACATTTCAAGTGTTATAAAGAAAAAATTCAGATTTTGAATGTTTTCGAATTTGTTATAAAAATATTGCTTATGAAAATGATTGAAAAAATGATTTCTAAATGTTTTGAAATAGGTATAAAAATGTTGTTTTTGAAAAAAGTGTTTGAAAAATCATGATTTTTGACTGTTTTGAAAAGTAGGGAAAACTATGATTTCCGAATGCTTTTGGGAATTAAGTATAAAATATCGTTTATGTAACTGTTTGATTTTCGTTTGATGACATTCCTTGCTTTTGGAATAACTTTAGGAATTTTGTTATATGTTCATGAGAAATTGAAACTTTCAATTTCAAAAGTTTTCAAAGGTTTTAATTATTGATAGATTTCGAGTATGTCTGGAATTACGAAAATTATTACAAAAGTTAGATTTATTGTTTCTAAGGATTTTGGAAATTGATTTAAAAAATTGCTATTCATTATGTTTGAATTATTTAAAGAAATTGTTATTTATGTTTTTTTTTTGGAAAATCAAGGAGAGAAATGCTTTTGGAAATCGAGTTAAGAAATTAAAATGATTAGTGATTTTTTTTACTGTTTTGAATAAAAGGTGAAAATTGTGGTTTAAATTTTGGATGAGAAATGTGTATTATGATTTTAAATGTGTGAGAATTATGTTTCAAAGGAATTGATAAAGTTGTTATCTATTTTGTGTTGCATACTTGTTTGATGAATGATTGTGAATTTGTAAGAAATTGATTGGTGAATCTGTATTTTTGCAATATGATATATGAAATTATGTGCTTAGTGAATGTAACTGTGTCTAGTAAGACACGACATGAAAATGTGAAATTTCGAAAAGTGCCTTTGGGCAATCTGCTTGTTTTAAGCATGAATATGTGAATTGTATGGGTTTGGTCAGGTCCCCTCCGTAGAGTCAGTGCACTATCTCCCTCCGATAGCCTTCTCCTACGCTCGCCCATGAGTGGCTTAGGAGTTTCGATTTGGACTCCCTCTCATTCACGGCCGCACATGACCATTATATGCGGAATGTGCAAGACGTCTGTTAGACCAAACCAAACCATTCTATTATGTTATGTGATTTTGATTTTGTTTATGTCGTGAAATTTCTCTCATGTGATGCATTCATGTTGAAATTTTGCATGATTTGTGAAAAGTTTGAGAACTTGAGAAATGAAAGTGAATTTTTAATCATGAAGTTTCGGAAACTGTTTATGAATGTTTGAAATAAATGAGGATGTTGAGAAAAATCTTAGAAAATGTTGATGAAGGTTTATGAATGTTTTGAAAAGTTTGAAATGAGTTTTTGGATAAAATGTCCTAATGGGAAAGGTTTGCAAAGTTTGAAAAGATAAGCCTTTTGGCTAAAAGTGATGAAAATGATTTCGCTTATTATTCAGGTTTATAAATATGTTACCCACGAAGCTTCGAAGCTCACCCCTCTTTCATCCTCATCTCCGGTATTCGAAAGGTGAGATTGGATGAAAGATGGTCAAGACGCCGATTCGATATTTATATGTTTTGTAATCAGATAAGTTAGATTTTGAGTAACTTGGATTTTAGTATGGGTATGTATACGAATTTGTGTATGGAAATGAGTTATGGGATTGTAAGTGATTTCTGAACTGGTATATGAATTCGAGACTTGGATATTGATTTTATGATCATAGCTGAGTATGATTATGCTTTATGTGTGTAATTGGATATTGAATGTGGATTTTGTATATGGATTTGAGATATTGAATGTGGTTAGGATTGATTGAGATTTTATATGATCGATTGAGGATTTTTGAAGTGTTAGGTTTAGATGTGCGTTTCTGCTGGTATTTCGGATTCCGGACGGGAGGTCCGATGTTGATTTGTGTTGTTGGGTTGAGATACTAGAAGTGTATTTTGCCTTTGCAGAATTTTTGGCTGTCAAAATACAAGTAGATATCGCCCGATTTTCGGTAAAATCTGTAAAGATAAGAATAAGAGTTAAGAAGTTAGTTTGGTAAAGATGAGATTTGCGTGATTAAGACAATTTATATGAATTGAGTGTTATATGAGGATAAATTTCCAAAAAGGAAATTGTATGGATTGATTATGATTTAAATGTGATTGAGTAAAGAGAAAAGGAATGAATAAGAGGAAAAAAAATTTATACCGGATTTCGGATGTTTCGTCTAGGTTAATCAAATGCGATAAGTTTTCTATACTTTGTTCTTTGTCTTTCTCGGATGTCGGAATTTGTGTAAATTCGATTGATTCGTTTGCCCGCTTTGATTCGCTTCGCTTTGCCTTCGATTAGTATTCGCTTCGCTTTCGATTCCTTTGCTTTGTGATTCGAGTTCGTTTTGCTATTGGCTTTCGCATTTCGCTATTTACCTTGTTCTAGTTGTTCCGCTTTTCGTTTTCCGGTTGGGATCCAGTTTCCGGATCGGGTCCCAACATGAAGCCCGCAAAACGAAACTCGTTCTCCTCAGTGAAGACAGAGAAAAGGAGGCTGCTCTTGAAACTTTAAGGCACTCTACCAATAGATAAGTTCTATTTTAGTTAGTCTTTGCTTATTACCGTTTTTGTATACAACACGTGGGAACCTTTTTCCTGTCCCTGCCAGACAGGTTTTTTAATGGCCCACACCCTCATTATCATCAATAAAGGGATTTTCAGATTTCTTGGCAATGATAAGTTTCATCATATGTGGCAAAGTGTAAAAAATTCAACCCGCCATCGCCATAGATCGACTACGGTCGGTCGGGTCGCCAAGACAAGATCCTTGGGACCCTCGCTCGCTATCGCTCGCCAATGCCATAGATCGACTACGGTCGGTCGGGTCACCAAGACAAGATCCTTGGGACCCTCGCTCGCCATCGCGCGCCATCGCCATAGATTGACTACGGTCGGTCGGGTCGTCAAGACAAGATTCTTGGGACCCTCGCTCGCCATCGCCCGCCATCGCCATAGATCGACTACGGTCGGTCGGGTCGCCAAGAAAAGATCCTTGAGACCCTCGCTTGCCATTGCTCGCCATCTCCATAGATCGACTACGGTCGGTCGGGTCGCCAAGACAAGATCCTTGGGACCTTGGCTCGCCATCGCTCGCCATCGCCATAGATCGACTACGGTCGGTCGGGTCGCCAAGAAAAGATCCTTGAGACCCTCGCTTGCCATTGCTCGCCATCGCCATAGATCGACTACGGTCGGTCGGGTCGCCAAGACAAGATCTCAGACCCTGGCTCGCCATCGCTCGCCATCGCCATAGATCGATTACGGTCGGTCGGGTCGCCAAGACAAGATCCTTGGGACCCTCGCTCGCCATCGTCATAGATCGACTACAGACGGTCGGGTCGCCAAGACAAGATCCTTGGGACCCTCGCTCGCCATCGCCATAGATCGACTACGGTCGGTCGGGTCGCCAAGACAAGATCCTTGGGACCCTCGCTCGTCATCGCTCACCATCGCCATAGATCGACTACGGTCCGTCGGGTCGTCAAGATAAGATCCTTGGGACCCTCGCTCACCATCGCTCGGCCTCGCCATAGATCGACCACGATCGATCGGTCGCCAAGACAAGATCCTTGGGACCATAGCTCGGCCTCGAGTACAGATCGACTAGATTGCCAAGGCAAGATCCTTGGAACCATCGATCGACACCGACTAACGCTCGGCCAAGGATCCTAAAATAAAGCCCGGGATCGTCCGGCCGTATAATCGCTCGACCAGAGTCACTCGTTCGATGCACAACGAATACACTCGCGCACAGTTTACTACTTAAAGAAACAGTTTAACCTTAAATGCAAAAGAGGTAGCGAAAAACACACTTTCGTCCATTATAAGTGAAGGTCCTGGCCATAAGCCCGACCAGATGAGCCTTACACAAAACAAAACAATTATTTTTCATTCCTATGGAGGAGAAGAGGGGTTAACAATGGGAGCGACCGGATCGGAAAGAGAAGAAGGACCAGCAACGGGAGCAACCGGATCGGCAAGAGAGGAAGGGCCAGCATCCGAGTCGGGAGAGAAGAGACCGGCATGCACGTTGGGGAAAAGCACTCGAGAGGCATCCTCGCCCTCCTCAGAGCTCAAATCCACTTCCTCATCCGGAACCGGCACTGGCTCCCCCTCGACCATCTCCATCATTCCTTGCAAAGAGAGCCCGAGACCAGAGGGGAGCTTCGCCTCGGCATATTCTTCAAATGAAGGGCACGTCGACCCCTCAGGAACATAAGCCTCATAGAAGCTCCTCAAAAGCGAAAGGCCTAGGTCGCAAGCATACTCAAGGCATTCCCCACGGAGGAACCGCCTCTGCCAGCGTCTGATCGCCTCGACCCTCTGTCTTTTGATGGAGCCGCGCAACTCCCTCAGTATATCCTGGGTCCTGTGATGGCCCTCCACCGCGGCTTGACAATCATGGCTGAATTTTCTGCTTTGTTCCTGCTCCTTCTCCACCATCTTCCTCAGCTGGCTCCTCTCCTCCTCCCCCGTGGACAATTGAGCCCTCAAAGTGCTCGTTGTTTCCTCCCAGGCTTTTCTCTCCTCCTCTAAGGAAGAGTTTTGCCCCTGGAGGAGGTCTCTCCCCTCCTTAACCTCCTCAAGCTCGTCTTTCAGGGCCTTCACCCTGTAGTGCCCCCCTCACCGTAGGGTACACATCGGGATGCCCGAAGGTCGCTCCGACACGTATCCCACGATAAAGGTGCACCACCAGAACATTCCCACTAATAATCCACATGGCATCGCAATAATTAAAACCAAATATCGAAATCAAGAACTTTTAATTCCAAAAGAATCTTAATATATCATCCGTATGTAATAGACAAGTCTATCGTCTCCTAAACAAAACCAAAAGGAAACCGATACAAGCATCTATCCTAAGATCATCCGCAAAAGTCCAACCCAAATGACCGACACATGTGCCATCGCTTTCTTGCCAAAGACGCCGCACGGTAGAAAAGACTATCTCCTGAGCTGGGGTCTACTCTATCATCTGAAAAATTAGATGCAATTTTGGGTGAGTTTGTGAACTCAAGGAGAAACCATCATCGATGGTTCACTAAATCATGCATTACGCAGATTAAGACAAAGACGCACAAGAATATTCAACTAATAAAGATATATAACATTTTACAAGAGTCTATAACGGTTTGCAGATCAAATAATAATTTACAATAACATATAACAATTTACAAGATCATATCACAATTCATGTAATTATGCAATATTCACAAGAGATGTAACAATTTGCAATCTCTCATGTTATCACACACCAAGAAGTTTGCAATTCAATCACCATGTGTATACAATGCATATGAGACTCCTTTCCAGCTTATTCAATGTTGTGCCCAAGTGCTCACCAAGATTGATGGGGGACGCACAAGGATTTCTCCCCTCGGGCTCGAGGTCTGGCCAAGACAAAGTATTCGAGCTCAAGGCTCTTTACAGTGATAGTAGCAACTTGGGTCACACATCCATTATCTGATCATGCATTTATGCATGCAATGCAGTGTTCAGTAATTTAGTGTTCAGTAATCTACAGTGTACGGCTATAAAAGCCCAGTATTACATTCCTCAGTATCATACAATAATTCAATCCAATACAGTAGTCCAATCCAATACAGTAGAAACATGCCACTCGATCATGTATATTTCAGTAATCATGCAATTTCACATTGGCAAATAATTCACATTGAGCATTTAGACAGTCAGGAATTTGAGAAACCAACTAGGTTACTCATCTGTAACTTCCGAGCTACTGCCTGGAAGTTCTAGTAATGTCCGTGGAATGACGATCCAACGACGCCTCTATAACAGTAAAATACAGTCCCATTACTAGATGCTCAATTAAACAATTCAGTGATGCATATGTCTCTATGAAATTTCGTACAATGCATGTTCACGATTTTCCCGGCGCTAAAACCCAATTCGAACTCTTATGCCCCATTCTAACTCTTGCTCAATTAATCGACAATAATTTGATCCAATTCTAAAATTCAGTTCAATTTCCCTCAATTTATACTCCCTATAGCAATTCCCTATCCATTGGGTCAAAACCTTTATTGAAAATCCCAATTAAATCCCCAATTGTCTCAATTCAATATTTAGGTCACACTATGAACCATAATTGACCTTAATCTCGATAAATCAATACCACTTAAATTAAATTCTAACTCTCATAATTATTCTCAATTGTAGACCTCTTTCTAGTTCATAATGAATCGAGAATCACCTCAATCGAGGTCTATACCATAAGTTATGCCCAATAAACAAACACTCATTCAATCGTAATTCCATCCCGCCATGCGACCACGCCTCGTCATGACGCATGAAGGTCGCCGCCGCATGGCGTGAATGACGCTCGCCGTGGCGTGAATGACGCTCGTCGCGGCGTGCGTCCTCTTCTTCGCCGCCACGACGTAAGCGGAAGGCTCGTCATGACGACATCCAAAGCGCCACAAGGCGTCCGCAAGGCGTAAGGGCGAAAGCACTAAATTTTTCGCCATGGCGAGGCCTATGCCGACGTCACGCGACGCGATCGCGCCACCTTCTTCTCCGATCAATTTTCGCCATTAAAGCTCTCTAAAACCTCCATTAAACATCCTAACTACTCAATCTTTCACAATAAATGCCATAAATACATGTAACAACCATAATAACAACATTAATGCCATTAAAAACTTACCAATCGAAGATCAATCCACAAATTTATCAAAAATCACCGTAACCCTAAAACTCTCTCAAATCAACGATTAATCCACTCTCCAAGCTTCTCAACCTTCAACAATCACAATAAACCAGTTAGCTATGCACAATGAGAAGAAACCATAAGGAAGAATCGACGAATCTCACCAATGGGGAAGGAATCGATGAACGTCGTAGGAGGAGGAAGAGAAGAACGATTTTTGCCTTAGGTAAATTTCTCAAATTCAAACCTAGCTATATATAGACATAGGTCTCCAAATCAGTCCAAATTTCAGTCTCTAAATTTCAATGGCTCAACATTTTAATTTCCTAACAGTATCACTCTAATATTTCCTTTGCCATTGGACAATTCTTTCAGTACTATTCAGTCAATCAGTCGGTCACTCTAAAATTTCCGATCCGGGCATTTTCTCCCGAATTTCCCAAAAATTTCCTATAAGTCACTATCAGTAATCAATCACTCTTAGACTATTCTAAATCAGTCATTCGAGTCCACTTACTCCAAATTTCTCAATTAATCATGATTCAGTCAGTTTCCAGTTCATAGTCCAATCAATTCATAATCACAATTAAAATGCCGAAAAATCATGAATGCATGTACCTATGAATAAATGCATATGCAATAAACCTATTCCTCTATAATTAGAGGCCAATAACATGTTCAATCAGTGAATGCAATGAAACCTATCAGTCTAACCCAATATTACCATAATACCCTTGCTAACAGTAACGGGATGTTACAATTCATCCCTCCTAATAAAAATTTCGTCCTCAAAATTTAATACCTGTCCGATCGAATAAATGAGGATACTGACTCCTCATAAGCTCCTCAGTCTCCCATGTAGCTTCCTCATAAGAATGGTTCTTCCAAAGGACTTTCACTAATTGAATCATCCTGTTCCTTAACTGCTTGACCCGTGATCCTATAATCTGTACCGGCTCCTCAACATAACTCAAATCACTGGCTATCTCAATCTCCTGAGCCGGAATCATATGCGTCGGGTCTGAACGGTATCGTCGGAGCATACTGATATGAAACACGTCATGCATCTGGGACATCTCACTCGGTAATGCCAATCTGTAAGCCAACGGTCCTATCCTCTCAAGGATCTCATACGGACCAATATACCGAGGGCTCAACTTGCCCTTACGGCCAAACCTCAAGATTCTTCCAAGGAGACACTGAGAAACACTCGTCCCCTACATCAGACTCCATCTCTCGCCGATGCCGATCCACATAGCTTTTACATTCATCCGAGTGCCTTGATGTAACTCCGGGTCAACTGTACCTTATCCACTGTGTCCTGAATCAGCTCGGGACCCTCAATCGATCTCATGTCCTCTTCATCCCAATACAGTGGCGATCTACATGGCCTCCCATACAAGGCCTCATACGGTGCCATCCCAATACTGCTCTGATACTAGTTATTATATGCAAACTCGATCAGTGCCAAATACTGATCCCATGATCCTCTGAACTCTAATACATACGCCCGAAGCATGTCCTCAACAGTCTTAATCGTCCTCTCACTCTGTCCATCTGTCTGAGGATGAAATGCTGTAATGAAGTTCAACCTCGAACTCATAACAGTCTGTAGGCTCTTCCAGAACCTCGAGGTAAACCTGGGGTCCCTGTCTGAGACTATTGACAACGGAACCCCATGCAACCGTACGGTCTCTGCTACATACTTCTGGGCCAACTGATCGAGAGTATTGCTATCTCTCACTGGAAAGAAGTGAGCCGATTTAGTCAATCGGTCCACTATGACCCAGATAGCATCATGCTGTCTCAGTGTCCTAGGCAATCCCATCACAAAGTCCATGGTGATTCGCTCCCATTTCCACTCCGAAATGGGCAACGAATGCAACTTTCCCATGGAGCTCGATGCTCGCCTTAATCTGGCGACAAATCGACACCTGAAACATACTCGCCACTTGCCTCTTCATACCAGCCACCGTAAATGCCGCCTCGTAGTATTATACATCTTGGTAGTACCAGATGCATAGCATAGGCAGCCACGTGTGCCTCCTCTAGGATCTCCCATCTCAAATCATCAATATCGTGCACACAGCCTCTCGTCCCATCCATAAAGTCCCATCTCTCAACTCAAACTCCAATCAAGACCGCCCGACTCTCTCAATCGCCTCACTATCACCGGGTCTTGATCCCAACTCTCCGGATCCTATCATGCAACATCGCCTCACCTCGAGTAGCAGCCGAGCTCCATCCCGCCCAAATCCATCTCAGACATTAAGAGCTCTCAACTCAATCGCACTGTAACCTCGAAACTCGAACTCGAGCCGCACTACCATGCGATCTCCTACTCGAAGCATCGCCACCACATTGGCCTTCCTGGATGATACTCAATCGTGCGGTCATAGTCCTTCAAGAGTTTCTATCCATCTCCTCTCTCTCAGATTGAGCTCTCTCGACTCAACAGATATCTGAGACTTTTATGGTCAGTGAAGATCTGGAACGTCTCACCATACAGATAATGTCTCCAGATCTTCAGAGCAAATACAACCGCCGCTAACTCCAAGTCATGACCGGATAATTCACCTCGTGAGACCTCAATCGCCCTCGAGGCATACGCTATAACTCTCCCATGCTGCATCAATACACATCCCAATCCCTGATGCGAGGCATCAATGTAAACCACAAAGCCTCCAGTACCAGAAGGAATGCCTAACACCGGTGCAGTAGTCAGTCGATGTTTTAGCTCCTCAAAGCTCTTCTGGCACTCCTCAGACCATCTGAACGGCAATCCTCAATAGCTTCGTCAAAGGGGCGGAGATCAACGAAAACCCCTCGACGAACCTCCGGTAATATCCGGCCAATCCTAGGAAACTCCGCAACATTGGCACACTCCTCGGAATCTCCCAACTCATAACTGCCTCTATCTTGTGAGGATCCACCTAGATACCCTCATCGGACACCACGTGCCCCAGAAATACAATCTCATCAAGCCAAAATTCGCTCTTAGCAAATTTGGCAAACAGCTGCCTCTCTCTGATGACCTGAAGGACAATTCTCGATGCTCGCAGTTCTCGCTCTACTCCTCGAATAAACCAGTATATCGTCAATAAACACTATCACGAACCGATCCAGGTAGGGCTGAAAAACTCTATTCATCAAAGCCATGAAGGCTGCCGGGACATTAGTCAACCCAAACGGTATCACTAGGAAGTCGAAATGCCCATACCTGCTCCTGAAAGCACTCTTAGGTACATCGGCCTCTGCAATCCTCAACTGGTAATAACTTGATCTCAGATCCAATTTAGTGAACACCTGAGCTCCCTGCAACTGATCAAATAAATCGTCAATCCTAGGCAGTGGATACTTATTTTTCACCGTCACCCGATTTAACTACCTATAATCAATACACAGTCTCAGCGTCCTGTCCTTCTTCTTCAAAAATAGTACCGGAGCTCCCCATGGCGAAACACTGGGTCTAATAAACCCCTTATCTAGTAGCTCCTGCAACTGAGCCTTAAGCTCTCTCAGGTCCACCAGTGCCATCCTATACGGAGGGATCGATATAGGGTCAGATCGAACGAGATCAATCTCAACTCGCCTCCCGCTCTCGCGGCAATCCCAGAACTCCTCTGAAACACATCTGGAAATCCTCGACCACGGAACATCCCGCAATCTCGCCGACTGAATTCACTACGTGAGCCAAATAGGCCTCACGCCTTCCGCATCAATCTCGTGGCACTCAAGAAGGATATCATCCTCACGGCACCGCCTCGACTAACTCCTCAAACACGCCTCGGGCTGACCAGGAGACTCCAATACAACCTCCTGGTATAACAGTCCATAATAGCCCTATGCGCAGTCAACCAATCCATCCCCAATATCACATCAATCTCCCTCAGAGGCAAAATGATCAGATCGGCACTCAAAACCGCCGATCGATCTGAACCGACACCCCATACGATCTCTCCCAATACAACAGACTACCTGAGGTGTACTCACCTCTAACCCAAATCAGTAACCTCTCGCCTATCCCCATGCGTCTACATGCTAAATGCGGTGCAATGAAAGAATGAGTGGATCCAGATCCAACAATGCATATGCTTCAAAACCAAATCGAAGCATACCCCAACAACATCCGGGAATCCTAGGCCTCCGCCGAGTCATGGCATAGACCCTAGCTCAGGATCGTTGTCCGCCGCTCGGTCCCTCCGACCTCATCATGACCCCTCTGCTCGGCCTCGGCCTCGACCTCTCCATCCTGAGCCACCTCCACGGCTCTGCTGCACCGTGGTATCATCGCCGATCGTCCAATCCACGATGGGCTGGGCTCCCAAAGTCTCTGGGCAGCTCCTCACTAGGTGGTCCATCGAACCACACCTCAAACAGGCTCCAGACAGCCATCGACACTCTCCACCGTGTCTCTTGCCACAATACTCACATAAAGGAGTAGATCGTCTCAAACTCGCGCGCCGCCACCACTAACATGTCAGACAAATCGCCCCTCTTCATGACCAGCTTGTCAGCCCCTCCTGCAGATCCAAGGGCCTACTCGCCGCCATATACCCTCCGCCAAGATCGCTCGCTATCACTAGATCTCTTAATCGATCCCCGACCAGCCTCACCATACGCTTAGTAGTTGCTCGATCTTCACTGCTGCAGCCCTCAACTCAATAAAACTGCCCATATCGGATCTAGCCAATAGGGTACGGATCTCTAGATTGAGTCTGCCCTCGAAATGCCGACACCTGTCAGCCTCAGTAGCCACCAATGAAGAAGCATAGACCACCAACTCGTTGAACCGCACCTCATAGTCGGCCACGGTCAACTGCCCTTGTCTCAGCTCTAGGAACTCTTCCAAATTCATTTCCAGATAGATCTTGGGCATGAAATTGTCCTTGAACGCCCTTAGAAAATCATCCCATGTTAGTGTACAAGACCTGGTGGTACTGCCCGGGACAGTCTTCCACCACTGATATGCAGGACCCTGAAGCAGAGAAACTGCATAGAAGTCAAAATGCTCATCCGGGTCACAGTCCATCTGGTCGAGGACTCTCTCAGTCCTCTCTAGCCATCCCTCAGCCTCCGCAGGGTCGGTGCTATCATAGAAGTCAATCGTGCCCTGCTTATGTAGTTGATCATATCTCCGTTCTCGTCTCACAGGAACTCGAGGAGGCAACTCCTCTGAATGAGGCATCGGGGACTCCCTACTAGCTCCTACCGATTCCAGGTCAGCTGGTAACTCAACTCGATCTCCAAGGACGGATGACCTAAAACAGATAAGAAATTCCGATCAGTTCTGCTATTCTTACAGTGATTCAAGCCTAAAATGCACTATGCCCAAAAGATGCCAAACCATGCTTTGATACCACTTAATGTAGCGCCCCCTCACCGTAGGGTACACATCGGGACGCCCGAAGGTCGCTCCAACACGTATCCCACGATAAAGGTGCACCACCAGAATATTCCCACTAATAATCCACATGGCATCGCAATAATTAAAACCAAATATCGTAAATCAAGAACTTTAAATCCAAAAGAATCTTAATACACCATCCGTATGTATAGACAAGTCTATCACCTCCTAAACAAAACCAAAAGGAAACCGACACAAGCATCTATCCTAAGATCATCCGCAAAGTCCAACCCAATCGACCGAATTGTGCCATCGCTTTCTTGCCAAAGACGCCGCACGACAGAAAAGACTATCTCCTGAGCTAGGGGTCTACTCTATCGATCTGAAAAATTAGATGCAATTTTGGGTGAGTTTATGAACTCGGTGAGAAACCATCATCGATGGTTCACTCAAATCATGCATTACGTGATTACGCAAAGACGACACAAGAATATTCAATTAACAAGATTATATAACATTTTACAAGAGTCTATAACAGTTTGCAGATCAAATAACAATTTACAATAACATATAACAATTTACAAGATCATATCACAATTCACGTAATTATGCAACGATTCATAGTAGCGTGTAACAATTTGCAATCTCTCATGTCATCACACAATTCAAGAAGTTTGCAATTCAATCACCATGTGTATACAATGCATATGAGACTCCTTTCCGCTTATTGATGTTGTGCCCAAGTGCTCAACAAGATTCGATGGGGACGCGTGATTTCTCCCCGGGCTCGAGGTCTTGATCAAGACAAAGATTCGAGCTCAAGGCTCTTTCCAAAGGATAGTAGAACTTGGGTCACACATCCATTATCCGATCATGCATTTATGCATGCAATGCGATGTTCATTAATTCAAGTGTTCAAGAATCTACGATTATGTACGGCTATAAAAGCCCAAGATACATTCCTCAAGATCATACAAGAATTCAATCCAATACGAGAGTCCAATCCAATACAAGAGAAACATGCCACTCGATCATGTATATTTCAAGAATCATGCAATTTCACATTGGCAAGTAATTCACATTGAGCATTTAGACAACAGAATTTGAGAAACCAACTAGGTTATTTCACCAGTAACTTCCGAGCATCGCTCGAAGTTCCAAAGAATGTCCGTGGAATGACGATCCAACGACGCCTATAACAAGAAAATACGGTCCCATTACTAGATGCTCAATTAAATAATTCAGTGATGCATATGTCTCTATGAAATTTAAATAATGCATGTTCACGATTTTCCCGGCGCCAAAACCCAATTCGAACTCTTATGCCCCATTCTAACTCTTCGCTCAATTAATCGACAATAATTTGATCCAATTCTAAAATTCAGTTCAATTTCCCTCAATTTATACTCCCTATAGCAATTCCCTATCCATTGGGTCAAAACCTTTATTGAAAATCCCAATTAAATCACCAATTGTCTCAATTCAATATTTAGGTCACACTATGAACCATAATTGACCTTAATCTCGATAAATCAATACCACTTAAATTAAATTCTAACTCTCATAATTATCATCAATTGTAGACCTCTTTCTAGTTCATAATGAATCGAGAATCACCTCAATCGGAGGTCTATACCATAAGTTAGGCCCAATAAACAAACACTCATTCAATCGTAATTCCATCCTCGCGACACTCCGCCCGCCTCGTCATAACGCATGAAGGTCGCCGCAAGGCGGCGTCGTCCTCTTTCCGCCGTCGCGACGTAGCTAGAAGGCTCGTCATGACGACATTCAGCGCTTCATGCAAGGCGTCTGGCTGCGCTGTCGCGGCGAAAGCACTAAATTTTTCGCCATGGCAAGAGCCATGCCAGACGTCATGACGCGATCATGCCACCTTCTTCTCCGATCGATTTTGGCCATTAAAGCTCTCTAAAACCTCCATTAAACATCCTAACTACTCAATCTTTCACAATAAATGCCATAAATACATTTAACAACCATAATAACAACATTAATGCCATTAATACCAATCGAAGATCAATACACAAATTTCTCAAAAATCACTGTAACCCTAAAACTCTCTCAAATCAACGATTAATCCACTCTCCAAGCTTCTCAACCTTCAACAATCACAATAAACCAGTTAGCTATGCACAATGAGAAGAAACCATAAGGAAGAATCGACGAATCTCACCAATGGGAAAGGAATCGATGAACGTCGTAGGAGGAGGAAGAGAAGAACGATTTTTGCCTTAGGTAAATTTCTCAAATTCAAACCTAGCTATATATAAACATAGTCTCCAAATCAGTCCAAATTTCAGCCTCTAAATTTCAATGGCTCAACATTTTAATTTCCTAACAAGATCACTCTAATATTTCCTTTGCCATTGGACAATTCTTTCAAGATTATACAAATAATCGTCGGTCACTCAAAATTTCCGATCCGCATTTTCTCCGAATTTCCAAAATTTCCTATAAGTCACTATCAAGAATCAATCACTCTTAGACTATTCTAAATCAGTCATTCGAGTCCACTTACTCCAAATTCTCAATTAATCATGATTGATCGATTCGATCGATTCGATCAGTTTCAATTCACAGTCCAATCAATTCATAATCACAATTAAAATGCCGAAAAATCATGAATGCATGTACCTATGAATAAATGCATATGCAATAAACCTATTCCTCTATAATTAGAGGCCAGTAACATGTTCAATCAGTGAATGCAATGAAACATATCAGTCTAACCCAATATTACCATAATACCCTTGCTAACAGTAACGGGATGTTACACACCCGCTCATGGAGGTCCTGGACCTCCCGGTCCAAAGCTTCAAAACGCTGCACCACTGCGAAGGACATCGCCGCGCTCCGTATGCCGATGCGAATGAGTTGGGACCCTAGCTCCTTATTACTCGTTTTGTCCATGATCCGCTCATCCGCGGGAGGAGTAATCCTTTCTGCAATATGGCGGGACACTGTGAGGTCCCTGATCGAAGCAATTTTGGGCAGCTTAATTGCGGACTCCCATTGCTCGGCGACAGCCTCTCGCCCTTTCCTTTTACTCCTCTTTTCTTTCTCTTTCCCGCCTTGGCTAGGTGGGACGGATGGAAGATCGCCGAGCCGAACAAGTCTCTTCTTCCTTTTAAGGGGAGGCCCTGCATCCCCTTCCTCCTCTTCCTCTTCGGAACCCGAGCGGCCCACGCTCGACCGCACGATCGGCAAAGATGCCGATACCTCAGGACGACTTTCAGCGGTCGTAGGGGCCAACACCATGATAGAACGGTCGGGCTCCGTTGTTGCAGGGGCGCCTCCGCCGGTCCCTGCCTCTTTCCGCTTCTTCCCTTTGGTCTGTTTTTTGGATTTAGGGGGGGAGGCAGGACCGTCAAAACTGCTTATCCTCACCATAGCTACACAGTAACAAACATAAGTCAGAGGGAGATAGCAATAATCAAAACATGCAGTAAGTAGCTGAACTATGCAGGTTCAGCCAGACGGGGCGGCTTCCTCTCCTAGCTCGCTAATCCGTGGTGGGGGGTCGAGAAGAAAAGAATTGGACGAGGCCCCCCCGAAATAGCCCTGGACGACCCGAGCGAAGTCGTACCGACCGAGCGCTTTAATACGCCAGACTACCTCCCACTCCTCTCTACTGAGGGATACGCTCGACAAATCGTTGCTCGGCCAAAGGATACCTCCATGGCCGACACTCCGAGGAGAATCCTGGAGGTTTCACAAAGAAATATTTAGTTCGCCAGGAAGAGATTTTCGAAGGTGTCTTGGCCGGTCGATATCGGGCGTCTCTATACTGTAGAAAGGGGATCCCAACCCTAGAGCTCGGACTATGGCTCATCCTCAAGAAATGACGCAAGATGCCAATCGTGGGCAAACAGCCGAATTGATGACACAGCAGCGCCAGACCATTAAGAAACCTCCAGCTATTCTGAGGAATCTGGCTTAGCATCAGCTGATAGGCCGCGCACACTTCATCAATGATCGGGGCATATGAAAGCCTCATACCACCAACCGAGAAAAAACTATCCAAAACGACGAAATATCCACTGAAGTTGCTGTGGATTCGCTCGTTCCCAAAGGCCAACCTGGGCCCCCATGGTAAAGGAATCTTGTTCTTAAGAATCGATCGACTCAACTCCCCCACGGTCATCGTCGATTCATCCGTTGGCGGTGCCTCCACAACCAACCCATCTTTCCTTTCCCTCGTCGAAATCTCCTCAACACCTTCTACCATACTCCTAGGAGTGGCGGTCGACATGTCTATCTAGAAAAGAACTCTTGAAAACAAAACTTTAGAGGAGGAAGGACGTACCTATTTGTTGAATGGAAAAAGGGAAATCGAACAACGGTTGAATGAAAGTTCTAGGAATTGGGAGCAAGAACGAACGAACGAACGAACGAAAACAGAAGCGTAGGCAAGAAGGAAACAAGCGTGAAGAAAACCAAACAGTTCGTCGATCCTGAGCATTTATAAGGGAACACTCGGGCGAGCCATCCAATCGAAGTACGATGCGGGGAGAAAATCTGAGCTATGCTTGGACATGCGGCATGATCCGAGCCGAGGAAACTAGGGCTGTTCAAAAATCGGAGCGGCGTGACGGTTGAAAGGACAAATGGGACAGCTGTACAACGGTTACAAGGACGATACGCTTCAAATTCTGAAAAGCCGTCAGAGGGCACGCGCCATCAAACAATAAATGCTCCAAGTACCACCACGCGCTTGCTAATGATGACCTCCCGATCTACTTAGGTGCGGGCTATCGTGCAAAGTACGCCAATGCCGACCGACTAGAGACAGTTAGCCGACCAATCCCAATGCGAGCAGTCACGTACTGCCCGTCAACATTCGACCGATCAGGCCTACCCCGAGCTATCTTATTGACGAGCTATAAGATTGCAGACGAGCTACATCTCAAATCCGACCGATCGGACCAATTACGAGCTACAAAGCCTCTACATACTCCTCCGACTCTTCTCTTCGCTCAGACTCGAGGAGTAGGGGGCTTATGGTCAGGTCGGTCGAATTGGGCCCAAACCCAATCATAATAATCCATGGGCCGATCGGTCGATCTCTTAAAGATGGGTCTCACATCCATTGGTTAACCCAAGCCCGATCCACGCTCTCCACAGCCCGTTAGCACGAGAAAACCTTCCATGCAGAGGTAGGAGTCTACGTAAAGACTCAACCCTAACATCCATCCCATATATAAGGTATAATTTCATCGTAACAAAGGTACGCACAATCATAACCTAGCTCTCTCAGCTTTTACAGCGATCCCACCTTCACCAAAGACTGACTTGAGCGTCGGAGGGGCTAATTGGGACACAACCCCCGACGTGCCTTCCTTTGTTTTGCAGGTACCTGCACGTTGAAGTCATCCCCAAAGCAGCCCAAATTATGGATCCAAACGGATCGCTCGCTTACGTAATCCGATGTAACCATTAACAAATATCAAAGAATCAGAAACTCTAAACTAACTTTCTCCCGCCGTTTGCCCACCTTCTGATTGATAAGTGATCACCTACACATTCTTGAAAGGAGTTTTTAAAGTTATATATACCTTGAAAGAAAGATGAAAGTGTCTCGAAAACTTTGACTCCGATCAAGACAAATTTGTTGTTTGTACCAAAACTCAAGACTTCAAGCTAATCATATATAGTTGTTTGTTTCTGGTCTACTCAATTTGGACTGCGATATCTTGAACATTTGGTCTGTATCAAACAAAGAAGTTCAACTTTAAGAAACAATAGAGCAAAGAACAAATTGGGATGGAGCAGCAATAACTGGAGCCACAATCGTTAAATAGGTTAGTAGTAGACCATGCCACGTATGAACTTGTTATCTCTGCACAATAACAAACATTTACTGCTTCTCTTCTAGGCATGACATTAGACATTATATGCCAAACTTCTCAGTTATTTTCTTTTTTTAAAAAAACTTCTCAGTTATTTTATTGTTTTATTTAGGATAAATTATAATAAAATTTTGAATTTTATTTAATTTGTAATAAATAATTTTAAATCAATAATTATTAGTATCCTTGTAAATAAAAAAAATTACAGCTAGAGTTGCAACGTTTAAAATAATTAATTGTAGAATAAGTAATCAATCAATATATGTAAATCATTTCATACAAACACATACAGTCAAAACTTCACGGGTTTAATTTGCTCTGAAGGGAAAGGATTTTAGCTTGATTTGATCCTTTATCATAAATAGTTGTTTGTTTCTTGTGTCCTCTACTCTTTCTGGAAACTCCAAAAAAATAAGATTTTATTATCTTATGATAGACTTGATAGAGAAAGAGAGAAATTTTGGTTGAATACCCGGTGATATTCTCTCGATTTTTATTCAAATAAATAGATAAATATACAAAATAATATGTACAATCTAAAGAATGATTATCGACACCATTACAAGTTGATTTACCTCTAATTACTGTTGTACAGTATAAGCAAATATACAACAATTGTAACAAAGTAAATGTTATCCATATATGGTAACATTCCCTCTCAAATTGATGTTGATCGATTAAGAAGCATCAATTTGTTAACAAGGAATTGGTGACGTGTCGAGAGAGAGCTTTTGTAAACACATCAGCTATCTGTAAGGCAGTGGAAACATAAGGAAGAGAAACAACACAAATATTCACAACTTCCCGAATATAATGACAATCCACTTCAATATGCTTGGTACGTTCATGGTAAATTGGATTAGTTGTAGCATTCCACTCCCGCAAGACCCAAACTCGAGATCGTATGTGATATCCGAGCCCGTGCCTCACGAGGGCGGTATACTAAAGCAGTCAATTTCAGTCCGAAAACTCAATATGACATTTTCAAATGTAGCATCCCACTCTCGCAAGACCCAAACTCGACATCGTGGTTGATATCCGAGCCCGTGCCTCACAAGGATGGTATGCTAGAGCAGTCAATTTCAGTCCGAATACTCAATATGACATTTTTCTTTTGAAAAACATTGCATGCGCGGAAATCAATTGAACGATTTGGGTCCGATTTAACACGAAAATATTTTCAATTATACACAGTTTTAGTCATAACAGACACTCAACAGTATCTAAACCATCTCAAACACAAAATCCATAATCAAATTGGGCCCAATGATTTTCTGAATGTTTTCAAGAATCACATTACAATTACAGTATTAGTCAACTGGGACCCACTGAAATAAAAAGCACTATTCTACGAAAAATGTAGAAACACAATTTTTACACAATGACAGAATGACACTAGTACAGACGTGAACTGATCCCGACCCCAAATCTCTGACTTGCGTGTAGTAGGTATACTCCTGTTAGTCTAACGGGGTACTCTTCAATTCCTGAAAAATAGTTGCAATTTTGGGTGAGTTTGCGAACTCAATGAGAAACCATCATCGATGGTTCACCCAATTCATGCATATCACAAGCAATTCACCGTTTCAGTCAATTACACATTCAGTATCATCATATAACAATTATCAGGTTCTCATGCAATCTCAGAACTCAAAAATTTCGTAAATCAATCATCCCATAATTATGAACATTTAACCCTTTTTCTTATTCCACAATTTAATCCATACACATAATCTTTTCCCATTATTCGAAGTCAGGATCGAGCGCTTAAACAAAGGAATGATTCAAGATCCAAGAGACTCATCTTGGGGAGGAGAGCCCTCGTGAAATGCACTTCCACCCTTCGATATTGTCCGCTTATGGCAGTAGCCACCTCACGGTTTTGCTTCGCCCACGCGAGGGATGCAAACACGCCCCGCCTTTTTCAGCACAAGAAATGAAGAATGCGTCTTAGGAAGTAGGAGAGCTCTCTGAGTATGCACTACTTTCCACGCGTTGGTAGGGATAGGAGAGCCCTCTGGGTATGCACTAATCCCTTTCGAGCTCGAGGCTCTTTTTCAGTATCAGTGGTCAAGCTTGTAGCTCTCGGTAGCAGCTCCAGTCACAACCGTTATTAATCAATCAATTATGGAATTCATTTATCACATACAATCAGAATCAATTTATCAGAAACAGTCATATCATTTCCAATTCTACTATACCATACATTCACATTTTCCCCATGGAAACATTCACAAAACAATCACATTAGCATATCCAATCACTCAATCCCTCGGACCTTCGGTCTGAGATTTCATACATAACAATTCATATTCACAGACATTTTACAGAACATTTAACAGTTAAAAATTGAGGAATCAACTAGGTTACTCACCTGTACTTCCGAGCTACCGCTTGGAAGTCCCAGCAATATCCGTGGAATGTTGTTCCAACGGTGTCTCTAGAACAGTCAAATAATCATTCATTACTAAATGCATAATCAGAAAGATTCAATGATGCACACGTCTTAAGTAAAAGATGCACGATGCATGTTCAGGACCTTTCCGGTGCTAATTCCCAATTTTCACTTTCTTTTGTCAAAAACTAACTTTTCACTCAAATGCTCAATAATGACTCATTTCATTTCAAAGGCATATCACGGAACTCCGCCAATTTCATTTCTAACATTCAGTCAATTTACCAAATCATACCCACTAGGATATTCTCAAGAAAGACCTCAAAACCAATGTCACTATTCTCTAGATCAACATTCACTCATATGCTCAGTTTCTAAAACCCCAATAGTATTAAATTTATTTCCAATGTCTCAAAATTATACTCCAATTATCATGAAACAACCCTTAGGTTGAAATAGGAAACCATACTCAACTTTCTTTCAATAATCGAGATCTCACTAATTTGAATTCAACTTTCTTTCTTTACTTCAATTGTGGACCTCTTTCTCTAGATCATAACGAATAAAAAATCACCTCAATTGGAGGTCTACACCATTAGTTATGCCCCAAAAACCAAACTACATCAAGTCAGAAGAATGCTTCTCACCGCGGCGTCCTGGAGTCACTCGTCGCGGCATGGAAAGACGCTCACCGCGGTGAACAATCTCTTCGGGGCTCGCCGCGACGCGATGGAGAAAGGCTCGTCGCGGTGTAAAAACTCGAGCTCGCCGCGACGTCGAAAGGAGCTCGCCGCGGCGACTTCCTTCAAGCACGCCGCGACGTGCGAGTCGCAGGTCTTCTTCTCCGACCAATATTCGCCGCTACTCTCTCTAAAACTAGTAATAACTCACTCTCAACTACCCAATCTTTCATATTTAAACCCATTAATGCACTTTAACAACAATAAAACAACATTAAACCCATTTTACTTACCAATCAAGCATCCAATCCTCAAATCTTCCGAAAATATTCTCCAACCCTAACACCTTTCTCTAACACCCACGGTGAGCTTCTGAACTCTCGAAAATCATCACTCTCTCAAGGATTCTAGTTTATCTTCAACCACAAAGAAAGAGCAAGCAAAATCTCGAAGAGAGAATCGAAAATCAACAAAGGAAGATAAAGCCATCGTGCCCTAGGAGAGAAGGATTTCTTTTCTCCCAATTTATAAAACTTAAGGAATTTAAAGGTTAAACAAATATGCCTCTGGTCTCTTTCCTCCCAATACATTTAAATCTCTTTCTCTTTTCACAATCATTTCCAGTCCAAATTTGTCTCCAATTTCCAATGGCTCGACATATTAATCTCTAAAATCATATATATCTAATTTCCCATTACCATTGGATAGTTATTTCAGTACTATACAGTTAATCAGTCCGTCACTCGAAAAATTTTCGATCCGGACATTTCCTCCCAATTTTTCCAGAAAATTTTGAAGAGTCACTAACAATTGACAATCACTCTAAAACAGTTCCAATTCCAATTCTCAGAAATTACAAAACAGATCATATTTACAATTAAATGCCGGGAATTGTCATGAATGCATGTACATAAAAGTGCATGTGCCAAATGACTCATTCCTCTCAAATTAGAGACCAAGTATATGAGCATATCAAAATATGCAATGCAAACTTCTAGCCTATCCCAAATTGCCAATTTACCCCTCCCATCGAGGATGGGATGTTACATTAGTAGCAATTTGAATGGCACTAGTGTTATCAGCATGGAGAGCAGTAGAATCATGGGGAGAAAACCCAAGCTCAGTCAACAATCCTCGAAGCTAAGTAATCTCAAAACATGCAACAGACATATTATGATATTTAGACTCGGTCAGACATAGTACGATATCGAGACTCGGTGGAAGATTTTGAGACACGATCTTGTTTCTTACTCTTCCATGATATCAAACAATTTCAAAGAAATATGTACGAACCAGTGACAGAGTGTTGGGTATTAGGACAAACAAAGCAATTGGTATCGCTAAAGGCAACCAGTTTCATAGAGATCCAGCAGGAAAGAATAAACAGCAAGAAGTACCTTTCAGATGGTGAATAATATGACGTATAACAACTAAGTGCAGATGCCTTGGAGAGTGTAGAAACTATCTAACTTGTACTGCAAAAGAGATGTTAGGTGTAACATCCCATTATCTTTGGGAGGTTAGAATAGTAAATATGAGTGATTAATGAGAGTTTAAAAATGCATTTTTCATGCTTATGTATAATATGACAATAGAGAAATGTGCATAGAAGCGAGGAATATGAAATGTTTATGAGCAAGTGAGGAATATGAAATGTGTGACATCCCATTACCTTTGGGTATTTATGAGCAAGTGAGGAATATGAAATGTGTAACATCCCATAACCTTTGGTTGTTTATGAGCAAGTGAGGAATATGAAATGTGCACAGATGATGTTGAGTTAAAATTGGGTATCTTTGAAGAAGTTATCGATTGAGATGATGAATTAAAAGAGTTAAGAATTGGGAGTGAATGAAATACAATTGGTCTTTGAATGGTTTTGAGTGATATGAAATGTAATTGGTGTTTGAATGGTTTTTAATGATCTTTTGAATTAATTGTGTGGAAATTAATGTTTGAAAAATGATAGTAGAGAGAAGAAAAAAAATTGAAGTGTTGAATTAGTGATGAAAAACACGTGAGAGAAGTTTGCTAGAAATGAAGCACGAAAATAAGATAAGAGAGGGAAAATCTGGTTTTGAACTTCTGTGATTTAACTGTATTGATTTAGGCAGATTTGACAAAATTGCCTTTCTAAAAATTGTAGTTATCCTCTTAGCTTTCTAACGGTATAAAGTATGTAATTTTTGAACGTTTGAGTTAGGAGATATGACCTTTATAATTTTGTAATGTTGTATAGGAGGGACATTCGGGATAGCTACATCATTTTGAAAATTTGACCCTTATAGAGGAAAAAATTATTTTCAAGGTCTTTCATAGAAATTGTAGATCTAGAAGTCTTCTTCGAAACGGTCTTTGAATGACCTTAATCCGACATTTGTAGTGAAAGTTATGCCCTTTTTTACTAAATAAATCTGAAGAAGAAGAGAAAATGGAGGAGGAGGCGCAATCGCGACTCTGCCAAGGGATCACGAAAGTCAGAGTCGCGATCGCCCAAACACAATCGCGACCCGTAGGTCCTTCCCCTACCCTGAACATGTTTCACTATTTTAACCATAACTTTATCATCCAACCTCCAAATGACCTGATTTTTTAAGCATTGGATTCATAAAACATTCCTTTATCTCTCTAAAAAAATTTATAGCTTTTAGTCTTGACTCAAAAAAGATTGATTGAATCAAAGTAAGGGTATCGATTGGAAAAGCATGAACTGGATATTTTACTGAACATGTTCCAATATTTTGATGATATCTTGATCTGTAGGATTCTAAATAAGATGGATTTTATTTTGGAGTAAACTAGAGAATATACCTACAAATTGTCTCAAGAAGTCAAATTTTGATTCTTTCTCTAAGATATTGAATTTTTGGATGGAAGTTGTACATAGTACACTGTTATTGAATGTGAACAACTCGATAATGTTGGAGGTATATCTTCCAAATTACTAAACCAAATTGAGTGATTTTGGTGTCAATGGAAAGATAAGACATAGAGGAACACTTTTCTAGCAGAGAGTATGACCAAATTACATTATTTTTACTTTCTAATTGAATGTGAACAGTAGACTTGAAAGTGTGACTTGAAAAAATTTGAAGTAAGTCAGTGAGAAGGAATAGAGATTTAAATAGTTTAGTGAGGCATAAACCTAAGTATAAATTATACTTAGATGAGTTTTGATATGAGATTGATTTTTTTGATGAAATTGATGGATAAATACCCGGGATTATCATGAGCATGCATTGTACATAATTCATTTCGAACATGTACACATTATTGAATACTTATGATTATGCAAATTGTGATATTGTGTATATTATTTATGATAGAGGAGCAACTTGAACGTCAACCTCTAGACGTTGCCGGATCATCCAGATATTAGCTTTGGGAGCAACTTGTGAGTAACCTAAACGGTCTCACTTAATTACTTGTTTGTTTAATTTATGTTTTGAATGATAGTTGAATGTGATTAATTGTGGATTCCAGACAGAAGGTCCAATGAATGTGAATGTGAATTGAGATATTAAAGTGCTACTTGAATGTGAATGTGAAGACCTAATTGCTTTATAATGTGAGTACTTGTGGTACATGCATTCTATACATGAATGCATAATCAAATAATAGCAGTTGTGACCAAAGTAATCACCGATTAGAGCTTAAAGCTCAACGATTGAAACAACCTCGAGCTCAAACAATGATTAAGAGCCTAAGGCTCACTATGTAACATGAGCCCTGTATGCTCATTGGATAAGGGACATTTATTAATGAGCCCGGTATCCAAAATGAATACGTGACAATTCAAACACTCGGTCACAATAACGTAATAATTGGAAAGTGTCTCATGAGTATTTCATATGCATAGTGTTATGTATGTTTGTTGGAATGAAATGCCAAATTTACCTATGCTTAAGTGAAAACGTGATACTTATGTAAAGTGTAGTATGTGATTATATGTTATGTGAAATGATGTGTTGCATGAATTGAGTGAACCATCGATGATGGTTACCTCATTGAGTTCGCAAAACTCACCAAAATTGCAACGCTGTCTTTTCAGGACGGAGAGACGACTTTAGCTACCAAAAGACTCTATCAGCCGTGTCGAAAGAGAAGTCATGGCTC
The DNA here is from genome assembly GCA_029891385.1 of Erythroxylum novogranatense. NCBI lineage: Eukaryota > Viridiplantae > Streptophyta > Magnoliopsida > Malpighiales > Erythroxylaceae > Erythroxylum > Erythroxylum novogranatense. Next base: position 10,208,827 of record CM057231.1, on the reverse strand, counting down.
AAAGGTCGGTCAGTTGAGATTTTTTTGACAAATTAGTTAGATTGTGTATATTTTCCTCTTTCAAGTAATACTTTTGTATTAGGTTTTGATGATGTACATATAGAAAATATTGAAAGACACAATGTAGACTTTTGATTTTGTGAAGTGAAATGGGGAAAAAGTTGGTTTTAAAATATTGTGGTTTTCCTATTGATGTTTTATAAGTGAATATTGATATGATGCCATGTGAAGTAAATGTAGTGATCAAACGTAGCTCACCTTTATTGTAAGTTATGTATCGGAATGGCTTCCGGGCATCTCGATGTGTACCCTGCGGTAAGAGGGCGCTACATTTGGGTAGTATCAGAGCATGGTTGACATCTGTTGGGACATATAGAAATGTTAAGCATGAAATATCATGAGAAATGCAAAAAATGATTGAAATTATTGTTTGTCATAGTTCATCCACTCTAGGTGATCAAATTGATCAACCAGCTGACCAAGGATCGGTAGGAGTCAGTAGGGAGTCCTAGGTGCCTCGATTTGAGGAGATGCCTCCTAGAGTTCTCGCAAGAAGGGAGAGGATGTATGATAGGCTGCAGAAGCAGGGAGCGATGGATTTCTATGGAAACACAGACCCTGCTGAGGCCGAGGGATGTTTAGAAAGGACAGAAAGAGTATTTGATCAGATGGACTACGAGCTTGATGAGAGGTTCGATTATGCAGTGTCTTTACTGCAGGGACCTGCTTACCAGTGGTAGAAGACTGTCATAGAAAGTACCACCAGGCCTTGTCAATTGGAGTGAGAAGACTTTCTGAGAGTCTTCAGAGATAATTACATACCCAAGGTCTATTTAGACATGAAGATGCAAGAGTTCTTGAAATTGAAGTAGGGTAGGATGTTAGTAGTTGAATATGAAGTCCGGTTTAATGAGTTAATGGGTTATGCTACTACTCTGATCTCTACATAAAAAGGCAAGTGTAGTAGGTTTGAGAATAGACTCAATATGGAGATCAGAACAAGGTTAGAGCTTTCAGATTTGGGTACTTTCATTAAGTTAAGAGCTGCTTCAATTAGAATTGAGTAGCTAATGAGAGAGAGACAAGCAGAGACTGAGTAAGGGTCCAGAGGAAAGAGATATAGTGAGAGTTAGGACAATTTTGGCAGGAGCTTCAGTAAGCGTCATATCAGAGCATTCAGATCATCGGGTAGATCTAGGTAGTCAGGATCTGGGCAGAGGTGTAACATCCCGTCACAGATGGGATGGATACAGTTCATCTCATACGTATTTTTCATACGTATTTGCATATGTATTCATAGCCTCTGCATTCTTGATAAATGTTCATAATTGCACAAGCATATGTATGTACATGCATGTATGACAAATTTCCGACTTGATTGTGAAAATTGGAGATTTTTTGATTAAGGTTAATTGTGCTTTGATTTGTGAATTGGAGTATTAAATTGAATTTAGGAATTGAGGATTGAAAATTTGAGTATGTGATTAGGGGTTTTCTAATTTTGAAGATTTATAGGAATTTTTCCAGAATTTTTAGAGTATCGGGTTCGGACCGGAGAACCGAAACAATGGCTTAGTGACTGATTAATTATGATTCTGGTTCCGACTTTGATTGACAATTGATATGAGATAATTTGAACTATGATTTGAGGAATTAAGGTATGAACCATTGGAAGTCGGGAGAAATTAGAATTAGAAATTGGATCGAGGTTGTTCGGATTGGACTTGTGGTAATTAATTGCTAAACAAGCCTTAAGGTCTTTATTATATATAAAACCTTCTCCTTTGAAAAATGATCCACGATGCTTGCCCTATTTCCTTTGAAAGAAATTGCTTTGTTCTCCTTCTTCTTTGCGTGGATCTTGGCTTGGAGTTGCTTCTTGTTTTCTCCTTACAAATTAATCCTTCTTTATCCTTAAATACTCATCCCTTTGGCTTGGATTGAAAGAAATGGAGTTTGGGTTAAATGGGAGAAAACCGTGGATGTGCTTAGGAGTGGAAGTTTGAGTTTTCTTGGTGTTTCTCCAAGGATTTAAGCTTGAATCAAGTAAGTTCTTGTTCCTTTATGCTTTATATAGTTTAATCTAAGCATGGATTTGAGTATAAATTGTTTGAGAAATTATGGATTTTCGGATGATATAGATTTAGGGAAAATATGTGATTTTGATTTGGGTGTTTTTTAAAATAATGTTTATTTGGTGGGTTTGAAGTTAGGAATGAGTTGTGTTAAGTGTAGGAAGTTGTTTTGGAGTGTTTAGAAGAGAAAGAAATGGATTGGGACTGAAAAATCTGGGAAATTCTGGGTTTTCTGGGCGAATCTGCGATCGCACGCCGCGGCGCGCAAAGAACACGCCGCGGCGAGCGAGGAGACGTGGCACGCCGCGACGAGCGCGGGAGCGCGTCGTGGCGAGAAAATTCGGCCCACGTCGCGACGAGCGCAATGCGTATGTCGCGACGAAGAAAGAATTGTTCGCCGCGGCGAGGGAAAGGACGCCGCGGCGAGGGAGGTGTTTTCCGAAAATGTAATTGGGAATTAGGAATTTGATGATGCAATTAGATATGGATTGATTTCAATTTAGAGATTATGAATTCAGGAGTACGAATTCCAATTTGAGAGATTTGAGTTTCGGAAATTAATTCGGTGGTTTTCGATATCGGATGTCATTTAAATAGTGAATTTGATTCCGATTTGACGATAAGTCCTATGTCTTCAATTTTTGCTTTGGAGAATATAGAACTTAGCCAATTGAATCATGGTGTTAGAAATTGCTATGGATTAGTGTGAATATGTGGAATTGAGACAATTCGAGTTTGAGGTCGGAAATGTCATAACATGCATGGTACTTAAATTATTCGATATACTTGCATCATTGATTATTTAAATTGGTAACATTAGTGATGTTCGGTTATTCTGATTTTTATAGAGACTCAAGTGGAGCGTCGATCCTTTGACGCAGCAGAGACTTCCCGGCAGTAGCTCGGAAGTTTAGAGGTGAGTAACCTAGTTGGTTTCTCAATCTCTGATGTGTTAAATGCTTTGTGTGAATGATTTGTGATTATGAATGAGTGATTTGTATGAGATATGTTACTGAGAATTGTGAACGCATGCTAGGCATGAGTAGAAATCAAGAATCGGCAGCCAGACCGGAGCACACTCGATCCGATTGAGCTATAAGCTTGTCTATTGTGATAAGTGAAAAGGGATTAGTGCATACCCAGAGGGCTCTCCTATCCCTAGTGTGCGTGGGCAGTAGTGCATACCCAGAGGGCTCTCCTACCCCCGAAAACGCGATTTCTGTGTGATGTGTAATGTGCCCAGCAATGGGATAATTCTGACGCCCAGTCACAACATTAAAATGAACCGGAAATCATTATGCATTCAGTCTGTGATTGTGCTGTGAATTTGATATAGGATTAAATGCAATGTGTGATCATGGTTTACTGAATTTATGAATGGTGATTCTGAATATGAGACTGTGTTGTGTTGTACGCAATTTTGCGTAATACATGAATTGTGTAAACCATCGATGATGGTTACTCATTGAGTTCGCAAACTCACCCAAAATTGCATCTATTTTTCAGGACAGCGATAGTGCGACTCCTAGCTCCGGATTGTGAGACTTTTCCTTCTGTGTGTGTGCCGGCGAGAGGAGCATGGCCCACAGGTCGGTCAGCTGGGGATCCTTTGGGATATTTTGGGGATGACCTAGTTAGGAGTTGTTACTGTCTATTTTGGATCTGTACCTTTGTAACTATGATAGAAGTATGTACTTTTGGTCTTTCAGAAATGAAATGGAGGATATCTTTTGGTTTCAAAATTTAGTGAAATTATTATTATTGCTTTTTTATTGTGATGCCATGAGAGTTATAGAATTGATCGTATCGTAGTGCACCCTCATCGTAGGGTATGTATCGGTATGACCTACGGGCGTATCGGTGTATACTCTACGGTAAGGGGGCGCTACAAGAGGGGTAGGTTTTCACAGACTGGCAGTGGAAGAGATACAAGATATAATCGGTTTCTAGTTTGTGAGCACTGTTAGAGGAGACATGGTGGTGAGTGTTGGAGACTGATCGGAGCTTGCCTCAAATGCGTCTCTATGGACTACCAAATTAGAGATTGCCCTGCTATTTTGAGTGCTCAATCTGCTGTCAGTGGACTATCTGGGAGTAATACTACAATCCAACAGAGTGAAGGTGGTGGATCTGGATAGAGAGGCCGAGGTAGAGACAGAGGGAGAGCTGGGAGTTCTTCTATAAGGATTAAGGGGTGGGGCAACCAACCGCAGTCTCAGGACATGATCTATACTATGACCAGGCAGGAGGCTCAGGACTTACTAGATGTAGTGGCAGGTGCGCTTCTCATTTATGATTTTGAGGCATTTGCACTGCTAGATCTAGGATCTACACACTCCTTTGTCACACCGCATTTGACATATAGACTGCATTGTGTTAGGAAGTTGCTATAGTATGGGCTAGAGATGAGCACACCTCTAGGTAGTACTACTGTCATAGGAGAGGTTTACAAGGGGTGTGTGATTAGGATTGACCAAGCAAAGTTAGAGGTTGACCTGATTATACTACAGTTGAGAGAGATAGATGTTATTATAGGCATAGATTGGCTCACTGCTCATAAGGCTATCATGAACTGCTACACTAAGGAGGTAGTACTAGAATCTCCTGGTCATCCGAGGTCAGTATTCAGAGGAATTAGTCAAGCAGTGCCAGCCAGCATGATATCCATCATGAGTGCATTGAGATTAATGCAGGGAGGATGTGAGGCTTATTTGGCCCACATCATTGATTCTAGAGCAGAGCAGGGTGTACATGACATTCCCATGGTAAGGGAATTCTTAGATGTGTTTCCCGATGAGCTATCTAGTTTACCGTCAGATCGAGAGACGGAGTTCATGATTGATCTAGTTTCAGGTGCTGCTTCTATATCTATTCCTCCATATAGGATGACACCTATGGAGTTGAAGGAGTTGAAGGCTTAGCTGTAAGAATTGTTGGAAAAAGGGTTTTATTAGACCCATTGTTTCACCTTGGGGAGCTCCAGTGCTATTTGTGAAGAAGAAAGATAGGACTTAGAGGCTATGCATCGATTATAGGCAGTTTAATCGGGTAACAGTGAAGACCAAATATTCGTTGCCTAGAATTGATGATTTGCTTGATCAGTTGTAGAGAGCTCAGGTATTTACTAAGTTGGATCTAAGATCAGGGTATTATCAGTTGAAGATAGCATAGGCTGATATACCTAAGAGTGCATTCAGGAGCAGGTATAGGCACTATGAGTTTCAGGTGATGCCGTTTGGGCTGACTAATGCCCCATTAGCTTTTATGGCCCTAATGAATAAAGTGTTTCAGCCCTACCTATATCAATTTGTGATTGTGTTCATTGATGACATTTTGGTGTATTCGAAGAGTTGAAAGGAGCATGCTGAGCATCTGAGAGTTATTTTACAGATCATGAGAGAGAAGCAATTGTATGCCAAATTTAATAAGTGTGAATTTTGGCTAGATCAGGTTGTGTTTCTAGGACATATAGTGATTGGTGATGACATACAGGTAGATCCGAAGAAGATAGAGGCAGTGATGAATTGGGAAGTTTCGAGAAATGTGTTGGAGATCTGAAGGTTCCTAGGATTGACTGGGTATTACCAAAGGTTGTTGAGAGGTTTTCTCTAGTCTCAACCCCTCTGACTAAACTTTTGAGGAAGAATGTAGTGTTTAGATGGTGTGAGGAGTGTCAAAAGAGCTTTGAGGAGCTGAAACATCAGTTGACTATTGCATCGGTGTTGATTATTCCATCGAGGACTGGAGGTTATATGGTGTATAGTGATGCGTCACATCAAGGATTGGGATGTGTACTGATGCAACATGGCAAGGTGATCGCCTACGCATCGATACAATTAAGGTCTTATGAGATCAATTATCTAGTACATGATTTAGAGCTAACTGTAGTTGTCTTTGCTCTAAAGATTTGAAGACATTATTTGTTTGGAAAGACTTTTCAAATATACACAGATCATAAGAGCTTGAGATATCTGCTGAATCAGAGGGAGTTAAACTTGAGGCAAAGGAGATGGATTGAGTTAGTGAAGGATTATAACTGCACTATTGAGTGCCACCCGGGGAAAGCTAATGTGGTGCTAAATGTTTTGAGTAGGAAGTCTAATATCAGTGTAGCTCAAATTTAGTTATCGAGATTACCCAATTTGATTCACTAGAGAGCTCTAAATGTGGAGTTGAATCTGGAGTAGGATAGGGCCTTAATTGCTACATTGAAGTTGAGATCGATGCTATATGACATAATCAGAAGAGTACATAGCAAAGATCCTGATATGGTCAAACTTATGGAGAAAGTGAATATGAATCCAGATTTCGAGTTTGAGTTGAGGGATGAGACATTGTGGTTGAGACAAAGGCTATGTGTGCCTAATGTCGATGATCTGAGGAGGGAGATTCTTGAGGAAGCTTATATGACCGCCTATGTTATGTATCCTGGTACTACCAAGATGTATAACACACTGAAGTAACATTTCTAGTGGCTTGGAATAAAAAAGAAAGTGGTGGAGTATGTATCCAAATGTATGACATGCCAGCAAGTTAAGGCTGAACACCAAGCTTTGGTAGGAAAACTCCATTCGTTGCCCATTCCGGAGTAAAAATGGGAACGGATTATAATAGGCTTCATCATAGGTTTGCCTAAGACTCCGAGGCAGTATAATGCTATATGGGTCATAGTAGATCGGTTGACTAAATCGGCCCAATTTTTACCAGTGAGAGAGAATAACTCACTGGATCAGTTGTCCCAGAAATATGTGAATAAGGTGGTGAGACTGCACGGGATACTGGTGTCCATAGCATCGGATAGGGATCTCAAATTTACTTCAAGGTTTTGGAGGAGTTTGCAGTCTGTTATGGGTACTAAATTGAACTTCAGTATAACATTTCATTCTAAAATAGATGAACAGAGTGAGAAAATAATCAAAACTGTTGAGGATATGCACAGAGCTTATGTATTGGAGTTTAAAGGAGCTTGTGATCAATATATGACATTGATAGAGTTTACCTACAACAACCATTACCACAATAGTATCGAAATGGCATCGTATGAGCCACTGTATGATAGAAAATGTCGGTGGCTATTGTATTGGGATGAAGAGGGCTTAAGAATGGTAGAAGGCCCAGAATTGATACAGGACACAGTGGATAAGGTAAAGTTGATCCCAAGTCGAATCAAAGCGGCTCAAGATAGACAAAAGAGTTATGTGGATCAACACCGACTTGATATGGAGCATAATATAGGAGGCAGAGTATTCCTGAGAGTGTCATCTTGGAGGGGAGTTCTGAGATTCGATAAAAAGGGCAAGTTGAGCCCTATGTACATTGGTCCTTATGAGATCATTAAGAGGATGAGAACATTGGCCTATAAGTTGGCCTTACTGAATGAGATGTCTCAATTGCATAATGTGTTTCATGTGAGTATGTTTCGAAGATACCGATCTGATCTGACATATGTAATACCGGCTCAGGAGATTGAGATTGCTAGTAACTTAAGCTATGTTGAGGAGTCGATCAAGATTGTGGGATCATAGATCAAGAAATTAAGGAACAGAATCATTCCATTGGTAAAATTCCTTTGGAGGAACCACTCAACTGAGGAAGCAACTTGAGAAACGGAGGAGCATATGAGGAGACAATATCCCTACCTGTTCGAACAAACAAGTAAGAATTTCGAGGACGAAATTTCTTTTAAGGAGGGGAGAGTCATAACATCCTATTACCTTTGGGAGGTTAGAATAGTAAATATGAGTGATTAATGAGAGCTTAGAAATGCATTTTTTATACTCATGCATAATATGACATACGCATACAAGTAAATAGTGAAATCTTGCACATTTAAAATGATTGTACATGCATTTATTAACATTCTAGGTATAATTGTTTATAAAAAGTTATTGTTATTGATAATTGTAATTTGTTTATATCGAAAATTGATTAGGAGAGTGTAATTGTTGATTTAGAATTTTTGAAGAATTTTAGGAAAATTTCTGAAAATTTGGGGTAATTTTTGGACTAGAAAAAATGTCAAGTGACAAAACAAATGATAAATGGTAGTAGAATTTACTGTCAAATGGCAATGAAAATTTTGATAAATGAATATGGGATTTATTGACAAGTGTTATTGAAAATTGGGAGACAATTAGAACATAAATTGGATTAAGTTTATAAGAATTAGACATGTGGCCAAACAATGCCTTAGCTCCACTATGTTTTTAAAGCCCCTTTTGTTTCCTACCACTGCTTCTCATTAAAAGTCCATTTGGTGTGTTTTTTTGGCTCTTCCCATCTTCGTCTTTGTCACTCTCTTTTCTCCACCTTCATTATTTTTGTTTTCTTCAATCTCCACCACCTCAACTTTGAAGATTACACTTTTCTTCTTTTGCTACTAACATATTTGCTATCTTCTTCCTCATTGCCACAAAAAAACTCATCCTTTACTTCCTTTAGAAGATGAAGAATGTGAGATGCTTGGGAGCTAGGGTTGAGTGAGATTTTGAAGAGTTTGGAGCTATACCAAGTAAGTTATGCTTTAAATGTCATGAGTACGGTTAAATTAAGCTAGAATGATGAGTAAATTGAGATTTGATGACTTAGTTATGCAATGTTTATGTATGTGTCATGGGTGATGAAAAATATGCTTTGTTTGTGAGTGATTTATTGAGTTGTATTGGGTAGAGGATGATAAGGAAATGAAATGGAAGAGATAATCCAGGTATAAGATGAGTTAGAAGTAAATGTTGAAAGTTTGAAAATCTGGAAAATGTTAGCAGAAAAATTTCCACTGATATGCTTCTGTGTTTTAGCCATAACTTGTTCTGTAGTTATCGAAATAAGTTGATTTTTGATTTAGATTAAACCAGCGACATATGACTACCTTTATTATGAAGACATAGAGTTTAAATTTTGTTTTTAAGAGTCTCAAATTTTGATGTGAATGTTTTGGGTGCAACAAAAGTTGTGGATGAATGTTTATGTTGTATTATGTTTTGAGTGTATGGGAATGTGTTATATTTTGGGTGTTTATGAACAAGTGAGGAATATGAAATGTGCATAGATGATGTTGAGTTAAAATTGGGTATCTTTGAAGAAGTTATCCATTGAGATGATGAATTAAATGAGTTGAGAATTGGAAGTGAATGAAATACAATTGGTCTTTGAATGGTTTTGAGTGATATGAAATATAATTGGTGTTTGAATGGTTTTGAGTGATCTTTTGAATTAATTGTGTGGAAATTAATGTTTGAAAAATGACAGTAAAGAGAAGAAAAAATTGAAGTGTTGAATTAGTGATGAAAAACACGTGAGGGAAGTTTGTTGGAAATGAAACACAAATGAAATAAGAGAGGAAAAATATGGTTCTGAATTTATGTGATTTAATTGTATTGATTCAGGCAGATTTTGATAAAATTGTCTTCATAAAAGTTGTAGCTAATCCTCTTAGCTTTCAAATGGTATAAAGTATGTAATTTTTGGACGTTTGAGTTAGGAGATATGACGTTTATAATTTTGTAATGTTGTATAGGAGGGACATTCGGGACAGCTACATCATTTTGAAATTTTGACCCTTATAGAGGTAAAAATTATTTTCAATATCTTCATAGAAATTGTAAATCTAGAAGTTTTCTTCGAAACGGTCTTTGAATGACCTTAATCCGAAATTTGTAGTGAAAGTTATGCCTTTTTTTTTATCAAATAGGTCTGAAAAAGAAGAGAAAAGGGAGGAGGAGGCGCGATCGCGACTCTACCAAAGGGTTGCGAAAGTCGCAATCGTAACGATGCGACCGCGTCCTCAAGTGCGATCGTGACCCGCAGATCCTCCCCTAGCTTGAACATGTTCCACTATTTCAGCCATAACTTTGTTATTCGACCTCCAAATGACTTAATTTTTGAAGCATTGGGTTCATAACACATTCCTCTATCTCTCCATAAAAAATTATACCTTTTAGTTTTGACTGAAAAAATATTGATCGAATCAAAGTAAGGGTATCAGTTGGAAGAACATGAACTGGATATTTTACTGAACATGTTCCAGTATTTTGATGATATCTTGATCTGTAGGATTCCAAATAAGATGAATTTTATTTTGGAGTAAAATAGATATATATGCCTACAAATTGTCTCAAGAATTCGAATTTTGATTCTTTCTCTAATATATTGAATTTCTGGATGAAAATTCTATATAGTACACTATTATTGAATGTGAACAACCCAATAATATTGGAGGTATATCTTCCAAATTATTGAACCAAATTGAGTGATTTTAGTGTCAGTGGAAAGATAAGATATAGAGGAACATTTTTTTAAAAGAGAGTATGATCAAATTACATCAGTTTCACTTTCTAATTGAATGTGAACAGTTGACACAAAAGTGTGACTTGAAAAAATCTGAAGTGAGTCAATGAGGAAAGAATAAAGATTTTAATGGTTTAGTGAGGCATAAACCTAAGTATTGGTTTAGTGGGGCATAAACCTAAGTATAAATTATACCTAGATGAGTTTTGATATGAGATTGATTTTGTGATGAAATTGATAGATAAATACCTGTGATTATCATGAACATGCATTGTACATAATTTATTTCATACATGTGCATTATTGAATACTTATGATTATGCAAATTGTGATATTGTGTATATTATTTGTGATAGAGGAGCAACTAGAATGTCAACCTCCAGATGTTGCCGGATCTTTCAGGCATTAGCTTCGGGAGTAACTTATCACTTAATTACTTGTTTGTTTAATTTATGTTTTGAATGATAATTGAATGTGTTTAATTGTAGATTCAGGACAGAAGATTCGATGAATGTGAACGTGGATTGAGATATTAAAGTGCTACTTGAATGTGAATGTGAAGACCTAATTGTTTTATAATGTGAATAATTGTGGTACATGCATTCCATACATGAATGCATAATCAGATAATGACAGTTGTGACTAGAGTAGCCACTGATCAGAGCTTAAAGCTCAACGAGTGAAAAAAGCATCGAGCTTAAATAGTGATTAAGAGCTTAGAGCTCACTATGTAAAATAAGCCCTGTATCCTCATTGGATAAGGCACGGTTATTAATAGGTCTGGTATCCAAAATGGATACAGGACAGTTCAGATACTTGGTGACAACAATGTAATAATTGGAAAGTGTCTCATGAGCATTTCATATGAATATTGTTATGTATGTTTGTTGGAACGAAATGCCAAATTTACCTATGATTAAGTGAAAACGTGATACTTATGTAAAGTGCAGTATGTGATTATATGTTATGTGAAATGATGTGTTGCATGAATTGAGTGAACCATCGATAATGGTTACCTTATTGAGTTCGTAAAACTCACCAAAATTGTAACGTTGTCTTTTCAAGACCGAGAGATGACTCTAGCTACTGAGAGGCTCTACCAGCCATGTAGATTGTGATTGGCAAGAGAAGTCATGGCTCAAAGGTCTTTCAGTTGGGATTTTTGGACAGATTAGTTAGATTGTGTATATTTTCCTCTTTCATGTTGCACTTTTGTATTAGGTTTTGATGATGTACATATAGAAAAACTTGAAAGACACAATGTAGACTTTCGGTTTTGTGAAATGAAATGAGGAAAAAGTTGGTTTTAAAATATTGTGGTTGTTGGAACCTAAACTTTTCTTCGAAGTTAGAACTATTATATTTGAAATGTTGGAAGTTATAAGTTGGAAGTTATAAGTTGAAACATGTTCATTGAGTATGATTCAATGTTTTAGCCGTAACTTTTTCTCTAATAATCCAAATGAGATTATTTTTCATTTAAACTAGAGAAAAAGGGCTACATCTTATCTGATGAAATCGAATTCTAATTTGGTCTCTAAAATTTTCAATTTTTGTATGGAAGTTGAGCACGGAATATTATTTTAGTATAAGAATAGTTCGGAAATATTTTGGGATATAAATTTTGGATTTTAGAACCAAATTGAATGATTTTGGTGTCATTAGAAAATTGAGACAATGAGGAACATTTTTCTAGAAGAAAGTGTTATCAAATTCCTTCAATTACATGATAAAAAGGGACTTGATTTTCGGAAGAAGTTAGGCAATGACTTAAATGAATTTTGAGGTCTTAATAGAGTATTTTTATGGAGTTAATTAACATGTTAATGTGAGTAACGTTTTAATGCTGGGTCCCGTTTCTGGAACCCAACTCTAATCAAAATACCGTCTAGAAAACCAACATACTTAAGCGTGGTTCCTTGTAAACTTTTCTTGCTCCGATACCAAACATGATGAGCCCCGTTTTCGAAGTTCAACCCTTGAACCATAAACATTGGCGTAATTCAAAGAAATCATGGAGCTTATAGTCTCATACCATTTCTATGTTATATATGTATATATATATATATATATGTATATATATATATGTATATATATATATATATATGTATGTATATGTATGTATATATATATATATATGTATGTATATGTATATATATATATATATATATATATATATATATGTATATAACAACAATTCACTATCAAAAATATTCATATCAAATCGATAACTTCCTCATGTATACCGAATTTCCACTCAACCTGATCCATATACACAAATGCATACTTCCACTCAACATCATCCATACATAATTCATAATTCCTTAACATCAATAGATAGAGTTTTACAAGCTCTAAAGGCATTCCAAGCCACAATTACAACAATAATCCAAAATCTCAAAAGATAAAAGTTAAATGAAATAGAAATCCTTAAAAAGTGACAAATCTTTGTAATTTACATAAATAACGCAAATTACAACATAAGCAAATTGGGAGTGATGTCTTGACTCTCTTTCACTCCATCTCTTGCTCAACACCTGAAGGTGGAGACAGAAGGGGGTGAGCTTATAGCTTGTGGGTAACATGCTTATAACCAAGAATAAGCAAAACCGTTGAAGTGTTCATTTTTTATATAAAAATCATAATGAGTTCATAAAATGTTTTGTTCCCAAATTCTCAGTCAAATTCGAAGTTTGAATTCAAAACTCATAGTAGAAAATGTCATCATATCAACACAGCATATCCATTTAACCATCAATACAAAATACTCAATTTATGCAACATACTTGACAATTCAAAGATGCAATGCACAAACAAATGGCTCGAGAGTTCCGTGGAACAAAACGGATAAACCGAAGTTTATACCGTGAACAAAACGAGTCCGATTTCTTAGGATCTCGTGGCCTCAAGCGGGCAGCCAGGAGAAGGCTATATGTTGACTTGCACGTGACTAATGAAACGTTCATCTCTTGCCCAAACAAAGCACATATTCATTTCATGCTCAAATCATTTTATCAAATGCTTTCATGCTTTTCATGCTCTTTTCTTTCTTTTTCGAAGATACAAAATGCCATAAATTTTCCAAGACATAACATAAAATGTTTCAATGCATACCCATCTTTATTTTGAAATTCATCAACAAAGTTCATATACCAAAACATGTATAAATTTTGCAAATCATTCAAAAGAACAAAAACAACATTTATGAAGTAATTAAAATCATTCTTGATTTGGAAGAAAACATTATTGGTTCATTACTAAACTATAAACATGAAACCCACCTGAATTCCTTGCTTGGATACATGCTTAAAAGATGCCTCTCCTCTTGATCCTCTTGCCTTCAGTGATTCCCTTTATCAAATACAAAATTCCTATTCAAGAGGAATACAAATTAAGGACCCATATATTGCATATTCACTAAGATAAATTCTAAAAACTCAAACTTTTCCAAAAGTCCAAACATTCAGGTCAATTTTCCATGATCACTATGATCAAGTAAATGACAAAATCTGATAATATTATCTTCTGGAAAATGTTCCCCATCGTCTTAAGTTTTTAATGACTCCAAAATCATTCAATTTGTTTCATAAATTCGAAAGTTATACTCCAAACATGTTGGGACTATCTTATGCTGAAACAAGAATCTATACTCAAATTCTGACCAAAATTTAAGATTCTTAGAGACTTAATTTCAATTTCATTGCTTCATAAAACTTGTAGCCCTATGTCTATAGTTTACAACGAATCAAAAATCACCTCATTTGGACATCTACAGCAAAAGTTATGCTCAAAATACCAAAATATGTCTGTCAGGAAAACAAAAGCTCGCCGCGGCGAAAACAAAAGATAGCCGTGGCAAGGGCACTCGCACACGCCGCATCGTGGGCATATGCGCATGCCGCGTCGTGGGCGCCTGCGCGCACCGTGACGTGGGCACTTGTGCACGCCGTGACGTGGACGCCTGTGTGCACCGCGACGTGCGAGACCAGAAACCTTCCGAACACTTGTTTTTTAACATTTTTCTTCTTCGTACTTCCCATATTTCACAATTAACCCATATTAACCCTAAATCATCATTCTTGCTTCATTTCTAAACTCATTTCAATACAAAAATTATTCACAAACACAACAAAAACATTAACCCTAGAACACCGTTCATCAATATCATCCTACCCACATTCAACCCCACTTATCGCTTCTAACGATCACTAAACATGATTCATTCAATAAATCAAGAAGGGTTGAGTCTTGTACTTACTTGATTTGGCTTCAAAATCTTCAAACTCTCCAAACCTTAGCTTTCCTCTTCTTCTCCTCTCTTCTACGGTTTCTTCTTCATTTCCAAACAAAACAACTCTTTCTTCTTCTTCTTATACCCCTTTATGAGTGTGCAATATCCATTTTTCCCTTCCATTAAACCTTAACTCTTATAATCTTAAGTGACTTGCCTAAAATGCCCTTATGCATTCTTAACACTTTTAATACAACCAAACCATATAATAATTTCTACTAACATTTACATAACAAGTAGATTCAAAACCTTATCCATCAAACCTCATAATTTATTTAAATCATGCTTTATATAACAAGAAAAATTCAGGGGCCAACATTTATGACATGGGTTAATTGAATTATAGTGTTAAGGTGGTAAGGTTGCATGATGGGCAAAATTGGCAAGTCACTTAAACATTTAAGATATAAGGCATAAAAGTAAGGGCAAAATGAGCATTGTTCAATCATTAATTGTTGGACCCTGATGTTCTTCTAAATTCTTACTAATTGTCTAGTTATTTATTTTTGTTTCGTTTGTTTGTTTGTTTAATTTTTAATTTTTATTTTTTATAGAATTGGGTCATTAATTAGAACTTGGAAAGAAGTGTTAGGAATTAGTAGGCTTATGTTAAGTGGATTGAAGGAGTAGAGCCATAAAAGACAAAGGAGGGGCAAAATTGGAAAGGCGCAAGTAGGTGAGGGGTAATTTTGAAGAAAGATCTAAGGATGAGTCTTAAAATTTGAAGAAGAGTGGGAGATGTCGTGAACAACCAAGGAGGATAAGAAAAGAGAGAAAACGTGAGAGAGAGAGAGAGAGAAGAAGGAGAAAAAAAATAAATAAAGTTAGAGAAGGAGGAGGAAAATCGTGGAAAGAAGAGGAAAATCAAGCTTTTTAAGTTAAGTTCATCATCTTCTTTTTGTTTAGTGGAAATGGGTTGTGTGGTGAATGAAGGAGTTTTAGAGAGAGAAAGGGGTTTTTGTGTTGGGAATGATTGGAGCAAGAAGATGGGTTTCTATGCTAGGTTTTGGGTTTCCCAACCTAGATGGACTATGGGTAGGTTAGGATTGAGCTTGATTTATGTTAATTTCATTTGTTGTGATTTTGAAGTTTTAGGGATTATGGAAATTTGGGGGATTTCCATTTGAATTGAAATTGGATGAAAATTTAGGTTGTGTTAAGAAATCAAGAACAACCTATCCAAGAGCAAGAGGAACGACTCAATTGAATTTGGATTTTCAAGAGTTTTAAGGTGGGTAATTTATTTATAGTTATCGTGTAATGGGCAAATGTCTTGTGTGTGTATGGTGTGTTAAATGACTTGCTTGAAATGTGTGAAGTTGAAATTACATTATGATGTATGATCATGTTATGTCATTGCATTGAGTCATGGCATTTTGTATAAAGAAAAACATGAAAATATGAGATTGTGAATGATTGAATTAAGCATGAAATTTGATTGTGTTTGGGCGAGAGAAGAACCGTTTCGTAGTCACGTGCACGTCGACATAAAGACTTCTTCCGGCTGCCCGTTTGTGGCCCACGAGATCCAAAAAGTGGACTTGTTTTATTTATGAAGTAAACCTTGGTTTCTTTATTTTGTTCCACGGAACCCTCGAGCCAATTGTTTGTGCATTTTCATTTTGATATGTTAAGCTATATGAAATATGTGTGTTATGCTTTGATTATGTTTTGAGTTATGAGTTATGAATATTCACATATATGTTGATTGTGTGGCTTGTTACCAATAGCTATAAATATCTTAGCTATTAAGTTGTGTAGCTCAACCTAATATTTTTCCCACTCCTCAAGTGCAGATCGAGAAGATCAGTAATCCTTGCAAAGTTATTGGATAAATTCCAAGATAGTTAGCTTTTGTACTAAGTTAGTGGCTGACTTTTGAATAGCTTTATAAGCATATTGAACATTGAGCATCCCATGTATTTTTTAACTTGTGTTAAGATTATGATGTTATGTCGATATGTAATTAAAGCTATGTATGGAAGCTATGTGTTAACTTCATTTTGATTTGGAAATAAATTGAGTATTGAAGAAGTTCTATTGTGGATGTGTTTACTATATGGTAGTGTACATTTCATTCTTCAAGTTTTCCATAGGGATAGAATTGTGTACTAACTTCGGGGAAAAAAATATGGAATGATCTAGGTAGCACTGGTAAAATAGTCTTATTAGAAGTTGTAGATGATCTTTACAAGTGGTGATGTTGCGTAGGATATGTGTATGTGACAGCTATGGAAATTCGTGTATTGACTTCAAGGATATTTATGGGTTTATGTGAGCTGATTTAGGCAAAATAACCTTCTTAAGAGTTGTAGATATTTCTTTTAGCTTTCTAACGGTATAAAGTTTGAAAATTTTAGATATCAAAGTTGAGAGATACGAGCATTACAAGTTGTTATGTCGCATCGTAGTTACTGTACAAAGTAAGGCGAACCAAAGTAAGATGAAGTTATTGTACAAAGTAAGACAAAGTTACTGTTCATATAAGATGAAACAAAGTAAGACGAAGTTATTGTACATTCTAAGACGAAATTACTGTACATTCTAAGACGAAGTTATTGTTCATCGTCTTAATTTGTATCATCATCTTCTGTCCTATTTTTGATCCTTTTATAGGCATAATTCTATTTTGTAATCTTCATAAAAGTTGTAGATCTAGAAGTTTTCTTTCAAATGGTCAAAGAAAGAACTCAATACGACATCTTTAGAAGAAGTTATGGTAATTGCACCAAGAGAGATACAAATTGTTTCAGGACATAAACATGTTGGATTCTTTTGGCCATAACTTCATCATTTGACCTCCAAACGAGGTGGTTCTTGAAGCAATAGCCTCCTATTGAATTTTCCTACCACTATAAGAAAATTGGTAGCTTTTGATATTGAATTGAAAAAGAGTGATGGAAATAAAATGGGGGATCGGTTGGAAGAACACAACCGGGTTATGAACATACTTGAGTTCTTAGGCATATCTGGAGTTATAAAGCTCTGAATGAGGTGATTCTTGTTTCTAAGTGAATTAGAGACATAGAGATACAATTTCCTTAAAGAAGTCAAAGTGAGATGTGGTGTTGGGCTGGTGTGGGCATGCCACCCCTGTGAGTTGTCGGTTGATGAGGGTCACTGAAATAACCCTTCAAGAAAACCCATTTATGCTTTACAACTCTGGTTGGATTGTTGGGCTTTGGAAACGAGACCCAACATTAATGGTATAAAAGGCAAAAGAAAAGAGTGGGCTTGTATTTAGAAGAAGCAAAAACGTGAATTAGAAAGAGAGAGAAGAGAGAAGCACAAAAATGAGAGAAAGAGGAGAGAAAAAGAAGAAAAGCTAGGGTTTCTCCATTTCTTGGTTTTCGAGAGGGATTTGAAGTTTATTCAAGGAAAAAGGAAGAAGAGGAAGAGAGCTCTCATTCAAGCCATCAAACTCTTCATTAGGAGAAGATTCAAGGTTAGGATGGATTTTTATCTTTGGAGTTTTGAGATGGTTTTGGTTCATATAGCTTAAGAAATGTTTGGGTTTAGGAATTATAGGATCAATTTTAATGAATATGTTATTAGGGTTCTCCAATTGGAATGCCTATTGATTTGGAGATTATGGCTTATGTTAAAGGAATTCAAGGAAGGAAAGAGGAACAAGGGAAGAGGACATCTTTGAGCAAGATTATGAGTAAGGAAATAAGGTAGGTTTCATGTTTATAATTAGATAATGAGCCATCATATTTTCTTTTTAGTCAAAAGAATAAAATGATTTCTCATTGCTTTATCATTGTGGCTATTGTTGCTTTTGAATGATTTGTGAAATTGTTCCATGTTTTGGTGTATGAATTTTGGATAATGAATTGTGATATGAAAATGATTTTGAAAAGATTTTATGTTTATGAAATTGAGTTTCGAAGATGCATATAAAATATTTCATGCTTATGAGAGACAAGATTTCAAAATGTGCCATTTGAGCAAATGGTTTGCAAGTTATGAGATGAATGATTATGGGGTTTGTGGTGGTCCCATAAGTATGTCAAGTGCACTTGTCTAAAGGCTTTTCCCTCCTGCCCGCTAGTGGCATGGAGCTCCCTCGCGAACTCCCATAAGTTCACGACTACGTAAAACCATTATGTGGGATTACGTTAGTACATTCTGTTCATGGCTACACAGGACTCTTAAAGGAAATGTATAGTACGTTCTATTTTGGATCCACCCAAACCATTTCTGATGTGCTTATGAATTGTGAACAAGTTGAACAATGCATGACTTGTGTTGTTGTGATTTTGATTACATGACAAGAATTTTGAGAAACTTGTGTTTTATGATTCAATAAGAATTTTCTATGAGAATGAACTTTTTGAACGATTTTCCTTGTTATTCATTATAAGCATGTTACCCACGAGCTTTTAAGCTCACCTCCACTCTCTTTCCCCTATTCAGGTGATGAGCAAGCGATCAAGTGAAAGTGAATCAAGGCATAACTCCGAATTTGCATGTTTTGTGTTGTTTTGGAGTGATTTATGTAAAACAAAGCTGTAATTGCATTATGAGCAATTATTATTCAAGTGCCATGTCTAATTTGAAGATTTTGGAATATTAGTGTAATATGGATTGAAATGTCATTAAAGTTTGTAAAACTCTTAATTTATGATGTTAATGAAATATAGATTTGTGTATGGACATGAAATGTGAATTTGTATATGGATGATGATGATGAATGTTGAGCATGAATGGTTGGTATATATGTACATATATTCTCATAAGTGAGATGTTATGGAAAAGAAGGATGGGAATCATGAATGATGTGAGGTAGTTAAATATGAAGAGTCAAATGAATTATGTTTGAGAGTTTGACGAATTCCAATTGATAGTTGAAATCGTTAGGAATGATATTGCAATAGAGGATGTGAATTTGGGATAATTCTTAAGTTTTTCTTGAGGGTAAAATGTGTGTTCTAACTTTAGGAGAAATTTTGTATTAGTATAGATAGAATTAGCCAAAGTTGCCTTCATAAAAGTTGTAGCTTGTCTTCTTAGCTTTGCAACGGTATAAAGTATGTGATTTTTGGATATCGGAGTTAAGAGTTATGATCATTAAAATTTAGGATGCTGGAAAGGACGTGTATCCCGAATAATTAGAGTTTATGAAGTGACATCGAACTATAAAGAGTTGAATTTGGAAAGATTATGAGGAAAGAGGATGTTAGGATAGATTTAGGATCCTTTGGAGAGGTCTTGGAGGGCCGTGTGTTTCTGGCGTAGGAGCATATTTTCACTCGAAGGTTACACGGCCTGCCCGTGTAAAATCACACGGGCAGTATGTTTTGACCCTTCAAATGATAGAATTTCATTTTGGAGTCTCACAAAAGTTGTAGATCTAGAAGTATTCTTTCAAACCGTCCAAAAACGAAGTCAATCAGACACCTTTAGTGAAAGTTATGGCAATTGCGCCAAGGGATGTACAATTCGAGTAAGGACATGAACATGTTAGATTCATTTGTTCATAACTTCTCCGTCTGACCTCTGATTGAGGTGATTCTTCAAGCGAAAGATTCCTAATACTTTTTTATACCTTTAAATAAAAATTTATATCCATTGGTGTTAAATTCAAAAAGATTGATTGAAAAAAATTGAGGGGTCGATTGGGAGAGCATGATTGGGCCATGAACATACGTTGGATTTTTAAGCGTATCTTGATCTATAGAGCTCTGATTGAGATGATTCTTTCTTCAAATTAAACTAGAGAGTTGGAGCTTCAATTTTGAAGAAGTCAATTGTGGTTATTGTGAATCCGTTTTGTGGGCTCGCCTTTGTGGCTTGAGATGTTATGAAAATGATGATGAACCGATGATGGCTAATGAGGGTTAAATAAAATAACCCTATAGGTTAATGCGCTCACGTTTTTGAACGGTCTCCGAATGTTGGGCTAAAAAAAAAGGGATCCAACATTATTTTGGTATCAAAGCAAGAAAAGGAATTGATGATGGTTTAAGAGTTGGGTTCCGAAAATGGTGCCTAACATTTTGTGGTATTAGAGCAAGAGTTAGGTTTTGAAACCGGTGACCAACAGTGGTTTTTCTATTAATGCTTTATAAGTAAATATGGATATGATGTCAAGTAAAGTGAATGTAGTGATCGAACGTAGATTGCCCTTATTGTAGGTTATATACCGGAATGACCTTCGGACGTCCCGGTGTGTACCCTACAGTAAGGGGGCGCTACATTATGCCTAGTAAAAGTTAGGTAGTTTAAGCTGCCCATTAATTATTGATACAATTTAGGATAAAAAACTAGCTCTCCCTCTTAAGTATGATACTTAACATTCACTTCTAGAGGAGTATCAATAAAAGAAGAAACTTGAAGACTAGCCAAAGTAACCGAATCTTGAGTGTATTTATACTGGTGCAAAAATATTCTAGAAGAGTTAGTATGAACTTCCAATCCCAAGAAATGGGTAAGTTGTCCAAGATCTTTCATATGAAAAGAAAATAAAGTGTTTGTTCCAGTTATAATAATATCATCAACATAGACTAAAAGAAGGACAATTCCCATGGAAGTTTTATAAAGAAACAAGGAAGAGTCATATTGACTTTGCACAAACTAAAATTGAAGTAAGGTAGAGTTGAACTTCTCAAACTAAGCTTGGGGAGGTTGTTTTAAGCCATATAAAGAATGATTCAGCTTACAAACTTCCTAAGTAGAAGAGGAAAACAAACTGGGAGGAGGCTAATGTATATGTCCTCTTTGAGGTCTCTATAGAGGAAAGCATTTTGGAAATCCACCTGTTGAAGTTTCCAGCCTTAAGAAGCAGCAATAGCAAGAATAGTACGGACTGTAGTCATTTTCGCAACAGGATCAAATGTCTCCTCATAGTTAATCCCATATTCTTGGCGATACTAAGAGCAACCAATCTTGCCTTGTAGCGTTCTAGGGTCCCATCAAAGCAAAATTTCACTGAGTAAACTCTTGTATCCAATAGGCTTGACTTTAGGTGGATAGAGGATAATTTCCAAGTTTGATTGTCTTGAAGAGCTTAAAGCTCCTCTTTCATTGCAATTTTCCAACACTTACGCTTAGCTACTTATGAGTAAGAAGACGAAACTGAAATAGAGGACAAAGCAGTAGTAAATGATGTATGATAAGAGTCACTCTTAGTTAGAGGTCGAGAAATTCTGGTGGATCGTCTCACAACAGGTGGAGTTGGATCAGATGGTGGTTCTTGATCAGGTTGGGGAGGTAGCGAAGGACGTAGGTTGTACACAAATCCAGGCTTGAACCGTTCAATAAAAGAAGACAAGTCAACAAAACGAGGAAGAAAAACAACTTCAGGTGATGATGGAACATGGGTTGGGAAGAAAAATGATTTTCAAAGAAAACAACATTGCGATAAACTCGATGAAACTAGGATCATAGAAAACAAAACCTTTGTGGCTAGAAATATATACCATAAATGCACATTTTATAGATTGAGCAGAAAGTTTATGATGTTCATGAGGAGGCAAATGAACAAAACACATATAACCAAATGTATACAAATGTCGATAGTCATGATATTGATGATTAAGACGATAATAATGAGAATCAAGATGTAGAGTTTTAGAAGGCAATCAGTAGATAAAGCTTCGACCCAAAAAGTAGGTGGAACTGAAGATTCAAGTAACAAAGTTTAGGCTACTTCTAAGAGATGACGAATCTTTTGTTCTGCCAAACCATTTTGTTGAGGTGTATAGGGATAAGAACGTTGTGAGAGAATACCTTTTTGATTTAAAAATTCATTAAAGGCAATAGACAAGTACTCTCCACCATAATCTGATCTAAGAAATTTGATAACATTAGAAAATTGAGTTTTGTTGTATTAGAGGAAGGTCTTAAAAACAAAAAAACCTCAGATTTAGAATGAAGAAAATAAATCCAAGTGAATCGACTATAATCCTCAATAATGTCACAAAATACTTATAATGTTCATGAGAAATAATAGGAGAAATTCCCTATACATCATTATGAATAATATCAAAGCATTTTTCTGCACGACTACCAGCATTGGGAAAAAGAAGTATTTTACTTTTTCCTAATTTACAAGTTAAACAATCAAAGGAAAGACGAGAAGAACACAATTGATCAATATTACCTAATAGCTAGAGTTTAATAAATAAGACAAAATAGCAGAATTAGGATGGCTTAAATGTTTATGCCAAACCTCACTCTTATTGAAGATAGTAGAGCAAGCTAAAATAGCATTACTCAGAAAAGAAACATGTAATAGAAACAAACGTCCTACTTTAGGCACCTTTTCGATTACTTGACCCGACACCTAATCTTGCACGGAACAACCATCAAGAGAAAAACATATAGTACAATTAGTTTCCACTAGTTGTCTAACAGAAAGGAGATTATTAGAAAGTCCAGGTGATATAAAGGCATTGTCGAAAATTGGAGGAATATCTCCAACAGCAATAATAGGTAGAGTATTTCCTTTAGCAACCTGAATATATTCGGAGCTAAGATACAGACGAAAATTTTGTGGCAAATTAGTTGAACTAGTCATATGATTTGAGGCTACATAATCAAGTAGTCAAGTTGTAGAGGATGAATTATCCTTAACTTGAATCCCTAAAGCAGAAAAAGAAAAAAATAATCATTTGTTGAACCATTGTAGGAGTAAGGATTGATGGTTCAACATTTTGATTGGTTGTTGATGTAGGTGAAGCAACTGTAATGGCTTGAAAAACAATGTGTTGTCGATTTTGGACTGTTGCTTCAACATTCTAAGTGATTGTTGATGTAGGTGAAGCAGTTGTAGTAGCTTGAAAAATAGTGTTTTGGTGATTTTGGGGACGAATTGCACAGTCTTTGATGATGTATCATGATTTTTTTGCAGTAATTCCAAAATTTCTAGGTACAATTTACAGCTATATGACCATAATTCTTGCTAAGACATTAAACCTTGCTCATGTCTCTACCTTTGCCTCTTGCGTGAGCCACAAAATCCATTGGTGTTGTAGTAAGCTTCTCATGTTCAGGATTAGCTTGTGTAAGAAGACGTTGTTCTTCACAAATTAATTCACCAAAGCACTCATCCAAGGTAGGAGAAGGATGATGATTCATTAGATTAGAATGAGCATTCTCAAAATCTGATCTGAACTTCATTAGGAATTGATCATGCTTACTAATTTCATGAACAACTAATATATCAGAGAGAGAGAATCTTGGGACACAGTAGCATAAACAATGTTAGAAAATTCAGTCCATAAATTTTGAAAACCAGAAAAGTACTTTTGAATAGAATGACTTCCCTGAGAATAATTTGCAATCTCGCACTCCAATTGAAATCTTTTAGTTGAATTCTTTTGATAATAAACCTTTTTTAGATATTCCCACATTGCTTTAGCAGTTTTGTATGGGCACAAACTAAGAATAATTTAAGAATCACAAGAACCTGTAATCCTGGACATCACCCGAGCATCCCTAATTTTCCATTGAGCTAATTGAATAACATTTGTTGGAGTTGGAATAGTCCCATTGATATGTCCCCATAGCTCCTTCCCAGTAACATATAGTTGGAATTGAAATTACCATGTTGCATAATTCTTTCCAATAAACTTAACACAAAATTTAGAGTCAAATTTACCATCAGACATTAAAAAAACAACAAAAACGTCACAAATGAACAAGAAATTTCTGAAGCAACCTAGAATAGCCTTTTTCCATACTAAGGGTTAGAACCTTAAACTATTGCATATAAGTAATATCATTGAGAATTTATGAAATGCATTTCATTCACATGCATAATATTTGCATACACATATGAATCATGATTTAGGAAACATTGCAAAGATTGTATGTGCACTCAATTGACATGTTTCAGGGTATGAAAGGTTAAAATGATCATGATGTGAACTGTGTATTGTTTATATCTTGGATTTTGGTTTGGTGGATTATAATTAGTAAATTTGAAATTAATTATTACAATTGAAAATTTGATGAATTAAAATGTACATTTAGCTTAGGAAAAATGTGAAGTGGTAAGATAAGCTGATACAAAGAAAATTAGGATGACTAATCCTTTGAAAATGAGTGACATTTGGCATGAAAAATTTAGCGACAATTGACATAGGTAATTAATAGACAAATGACAACAATGATTGAGTGACAAATGACCTAGCATATTGGTGACATTTGGCAGCTTATTTATGGAACAAATGAAATGCATGCCTAGTGACATATGTCATTGAAACATAGTGACACCTTGCACCTAGTTGAATTAAGCTAATGTAGAAAGTATTTTTATTGGAACATTCACCACCTTCTTCTTTTCTCTCCACCGAAACTTGCTTCTATCTCATATCTCTATATTTTGGTTTAAGTCTTGCTAAATTGCCACTCCAAATCTATACTTTTACCCTTTATAAAGTTAGGTGAAGAACCAAAACATTATTGTTCTTGTTGTGGTCTTTTATCCTTACCGAAAACCAACCTATTTCCACCTTGAATTTGTGATGATCTTGTATGCATGGAGGGTTAGGTTAACTTGAAGAATTAAGGTGGAACTTAAGCTAAACAAGTAAAGTATTGTCTTTATGGCACGTTATAATAGAAATATTATGATGATTGAATTGAGATAGATTGTATATGATGTTGATGACGAAGTATGCTGGAATATGATGGATGAACTTGGATACTTTTATGCTTTGTTCTTGATGTAATAAAACCACAGGTTATAGGTTATTATATGAATGAATTAGATTGGGATTTGAAGTATAATGAAGGTGAATTTATGCTAAAGAAAGGTGTTAGTGTAGTGTTCTTGAAATGGGAAAGAACTAAGACTACATGTATGATAATGAATGATAGTTTTTGTTTTGCTTTGATGCATGAAAGACAATAGTTTATGAGCTGCCAATTGAATAATTTTGAGTTGGAATTGGAGACGAAATTGATGAGGAATTGGAGTTTCCTCTCTAATACATGATGGAGAATGGTCTTCAAACTTCAAAGGTTCTTCCTCTCTAGCTGCATTCTTACCCTAGATCCAACAATCTCAAAGTGAAGACTACATTTTATGGAATCTCAATTTCAATGAGGTATTTACAAATAAATCATGCTATTCAATTTTCATAGTTAGTTTGATAGAAGTTGCTTGGCATGAAATACTTTGGAATCACTCTTTAAACCTCAAGGCTTCTGTAATTATGTACTTGTTGGTTGATGCCCTACAGTCAATAGTTTTGGTTATAGTTTAGTAATAAATTATTTAAAGACATTCTTTATTTTATACATATTTAGGTGTCTATGATGAATTCCATCATATAATTATACATTACAAATGAAATTACGATGATATTATAATTATGAGATTCATATTGCATTTATGTATTATCCCTAAACTATTCCTAATTATTATTTTATTAAAACTAGACATTAATGGAATATAAAAAACTAGAACACATTATGTTTTTTTTTTCTTATGAAGGAAGTAGTCGATCTCCTAGGCTAAAATATAGAGATATTTAAATAAATTTATGGGTGTTTGTTAGAGAATAAGTTCACTGAATAAACCTAATATGGGAAATCCATTCGGCACATTACTTATATGTCTATGGAACTCTCATTATGATGATTGTATAAATGATCATTTGACTTGAGCTCTCCAAAGTTATCTTGTATAGAAATGACTATATTTTGATACTATTTATGATCTATTTAATCATAGGTCAGTCAATAAGTAGTCATTGGATGTAACATGTAACATCCCCCTTACCGCAGGGTATACACCGAGATGCCTGTAGGTCATTTCGATACATATCCTACGATAAGGGTGAGTTACGAATGATCACTACTATACTTCACATGGCATCATAATAATAAAACATCAATATAAAAATTACTAATTTTTGAAACCAACTTTTTCCTCATTTCATTCATCAAAATCAAGGAGTCTATACATCTGTCATTTTGTACTGTCTATACATAAATCCCAAAAATCCTAAGACAAAATGCTACATGAAAGAGGAAAATAGCAGATCTATCTAGATCATCCCAAAAGTCCCAGCTGACTGACCTATGAGCCATTACTTTTCTTGCCAACACGATCTACACGGCAGGAAAAGTCCCTCTAGAGCTAGGAGTCTACTCTCGGTCCTGAAAAATAGGTTGCAATTTTGGGTGAGTTTGCGAACTCAGTGAGGCAACCATCATCGATGGTTTACTCAATTCATGCAACACTCAAGCATAACACAGTTATTTCATAAACTCACATTCAGAAGTACCACATGATTGTTAGCACATAATAAGGCATTTTGTCTTTCACTCAATCAAAGAGATTAAATCAAATGCATATGAAATGCGTATGTGACACTTTTCCAATTTATTATGGTGTTGTGACCATGCGCCTAAACTGTCCCAATATGAGCGCATTAATCATTGAGCCTAAGGCTCTGAATCATTGTGGGCTCAAGGCCCAAATACATTGAACTTTTAGCTCTCGGTGGCTGCTCCGGTCACAACTGTCATTATCTGATCATGCATTCATGCATGGAATGCATATGTAACAATATAAGTCACAATCAACACACGTGTCAAAATTTATCACATCATAAACAAGTAGTTCACAAATTTGCATACAAGTAGCACTTCTATGTCATAGCTCCCCAATACATCAGACCTTCTGTTCGGAATCTACAATCAGAAACACAATTCACTAACCCATAATTATTCACCACAATTTTCTAAGCAAATACTAATTGAGAGAACCGTCTAGGTCACTCACCAATAGCTTCCGAAGCTAATGCCTGGAAGTCTTGGCAACGTCTGTGGGTTGACATTCCAAATGCGCCTCTAGAACAATCAAAATATTCAAACATTACCAAATGTACAATCAGAAATATTTAATAATGAACATGGAGAAATTAAAATGTGTACAATGCATGTTCTTGACATTCCCGGCACTCTTCCAAAAATTTTCATTACAAAATTTTCCTCTAAATTTTAGAAATTTATAGACACCGAAATCACTCAATTTGGACCTCTTTAGGTCCAATTATTGACAAAATACAGACCAGAAAAATAATTACCTGATTCCCTCACTTTGACCTAATTAATCCACGTCGATTTCATGTCTAAAAATTACCAATTTCATATAGAAATGAAATTAAATAATTCACGAATCCGATGCCTCAAGAATCAGGTCAATCAAATGTCGGATGAAAAAGTTATACACAAAAGAAGGGCAAAGGGTCAAATTGGAACAAAAAGAATAAAAAAATTAAAGAAAATGGGCATTCGTGGCGGCGAATGTCTCGAGGGCGCGAGACGTGCGCATCCAGCGCGCGAGCGCGCCCATCCGATTTTTTTAAATATAAAACCAATTTTGCTTCTCTTCTTCCACACACCCTATCTTTTTACACAAGTGACTAAAAATGACAAATAAGGTCTCATTGGAAAGATCACAGAAAACCTTACAAGTTTCATGAGGGCTTAAAAACTAATTTCACTCCTAAGGGTGTCAAAAATGCAATCAAAGTTTCTGCCTAATTATTATCATCCAAAACAGTGCAACATTTTTCCAAAAATCATATCTTTCCATTCCCTTTGCCAAAAATTTCAAGCTTTATATCAAAAGAAAGATCAAAACATATTCTACTACTTTCATAAACAACTTGGAAGCAAATTCAACCTCTAAATAGATCAATTTCTCAATCAAAGTTTCTGCCTATATAAGTGTCATCCTAAAATTAACACAATCTTCCAAAAATCATAACTTCTTAACCCATTGTCCAAAAATTCCGTACTTTATCTCAATGAAAAGATCAGAAAACATGTTCAATTCTCATGAAGGACTTAAAAGCAAATTACACCTCTAACTAAATCAAATTCACACATGATTGTGGCTGCCCTGTTAAAGAGTACTAAATCAACATATCACCTAAATCATAACCATACTTGAAAAATTCATAACTTACAATCCCTGCATCCAAAATTAGCATATTATACCTCATTACAAAGCTAAGACGTTCCTCTATAACTTTCAATAAGATCACTTGAGCTAATTTAAACCATAACAGTCCAGAGTTAGCTTCGAAACATAGTAATCACAAAACCTATACACTTAAGGACATTTACACACAAAACACATTAATACATAAATTACCATCTGAAGGTTAACAAGTCATCACTTCCAACCTAAAAATCGAAAAATGTCATACTTAGTGGAGATAGAAAGCTAACAAGAAAATATTCAACCTTCATGAAGACCAATTTCCCAAAATCTGCCTACTTTAGCCTAAAAAAATTCCCCAAAGTTTCAGGTCACAAATCTCTAAATGCTAGAATTACCACTATTCACCCTGCACATATATCTCACTTTCAAAGCAAAATTCAAAACCCTTCAAGCCACAATTGAACAGAACTTTCTTCATAAGAATTCTAGCCAAACTTCTCAAGTTTAATTTAAGCTAAAACTCATCTCAATAGCATAACCATATCAAAAAGTTATGACCCAAACATTGAAACATACTCACATTCCATTTTCCAGCTTTTACACCTAACTCTACTCCTATCATTCCAATACCATTTCTACACCAATAAGCATCCAATTTAGTCAAGAAATCAGCCAAAATTTTATCAAGACCTTCACTTGAACAAGTAGCCATAAAATGGCAGCACACACACACATTTTTCTTTTTTTAATAAACACTCATCTAACATCATCAAACTTAATCCAAAACACTTAATTCACATACTACGCATGCTATATCATTCATCTTCAATCAATCTTAAATCAACCAAGACAATAACCTACCCATATACATCCAACACAAGTTCATGCAATTAATTCCCAAGACATCACAATAAATGCATCTAACTACCAATTTAAGAACATAAAACATAAAACATAAATCTTACCTATTTAAACTTTCACTCCTTCAATTCTTCAAAAGACACCAACTTCTCTACTTTTCTTCACCACCCCTCACACACACGAAAGTCACCATTTTAAGGGAGGTAGAAAGAACTTAAGATGGAAGAGCTTTTGATAAGTTGGAGAAGAGTAGCACTTTACAAGAAGAAAGAAACAAACGAAGGAGGAAGAAAAAAAGGAGGTTTCGGATGAGAAGATGAGAAGAAGAAAACAAAAGCTATTAGGTCATTAAGAAAGCATCATGAATGAGGTCCAAAGGCTAGGTGTTTTTCTTTTAGATAAATACTAAGTGTAAGACATGAGTAGGCAAGTGACAAGTGTCACTTGCCACTTGTCTTGTTTTTAGGCACTCATTTAATCCCTTTTCACTAATAATTCAATTTCTACTCTAATTTTTCCCCACAATTCCAATGGCTCGAAGCAATAAATCCTAAAATCATGTATCAAATTTTCCCGTGCCATTGAACAGTCATTTTTAGTATCAAAAATCCAATCAGTCCGCCACTTGACAATTTTTTCGGTCTAGAAAATTTTCCCGAAATTTTCCAGAAAAATTTCTAAAATTTCCCAAAAATGTAAAACACACAAAAATCTACTCCAATTCAATTTTCAAGCACAAAATCATATTTTTCACAATAAACACATTGATAGACACATATGTCGGGAAATGTCATGAATGCATGTACAATTATGTGCATGTGCAAAAATTTCTATTCATGTATATATGGAGGCCATATTATGCATGATCATGCCGAGATAAGTTTACACACTCATAACCCATTTCAAATTACGATTTTACCCTTCCCATCGGTGATGGGATGTTACATAACATAAACTAAATGAAGGTAGTTATGTGATTAAGATATGATTCATTGTCCTAAAGTATTTAGAGAGAATGTTTCGTTGTTCTCGATTAGTATTAATTAGAGAAATCCTAAGCCAAGGTGAAATGACGCTTTGTAAATAGTTTACAAATGTAATTAATTGAATTAATAACTAATGGTGAAGAACTAATATGATTTGGCTCCAAAAGAACATACATTAATTTCATGCTCTATCTAATTGAAATATTATATGACAAAAGTACTTAATTATATGAAAAATCATACATAGAAAGGTTAGTCAAAGCCACTTTAACATTCCTTAATATTTAGGTAATCGTGAAACGTTGCGGACAACAATCTTGATAAATGATTATAAATTATTTAATTGAAGAATTAAAGATAAATTAAAAGGAAATTTAATTTGTTTAATTCTAATTATGAATTAGAATCCTAATTTATAATCATTGCCAATATATTTTAGAACCTAATGGGTCATGAAGAGAGCAAAGATATTTTATCAAATTGAACTTGATTGTAAAGTTTGAGAAATTTTATGATTAAATACGAGATATTTAATAAATAAGGATCAATATAGGATCTTAGATCTTATTTGGGCATAATTGGTATTTAATTAAAATTATTTATAATTCTAATTAAAGTTTAATTAGACTTAGAGTTTAATTTCAATTAAACTACTAAAATGTCCAAAACCTATTATAAATAGACTTAAGCTCTGATGGAGCTAGCATTTCTTACTTAACTCTCTCTATAAGTGTTACAGAGTTTTCTTAACATATTATGTAAATGTCGTTGGAGGTAGGACATTTGTGAGGCTACGGTGGTTAAGATGAATCAATTTCATAAATAGTTCGAGGGATACGATAAAAACATGATCAAGCTTCGAAATAAGAAATGATTTTAGATTCTCATTTTATTATAATTTATGTGTTAATCATTTTATAGAATTATATTGATCTTGATTTTTAGAAAACCTATTTGTAAAAAAAATTTGTAATTATTCTGCTGCAGTTGTGATTGGATTCTATCTTGGTTTCCCAACAATGACTCGTTATTAAAAACATAATTAGTAGAAAAAATAGGTGGTTTGGAGACTTTAATCCAATATGTGTACTTTGTAAAGTGAATATGGAAGATATGAAGCATCTCTTTTTTCAGTGCAGATATTCTAAAACAATATGTAGTCGAGTAATGTACCAACTAGGAGAGTATTGCTAGAATTATGGGTGAAGTAAGGTGTTGAACTGGATCTTAGCTAAAATCAAGCAATTAAAGCTAAATTCCAGGAATCCTGAATCAACTTTTACCACCACTATTTATATCATTCGAGAAAAGAGGAGTTAAAGATTTTATAAAGAGGAAGACACTAAAAAAACAATACCTAAATGAAGTTAACCTCAACTAAATAAGGGAGACTATGCTAGGTAAATCAACACACAATTAACTTCCTTTTGATATAAAAATGAGATGGAAAGTTTATTGTAACTTTCTGTTATTGGTTTTGTTGATTCTTTCGTGTAACTAGAAATTCTTGTAACTATAGTTTTTTTAATATTTAATAAATAATTCTTTTAAATTAAAATAATAATAATTGTATTTGGTTATTATGAAAGGATATTTATGATATCTCAATAATAATAGCGCATCATCAATTTATTCACACCACGATTAGGCATGCTTCCAGGTTTTTTGATTTTACTGTAGTCTATGGCAGCCTGTAAATTTTGACCTAAAATATCCTCTGGCCTATCCTTACTTGGATTGGTCACTCTACGACTAGACCCTGGCTCGTCGGAGGTGATTTTAATGCTAAACTCGAAATCTCTGACAAACAAGGTGGCGCTCTGGCCACGCAAGTGGTTAATAATAAGTTCCGAAACTAGGTGCACGGGAATGGCCTCCATGATCTAGGCTATGTGGGCTCCAAGTTTACTTGGAGGAGAGGCGTGGTCCATGCTAGACTAGCTCGAGTGTTCGGGTCTACTCTATGACTGCAAGCTTATCCCGACACGATGAATCACCACCTTCCTTTTCTTGGGGTTGATCATCGACCTATGCTCATTTAACTAGCTAAACAGCTGCTTAAACCTCAACGGACCCCACCTTTTCATTTTTAAAACACATGGCTCACTCATCTGGACTTTGAGAAAGTGGTTAACAAGCACTGGTTACCCGAGGAGGAAACTATATGGAAAGCCTTAGCCAAGTTCTCTAAGCATCTCACAAGTTGGAACAAATCAGAATTTGGCAATATCTTCTTTTGAAAAAAAAAAGATTATTAGCTCGATTGGAGGGCATTCGACGAGCCATGGAGGCTGAACACTCGGAATCCCTTTTAGATTTGGAGGACCACCTGAGTGGGGAACTGATGCAGGTCCTGTGTGAAGAAGAAATTTATTGGCATCAGAAAGCTCGATGTGATTGGATCTCCCATAGAGACAAGAATACAAAATATTATCACACACTCACTCTTTCTCGACATCAGAAGCTACGTATCGAGCGCCTTATTACATCCGTTGGTCTCACCATCTCTGACCCCATACACTTGGGCCTTATAGCTAAGGATTTCTTTACCCAGTTGTATACTGTAGAAGATTGGACTGCTCATAGTCTTCAGCTCTCAGGAGCTTTCCCTACGCTTTCAAAGGACAGGCTTCACGTGCTTTCCCAGTCGATCCATGACAAGATGGCGGTCTTTGACATGCACCCTAATAAGGTCCCTGGGATTGATGGCTTTAACATGTTATTCTTTCAAAAGCAATGGGGTCAGATAGGGCCTAAAGTAACAGACTACATTCAGGAAGTTTTCTGATTAGAACGCTAAGATGAGTAAATCATACCATTTTGGTCCTGATCCCCAAAATCCCTTCCTCTCAGCATATTATCCAATTTCACCCGATTAGCCTATGCAATGTGCTTTATAAGATCATATCCAAAATTATCGTGAACTGTCTGAAATCCCATTTGGATCATCTTGTAGAGGCCAATCAATGCAGCTTTATTCCAGGCAAGCAAATTACAGACAACATCATCGTAGCTCAGGAGGTCATCCACTCGATGCACAAGAAGACTGACATAATTGGCTTTTTGGCTATTAAAGTAGACTTGGAGAAACCTTATGACAGACTCCGGTGGGACTTTATCCGAAATACGCTACAAGACATTGGGTTACCAGATCCATTAACCTAGGTCATTATGCAATGTGTAATGACAGTGTTTATGTAAGTTGACCGGCAAGGTACTCTTACGGATCCCTTCACTCCTTCCCACGATATCCGATAGGGGGATCCCTGTTAGCCCTGAAATTTTTTGTTTATTTTATTAAGCATGATTTGAAGTATTTTGAGGTATTGATATATTAATTTATCTTGGAATCAATTAGCATGCTAATATGAGATAGACTATATGGCATAGGTTAAATTGAATTAAGTGTTAGGGTGGGAAGAATGCATAAGGGGTATTGTGGGAAGATCACTTAAGTTGTAAAGAGATAAGGCTTCAAGTGAAGGGCAAGTTGGACATTTTAGCTTCATTAGGAGTATAGAAAGGAAGAAAGAAGGCTTGTCTTGCATGGGAAAAGAGAGAAAACGAAATTGAGGGAAAGAGAGGGAGATTTCGTGAGTTTGGAGAAAAAGTGAGAGTTTTGCTAGGTTTTAAAATTTCTTAATCTTCAAGAGAGATTTTGAGAGTGAGCAAGAAGGGAAAAAGGAAAAGGAAGGCTAAAGCTTCAATTTGAGGCAAGAGGAGCAAGAATAGAAGCTTTTTGGGCAAGGTTTGCAAGCAAGGAATTAAGGTGGGTATCATTCTTATAATTGAGTTAATGTGCCATAATTTTTTTTCAATTAAATAGAAGTTATTGATTTTCCAACTACCCTATGAATGTGTATTTATTGCTCTCTAAATGCTTGTGAATGTGTCATATAGGGTTGTTTGTGAATTTTTGGGAATGAATCCAAATTGCTTCTTAATTGTTGAAATTGTTACTTTGGAATGAGTTGAGAAATGACTTTTATGCTTGTTATAGGAATGTGGTTGTTGAATTATGAAATGATGATGGGCATGTATATGCAATAGGTTATGTTCACAAAAGACAAGTTTTCTTTTCAAATGTTTCCAATTGGGCAATCTATTTTCAAGTCATGAATATGTGTTATGTGGGTTTGCGGTAGTCCCTCAAGAATGTCACGTGCACGTTGATCAAGTTATAGGCTTCTTCCGCCTGCCCGCTAGTGACACGGAGCCCCTTCTTGAACTCCCTCAAGTTTACGACTACACAGGACCATTATATAGAAATGTGTAGTGCGTCATGTTTATGGATCTCCCCAAACCATTTGTGATGTACTTATGTGTTTATGATTGTGACCAGTTGGATGAATGCATGATTCATGATGTTTTATAAATTGCTTGATAAGTTGTGAATTTGAAAAAATATGTGTTACATGAATGTTACAATAGGAATTTTTACTATCGAGATAAGTATTTCGATGATTTTTGCTTATTTCTCGGTTATAAGCATGTTACCCACGAGTGTTAAGCTCACCCCCTCCCATTCTGTCCCATCTCCAAGTGAGGGCACGAGATCGAGTGATTGAGCATAAAGGCATTACTCCGGACTTGGCTTATTTTGTATTTTAAGTTAATTTTTGTAAAACAATACTTTAGTCGCATTTTGAGCGATTCAAGTTTTGTAAAGTTTGTATTTTGGATTTTGATGTAAGTGGCTTGAAATGCGCACTAAAGCATTGTAAAACTCTTATTTTGATGTGAATGAACTACTTATGTTTTATGGTTATTTGTGGCAATTAAAGTTTTGCATTGGAAAATTTTAAGTTTTCATAGGGGTATGATTGGTGTTATGGATTTGAGAGAAACTCTGCACTATTATAGGATGAATTTGATCAAGTTGTCTTCATAGAAGTTGTATCTTGCCTTCTTATCTTTGTAACAATATAAAATATGTGATTTTTCGATATCGGAATTGAAAGTTATGATCATTACAAGTTAGGATGTTGTAGAGGACGTCTTTCCCGAACCATTAGAGTTTATGAAGTGATATCGGACTAGAAAGAATTGAATTTGGGAAGATTATGTAGAAAGGGGATGTTAGGATGAGTTTAGGATCCTTTGGAGGTGTCTTGGAGGGTGAAAAATTAGTGTCACCCGAAGGTTACACGGCCTGCCCGTGTAAAATCACACAGGCCGTGTGATTCTGGTGCAGGAGCACATTCCACCCGAAGGTTACACGGCCAGCCCGTGTAAAATCACACGGACCATGTCCAAAAAGACAGAATGTCATTTTAGCGTCTTCACAAAAGTTGTAGATCTAGGAGTCTTCTTTCTAATGGTCTAAAAACAAAGTCAATAAAACGCCTTTACTGAAAGTTATGGCATTTGCACCAAAGGATGAACAATTCGGCTAAGGACATGAACATGTGGGATTCGTTTGGCCATAACTTCTCCGTACGACCTCCGATTGAGGTGATTCTTGAAGCGGTAGGTTCCTGATACATTTTTATGCCTTCTAAAAAAAATTGATAACCATTGGTGTTAAATTCAGAAAGATTGATGGAAAGGAATTGAGGGGTCGGTTAGGAGAGCATGATTGGGGCTGTGAACATACTTAGGTTTCTTAAGCATATCTTGAGCTATAGAGCTCCGATTGAAGTGATTCTTTCTTCAAAATAAAATAGAGACTAAGAGATACCATTTCGATGAAGTCAATTTTGATTATTAAAATTCCTTTTTGTGAGCTGACCTTTGTGGCTTGCGATGTTGTGATAATGATGATGAACCGATGATGGCTTATGAGGGTGCATTGACACAACCCGACAAGAAAACCCTCTCATGTTTTAGGACTCAAGGATAGTTGGGCTCCGGAAATGGAGCCCAACAATCCCATCTCACCTTACCTGTTTATCATCTGCATGGAACAATTGGGTCAACTCATCTTCCAAGCAGTGAATTAAGGACAGTGGAAACCGATTCTATTGAGCCCCACTAGCCCTCCTATTTTGCATCTTTTCTTCGCAGATGATCTTGATTTGTTTGTTGAAGCAGAGGATTCCCAAACGCATGTTATTGCAAAGACTTTGGAAGAGTTTTATCAGGCCTCGGGTCAGAAAGTCAACCTTGACAAAACTAGGAAGTTTTTCTCTAAGAATGTCTGTGCTACAACAGCTCGTTGCCTCAGTCAAAACTTACAGATTCCTTGTACAACCAATCTAAAGAAGTATTTAGGGGTTCTTTTACTCTGTGAACGTACTTCTCGCCACACGTATTAATATATCCTTGACCGAGCTAAGAAAAAACTCGCTGGTTGGCAAGCTAAGATTTTATCCCTGGCGGGGAGAGTAACTCTCACTCCTGGTGGGGAGAGTAACTCTCACTCAGTCTGTTCTCTCTTCTCTATCCATTTACACTATGCAGACGGTGTGACTCCCGAGATAACTGAGCGATGATTTAGAAAGACTCATTAGGGGTTTTATCTGGGAAGCAAACAGTGAACAGAGGAAAATCCATCTTGTCAACTGGGACTCCAGTTGTAGGCCTAAAAAAGCCGATGGTCTAGGCCTCAAACGTATTCAATCCTCGAATGATGCTTTTTTTTCACTAAACTTGGCTGGGCGTTGATCAATCACCCTCATTCGGATCAAAATTATCAGGGTTAAATATCGAATTGGCGCCAATCCCCTCCCCGATAACATTGATAGGAATGAAGCCTCGATCATTTGGAAGGGGATCTTCGCCACTTAGAAGTATATACGCCAAGGTATAAAATGGAAGCTAGGTAATGGGTGACACATACACTTTTGGTTAGATAATTGGGTTAATGAATGAGGTCCTCTGATTGTCGTAGTAACCACTCCTCTCCTAGATAGCATCCGATATGCCACAGTGGTTGAGTTTACAGACGAGGATGGCAACTGACGCTGCAATTTGTTCCAACAATACTTACCCTCCATGGCCTGTATGGATATTGCGACGATACAGGCTCTTGTCAATGGCCCAACAAACGATACCCTAGTTTGGGGTCCCACGAGTCATGGGAGGTTCATAGTGGCCTCAGCCTATGAGTTAGTTGAAGGACGCACAATGAAAGCCCACAATAGCCTTTGGACCACCATCTGGAAATGGCCTGGGCCTCAGCGAATTCGAGCCTTCCTATGGCTTTTCGCCAAAGAAAAACTACTGACCAATCAACAACGTGTGACTTATAAGCTCACTACGAATGGTCAATGTCATCTATGTGGGCAAGTTGAATCTAGTTTACATGACCTTCGTGACTGTCTACGCGTGCGAGCGTTCTGGTGCAAGTTCCCCGTGGAGGTGGTGGACACGATCTTTTTCCAACAGGACGTCGATCAGTGGGTGGCTCACAACCTTCGAAGGCTAGTTCCTCTTAACCAAGTTGCATGGGGGCTTGTCTATGGGGTCTCCTGCTGGTTTCTCTGGCAATGATGCAATCACAACATCTTTGAGGATAGTTTTGTCTGGCCTAAAGCCGGTCCCCACGTCATTATGGACTATATCGGGTGGATAGAAAGAGCAAAGACTACGAAGAATCGTGTTCTGCAAAATCAGGGACTCCCTCTCGACCATCTAGTTGGATGGACCAAACCGACAGCCGGTTGGATCAAGCTTAACTCGGATGGAGCCGTCAAAAAGGGACCAACATTGCTTCAGCGGTGGGGTACTTCGCGACAGTCAAGGGAGGTGGTGCGGCGGTTTCCTCCACCACATTGGACAGGCCTCCCCTCCCACCGCGGAACTCTGAGAAATCCACTCAGGCCTTATTTGGGCTTGAGAATTGGGATACAAAAAAGTAATCGTCGAAGTAGACTCCCTGGAGATCATCAGTATCCTCTCCTCCTCCAATTTAATATTAATTGACGATATCTTGTTGGTGACAGGTACTCGAGGATTCCTCCACCGAGTTTGGGAGATGCAACTCCAGCACGTGTACTGCGAAGGAAATCAGTGTGCAAATAGGATGGTATTGCTTGTAGCAGCTTCCAGTCTAGGCCTATTCTGCAGGACCCTCCGAAAAATGTCTGGAACCAACTCCTCCGTGACCAATATGGCACTTTGTACCGCATAATCTTACATTAATTAGGATGTTTTGTTCTTTCTTCCTTTATAGCCAAAAAAAAAAAACCTCTTTATATATAAATAAGGTTTACTCTAATAGCTATTACCGTAAAGTTTTCAACAAATTTGAAAAATTAAATGAAAATAAAAATTTTGATTACGTCAAATCGGATAAAATTTTTAATTATCGCACAGTTTACACTTTACACTACCCGATTTGACGTAATCATTATGAGTACATGTGACACATGTCAAAATTTTTGAAGAAAGGGACGAAGATGGTTGCACGCTGGTGTTTTATGGTACAGTTTAGCATAAATCTTTTTGGATCTTTCTACCTGTTGATTATAGAGTCCGGATCGTCTGTCTAAGATATCCCTGTCTAACTTTGTCTAACAAAAAACTATTTGTTTCATATAAAAATTAGAACGATTCGTGTGGCATGAGATGAAAGCGCTGTGGGACCCACCCACAGGCGCTGCTTTTAAGCCATATGTCTTGACCCGACCGATACGGAGACTTATTAAGTGTTTTGCACAGTGTAGATATATCTGCAATGTTTTTTTTTACTTCTAGACTTTTGTAGCATTGGAATTTTAATTAAATTTGTTATTATTATGAAGTGTATATATTTATTTATATACTTATTAAATTTTATTTTAATAAGCTTATCATTATTATTATTATTATGTTATAATTATTATTATTATTTAAATTTATTTCCATTATTATAATAACTATTAAATATTAATCGAACATATACTTATTGTTATAATAATTATTATTATTATCCTGTCTTTTTTAGTGCCATTATTATAATAAGATTTACATTAAAAATTTCTTTGTTCTATTCTTATTCTTCTAATTTTTATTATTTATGAATTTTTGTAATATTTATTATTATTATTATTACAATATTCGTTATGATTATTGAATGTTATTATTATAATTATAATAATTATTATTGTTATTATTAATAATAATAATTCTACTCTTATTCTATGCCTATAATAATAATCATAATAATGACAATAATAATAATATTAACATAAAAATAATAATAAGCATAATAATAATAATAATAATAATTATTATTATTATTATCATTATTATTATAGATATTGTTATTATTATAATTATAATTATATTATTATTATTATTATTATTATTGATATTATTATTATTATTATTATTATTATTATTATTATTGTTATTCTTCCGATCAAGTTTTTCTTATACTTCTTATACTTACTTTGTGGATGAATTTCATATTTATGATCTTTTACATTTTGGATTGTTATTAAAATCCAACTTTTTACATATATAAACATTATTAAATTTGTCATTACTATTAGGTGTATATATTTATTTATTGAGTCATTTAAATTAAAATTTTAATTTGATCATTATTATTATTATTATTATTAATGTTATTATTATCATTATGAAATTATTTAAATTTATTTCCATTATTATAATGACTATTAAATATTCAATTTAAATTACTTATTGTTATTATTATTAATAATGTTATGATTAAATTTATTATTACTTAAATTTGTTATTATTATTAGGTGTATTTATTTATTTATTTAGTTATGATGATATTAATTTATTTTTAATCATGATTATTATTAATGTTATTATTTTTATTATGATATAAATTTAATAATATATATTAGTAAATATCATAATTAAATATTATTTATTATTAGTAATAAATAATATATATTATAAAAATTATTATAATAATCGCCATCAATCATGAGAGTTCCTTAAGCGAGGATTATCCGGAAAAGGTAGTTTAATTGACATTAGTCTTTGACCCGTGAGTTAGCTTTACGTGGTTAAGGCTTCAAAGTTGTGTTCGTAGATTGGTTGCTTTCTCGAGTGGGGGAGTGTTTTCTACGATAGATAACCTCATACAGTGAAATGGTCATTTGTAGATAATTTATAATATATATTACTTAATAATAATAATAATAAATAATATTTAATAATATTATAAATTATTAAATAACATTATTTAATAAACTATTAGAGTAATCATAAAACTTTTAATAATAATAATAATAATAATAATTATTATTATTATAAATCCAAAATAAATATTTATAAATTAAACCTAATATTATTAATAAATAATAAATTATTAATAATAAGAATAATAGCAAGTAGAGAATTAATAATTAAATACCATTTTAAATAGTTAAATTAATCAATTGTAAATGGCCATTTAGTTTTTTATTACTAATAAATACATATTATATAATAATTATGATAATTATAATTGGCAAATCACATAAAAGAGCCCTTGTGATATACTTGATTATTCATCTTAATCCCTGTGTTTTTGATTCGTTCACCTTAGCCCCTGTATTTTTTATTCTTATTCAAGATACCCAATTAGCTGTTTTCGGACAAATTTGCCCTTAGCTATTTAAACCCAACATCTCCCATCTCTTCTTCATCTCAGTTGCTTTTCTCTTTCTAACTATATTATTATTATTATTATTATTATTATTATTATTATTATTATTATTATTATTATTATTATTATTATTATTATTATTATTATTATTATTATTATTATTATTATTATTATTATTATTATTATTATTATTATTATTATTATTATTATTATTATTATTATTATTATTATTATTATTATTATTATTATTATTATATAATTTGTATTTATTATTATTCAAAATTATTATTACTATTATTATTATTGTTATTAGCATATAATTTTTATTTATTATTATCAAAATTTATTATCACAATTTATTCAAATTTATTATTATGATGTTTAATTATAATAATTATAATTTTGAGAAATTATTTTAGGTATTATTATAAGTTCTACTTACTATTATTATTATTATTATTATTATTATTATTATTATTATTATTATTATTATTAACTTATTAATTAATTAATAATATTAAATAATATCATTAAATTCCTTATTATTATTAAATTTGTTCTTATTATTATTATCATTATTATTATTGATATTGTTATTATTATAATTACAATTATAATTATATTATTATTATTATTATTATTGTTATTGATATTATTATTCTTATTATTATTATTATTATTATTATTATTATTATTATTATTATTATTATTATTAGTATTATTATTATATTGATTATTATTATTATTATTATTATTATTATTATTTATTCTTATTCTATGCTTATTCTTCTTATTCTTAATCATATTATTATTATTATTATTATTATTATTATTATTATTATTATTGTTGTTGTTATTAGTAGTATTATCGATTATTGTTATTGTTATTATTATTACTATTATCATATTGTTCATGAATAGAAAATTTAGTAATTATTTTAATTTCTATTCCTTATAATGATAAAATGCATATATCTTTATTTGTTATATATGTTATATAATTGCTTATTATGAATAATTATGTTTTGATTATGATTATATTTAGTTTTCTTATTAATATAATCATTCTTATAATTTTTAATGTTTTTAATTTTCCGCTTTAGTTTATATTCTTATTACTATATATAAAAATATATAGTATATAATTAGCCTACATTGTCTGACCTTTTAATTTGGATCGCTAAGCGACCTAAATGCATCTAGCGATTCGAGCCTATAGTATCAGATCGCTAGAAGCGACACGCGTCGCATACTAGCGAAAACATCGTGTCGGTTCGGGATCGCTAGAGCGCGCGTCGCTCTAGCGATCCACCCTAAGACTGCCGTGGATCGCTATGGCGAGGCTCGGCGCCTAGCGACAACAAATTTATCGATTATGCGGATCGATAGAGGCGACGGCGTCATCGCCTAGCAATCACAACGTATCGATTGTGCGGATCGCTGAGGCGACGACGTGGTATGTGACAACACCTTGTGAACCACTAACATTAATTTTTAATTATTATTAGTATTGTTATTTGTATTTATTAGCAATCAAAATATTAGTTACTTTTAATCAAATTGTTATTATTATGTCTAAGTATTAGTAATATTATTATTATTGTTGTTATTTTTATTATTATGTTTATTAGTATTAATAATAATAATAATAATAATAATAATAATAATAATAATAATAATAATAATAATAATAATAATAATAATAATAATAATAATAATAATAATAATAATAATAATAATAATAATAATAATTATAATTATAATTATTGTTAAAAGTTATGAATAAATTAGGTGCATACGATTGTATAAATTTTTTATCATTACTATTATTAAATTGCTTATTAATATTAGATTACATTATTATTATTATTATTGTTAATTTTTTCCCCAGAGGCATTTTTTATTATTATGAAAATTGTTTATATTATCCATAACATTTAATTCCTCAATGATAATTTTTTAATTATAACGATAAGGTTATAATAAGGTAATTGGATTTGTACTTCTCAACTTTTGGAGCATTGGATTTTATTAAAACATGGTTATTATCATATACAAACATCATTAATTGTGTTATTATTATTAGGTGTATATATTTATTTATTAACTTATTAAAATAAAAATATTAAGTTTTCCATAATTATGATTATTATGTTATTATTATTATTATTATTATTATTATTATTATTATTATTTAAATTTGTTTGCGATATTATAATAACAAAAATATTAATCTGAACAAAAATTATTGTTATTATTATTATGGTAATTTAAATTTAATAATAATTATAATAACTTTTAAATTACTTATTGTTATTATTTAATATATTATGCCGTAATTATTAAATGTATTAGAAAAATTATTAAATTGGTTGTTAATAATATCATAAATATTTTTGGTATATGTATTAGTATTATTACATTTATTGAGAGTATTGTTGAAATTTATTATTATTATTATACCTAAATTTCTTCTTCTTCTTATTATTCTTCTTCATTATTATTATTATTATTATTATTATTATTATTATTATTATTATTATTATTATTATTATTATTATTATTATTATTATTATTATTATTATCAATCATAAATGTACTAATTCAATTTAGTTATATTATTATAATTACGGTGAAATATTATTATGAAATATTTT
Organism: Erythroxylum novogranatense; assembly: GCA_029891385.1. NCBI lineage: Eukaryota > Viridiplantae > Streptophyta > Magnoliopsida > Malpighiales > Erythroxylaceae > Erythroxylum > Erythroxylum novogranatense. The sequence continues at coordinate 10,165,261 of CM057231.1, read as the reverse complement.
GTGCGTATTTATAAATTAATTGTTATTATTATGATTAAATTCCTTATTAATCATAATTTATGAAAGTCGGAAAATCTGAAATTAAAAAATAAAAAACAAGTATATTCAGTATCGCACTTAACCTAATGCGACACTGACTGCGATACCCACTGAAAAGTTCTGCCTCTTCTCTAACAAAGTTCTTCCATTGAGTGCGATCTGAGTGAACACTTCTTCCTCTCGCTGGCGTTCGACATTCTACCACCACATTGTAGGTAAGTTGTTTGTATTGTTTTGATTGGGTGATGGGTTTGGATTGAGTGAGGGATATGTTGTTCATGTGGGTAACTTATCTGGGTATTTCCGATGAATTGCATCTGGGTAATTTGTTTGGGTTTTGGTTTTCGAATGGGTATCTCCCTTGAATTGCATGTGGGTAACTCGTCGGAATTTTTTTTCCCATTGGGTATTTCATGTGGATAATTTCGTTTGGGTATTTCGTATGGGTATTGCAGGTCGTTGGACTATTACATTCGGTAACTCCCTTCAGTGGAAGCCTAGTAGGTGTTTCATCTTTACGTTCTTTAGGTATGGATTGCTATGAGGATTGCTTCATTTCAAATTGTGACTCTTTGTTGTTGTGATTGATGTTTTGCATATATTTGGTTGCTTGAAATTGGTAATTATATGACTGCATGTAGACATTTGAACCAGTAATGTTATCTGAAATAAATTTGTTTGTCCTCTTCTTTTGTTGCAGTCATATTTTTGTCCCATTAGGCTTCATGTGCGTTATTGAGTAGTAATTGGTCATTAGGATTAACTGTAGGTTGTTGTATATGCTACAAATAATAATGCACTCCAAAGAGCACTATAAATTGTAGCAAAGACAGAGTTGACAATTTGCAAACAGATACAATGATATTAGTAAAGTGTATAAGTAATTCGATGATTGCAATCAACAAGTTGATTGCTTTTAAGACAAGTTCTCTTCCCAAATATCAAAAAAGTTGTTTGCTTTTCCTCAATTACAACGATACATCTTGGTCTTCTACAGCACCTATACTTATCAACTTAACACACATGTTGATATAATCATCGGTTTTTTGGATCTTACATTATGTAGTACATAATATTTTTCATTCAATTATAACATACGAAGATACTTGGAATTGCTTGTTACGTACTCAGAACTTGGACAAAACTTAACTCATAATTCAAATCCCTCTACTAACCCACTTAAAGACATATTACACTTCCTATGCACATCCTGTTATGAGAGCTTAGTTTTGTTACATGTAATTGACTTCATATATAATTAGACAGAGTATCTAAATCACAACCAACAACAAACAAAAACATTGCATTGTTTATAGAATCATGAAGAAGCCCAAATGATGGTTGTGATCTTATTGTTCTTAATTTGTGTTCTTAATTTCTGACATATGTAGCTTCTACCGTGACAATGCTCCCTCGAAGAGCTAGACAGTCTGAGGAAAGCATCTGTTCTGAGGTGAGAGGGGACAATGCTGCAAACATTGCAAATGTCTATGATGCCCCGTTTCCAATTTATTCCGAGGCGAAGGAGAGAGTGCGAGGAACTTCAAAGTAAGGCGTTAAGGTTCCTACGTATTTTAATTTTGAGCTGCTACATGACATAGGGTTGAGAGACAATTTTATGACATTATGTCGGAGAGGTGGTTGGCAAGATTTTGTGCAAAAATCTTGGCCCGTGTCCCGTGACCTGACACTAGAGTTTTTCACATCTTTGAGGTGGGTGTCACGACGATCGCAGAAATTGTGGTTTAGGTTACGCGGACGGGTGTATTTTATGGATCAGATGGTGTTACGGACCGTTTGTGAGTTTGCGGAGCACGATATTGAAGATGGGCATCCGAGTTTCAATGTAAATGCGTACTGGAAACGCTTAACAAACTTGGATGCGTATGATCCACACCTTGCATCCAATGCACAGATTGTGGAAGCGGAATTCAAGCTGCTGCATAAATTCATGTGTGGATCTATTTTTGGCAAACAACAAAGTACAAAATGCTCTACGAAGGAGCTTTTCTTGTTATGGTGCATCGAGCATGGACATAAGCCTTACATGTTCACATATGTATCTAAAACTTTGATGGAATTAGTGGGGAGACGGGGGAGCACCCTAGGTATGGGTTATTTACCAACTGGATTTGCTCAGGTATATAGGATTGATGTTAGTGACCTTGAGAAGCTGCAATATCACTATTTCGATGTACCATACCTGATACGGTGCGAGATTATCGACGGGACAACCTTGCAACTACGAGAGCCATCAACCCGTACAGCAATGAGGCGTAGGTTGGCCGCGGGAGAATTAAGTTCTAGAGGTCAGGGAGTTGATTATTGGTCTAATGTTCACGGTGTAGAATATGGTTCGTAGACTGAGGGGCAACAACCGCAACCACGACATCAGTCGGAACCTAATCTGGCCACGATGCACCAACATATTCTACATAACCAAAATCTCATGCATGTATACACGCACAGAACACAGGACCAATTTCGGTTGATTACGGAACAGATGGTAAGAATGAACCGTCAATTAGTAAATCTGAATGCGCGAGTGGTGGCTATTGATGAGGAGCTGGAATACTTGGACAATAAATGGAGAAAGGCTTGGGAGGTCCAAGGACTGGATGTGCCATCTCCAACCCCATCTGATGGAGATGATCCACAAATGGATGGCGCAGACGTTGCATCCGGCTCCAGTTCGCGAAATACGGAGGTATGACGGTTTTTCAGCTTCGTACTGTGGATTCTTAACACTCTCTGCTTGTATACTTGCCTTTTACACTTGTTCCGTTTTATCTTCTTCAGCTTATTTGAATTTGTTGCATTCAGTAGCAATACATGTTCAAAATGTAGCAGTAAAGGTATACGTTTGCTCATTCTTAATCACTTATAACATGCTCCTTTAATGCGCTCTATTGTTGCAGGATTAACTTTTGTTGAAAGGAGCCTAAACGTCGCCAAATCTGCTGTCAAGAAGAGGAACATACTACGACCAAAGTAATCTAACCGTGTAAAACATAATGCATTTCTCAGAATCGTGGACTTAAATTTTCATCAATCATATGAACCGAGTTCTGTATTCAATTCTTGGTTGTTTCCTTGTAGACCAAGAACATAGACTTTACGGTATTTTTTCGGAGACAATTAGCTTTGCGTGAATCCAATCAAATTTGTTTTTATTTTTATAATATAATTAATTAACTAATTAACTAATTTTGATTTAACTGTTGATAATTATAATATAATGTAATTAATTAATTAGTTAAATTATAATTTATTTTCAAATTAATATAATTAATATATTAGTGAATATTTAGTATTATTAACTAATTAGGTCATATATTTTGTCAATTTTTATTAATTTTAATTTATATATAATTAATTTGCTAATTACATTAACAAACCTTGGTAGTTTCATCTTAGAAGGTATACGACAACTATCACATTATTATTTTGACCATATGTTTAGAAATAGTGGTAATCTATCCATACAATGATATAAATGCATCCTATTTCTAACATAATCTTTACTCATCAATTAACTAAATATGACCTTCATTTTCCAATTTTTGCATTTTGTTAAAAAGATAGACAGTTTATTGCTCCTGTAATGAGAAAACACAAACAGTTACCAAAGGAGAAGCCAATGACTTACAATTCAAAGAAATTACATGAATTGATTAACAGTTGGGTAGGGGAAAAAATAGAGAAAAAGAAAGACAGGAAGAGGAAACTGTATTTCCCAGAATATACAAACCAAAGGAAACTCATCCAAATATTTACTTCTATAAAGCAATCTTCTTTTGAAAAAAAAAATAGCAAAATTTCACCAAATTATTTATTGCATTCCACAGGGGCCTAACATACTATTTATAAAGTATTCAAATCCTTTTTGACCTCCAAATCTACATCCATCTGATCTCTGCCTCTGTTCAATAAAGTTCCCCTTTTTCGCTTAGTAGGAATTTCCTACAAAAAAACTATACTGTATGTCATTCATAAAAAGGTGGTCCAAGTATCACTTTTGAGCTTACCAAACACCAATTAAATATTATGACACTTTTGAACAATTAACTTGCTACACTGACTAGGGAAAAATCATTTCACCCATGAAAAATGGTTAGTTAACAAAACAGAAAGCAAGTAATTTGATAAGATAAGAAGGAGATAGCCATAAAAATAAATATGAAGTCCTTACTTGAAAATCATATTTATCAGCATTGTAATAGTGGTCCTTTTTTTCACCCCATCAGAATAGTGGTCCTTTGCTGGCAGGAATTGTTGCTGCCTTGCAACTACAAATTACATTCAATAAGTAATTAGGAAACTAAAACAATCATATGTTTTCCTTAACTTAAAGAAACAAATATTTTATCATGAACTTTGTATAGACATGTATATTCTAAGCGATGAAGTAGGAAATAAAGAATTTCAATTAGGAAAGCATATCCTACTAAAGAACAACAAAATTATCTTGCTCGTAAACAAAACTTGGTGAAGCATTCACGATAAACTTACATCATTTAGAGCTTCTTCCATGACATCAACATCTTCCGCAAACAAAAACATTCAACTGTTGCATTACGCGCGAAATGAAAAATCAAGAAAGACACTGAAAGTGGCGATTATTTTATCCATTGACCTTCTAGCAATAACATTACGGTTATAAACTGCTAAGAAAGAGATAAAGAATAAGCCCTATCATGGATGAACACATATTATACGTTAAAGTACAAGCTCATATAAATTCCATATGTTTTCCTCTATAGAATGATAACAAAGGATCTAAGACTTTAGAATGTGAAGGATACACGATGAATGGTTTACCTTCTTTGCATCTTGTATCTTCAAAGTGGGAACAGGTAAGTAACAGAAAAGGCATCACAAAAGCCGATTGAATATAAGAAACCCACTTCATGTTGTGCGTGTGAATCCAATTACTTCTTTGCTTATAATGGTCCGTTGGGTTCCATCCGGCTTTTGCTCATTACGGCAGATGCAATCAACGACATGTGTACCACTTTTATTTGCAGGAGCTGAAAATTGAAAGGTTTCATAATTCACTATCGAAAATAAATCTATTGTTGAAGGACTAACAGTTTGAAGTATAGAAACGTGCTCAATATATTGGTACCGACATCCGAAACTGTCACATTCCAACCACACTACTCTTTTCGTGGGACATATACAACCACCACTTCCTCCCCAACCGTACAACTTAAATTCTACAAAGGTGGTTCGTACTTACATCATTATCATAATCATTGTCTACAAGTACAGAACTTTTTCTCGCAGAGGCAACTCCCACATTTGCCAATGGAAATACCAAGTGTTAAATTGTTAACGTCTTCCATATTTCCACAACCAAATGTTTGTTGTGCCTGGAAATCAAAATGCATGTGAACTCATTCAAACAAAACAAAACATATCATTCAATTATGGAACAGTATTGAGTTTGGGACACAAACTGTGGCTTATTTACCCTGAGTATTATTATTATTATTATTATTATTGTTATTGTTATTGTTATTGTTATTCTTCTGATCAAGTTTTTTCTAATTTGATGTGTGATCCTTTGCTAATTGCTACTCGTAATTTCTCCAGCCGTTCGTCTTCTATAAATGTGCGTAACGATCGTTGTCCTTCTCTGTCCCTGCCTTGCACAAACTCCCCCGCTCACGAACCATTCTTTCTTCTTCTTCGTTGTGGTCTTTGACTCATTAGTGGATCAGATCAGATAGTACTGAGGAGCAACAAAAGTCTTTTTCCAGAGATGGGGCAGCGTTTCAGCAAGATCAGTGGGAATAAACAAAGTGGAAGTACTACCCCCATCGTCCCGTCCGGCGATCAGGACCAGCCCTCATCACCTAATCCAATTTCTCCTAACAAAACCATTCCATCTGTCGGGAATACTTCTCCGTCTTCGTCACATCCCAGCTCCTTACCTATCCCGCTTCCGTCAACGTCACATAACGACCCCATTCCGTCCTTAAACCCCCACTACTTGCCTAGTCCGCTTCCGTTAGCTGCACGTATCGACCCCATTCCGTCCGTCAGGAATGGTCCTCCTCGGCGCCTACACAGCAGATTCAAGCCTCCGCTTCCACCAAACTCGAATAGAGAAACCATTCCATCAGTCAGAGACATTTCTCCACAGCCAGGAGTGGTGTCTCAGCATCCGGAACAACAACAGCGTTCGGACATAACCTTCGGTTTCAGTGAGAACTTTGGAACTAAGTATAGGCTTCAAAACGAGATAGGGAGGGGAGCTTTTGGTCATATTTATTCAGCGAGGGTGATGGAAGGTGAGCTCAAACATCAGGTTGTTGCAGTGAAGAAGATTTCCAAAGCAAGGGTATAATCAACTGTCGGCTCTTTTAACTCACTTTATTACGTGTTTATATTGCTTCAATGGGGTCTACTCGAAGGTTTTTATCTTTACCCAGTCGAGTAGTCATCACTCTCGAAACAAGGAACGAGAAACAAGAATCAAGAATCAAGAAGTTCCTCATAATCCAGAAGTTCTTCCTCTATTTTCTTTGTATACCACACCAACAAATTTTCTTGATGACAGCATAACTAACTTCCCAGCCAATCTTACTAACTGACTTTTGATTAGACCAACTAACTTCTTCCCGCCAATTGTACTACGGATAGTACGCATTGCTTACTTCTTTAACCTAAACATATTCTAAATCTCTGACCAGAACATTGTTATCTTGTCTGTCAGGCATTTAGTTATGTCTAATACAATGTGACTTATGATCTGGAAATCCTTTGAGTACCGTTGATTTGTTACTATTTAACTGTTACCATTGACGTACAATCTTTTTCATAATTGCTATTTTGCAGATAGCAGCAACCTTAGCAATTGCAGATGTTGGAAGGGAAGTAACCATAACGAGAGCTCTGTCAGGACATAAACATGTGGTCAAGTTTTACGAAGCTTGCGAGGATGCCGATAATGTGTACATTGTCATGGAGTATGTCTTATGTGTTCTCTCTTGCAAGCTGGCTGTTCGTACTACACTTTCGTTGTTTATGTCCCTTTTATTCTCAGCACCGCACTAAAAGTTCTGTTTACCAGGAATCGTCAAACTTCAATATTATAGTTAACACAGTTGTGTTTCTGATTTTATTTTCCTTTAATATTTATTTCAGAAGGTGCGTGGGCGGGGAGCTATTAAACAAAAATGGGATAAGGTAGAACATCTCTATTCCGTTGCTTCTTGGACGACATAAAACGCTTATACGAGATTCTTCTATGGTGCAGGAGAAGATATAGAGAAGAAGATGCAAAAGCTGTAGTTGGGCAAATTTTTTCTGCAATTGCGTTTTGTCATCTTCAAGGCGTTATACATCGCGACTTAAAGCCAGAGGTTTCCTCCTAAAACTTGATGATTAATTGAGTTCACCTAAATACTCCATTTTGCATTTAGATTACTGAGATGACATTATTGAATTCTCTTATATTTCTTTGTCAGAATATCCTTTTTAGTTCTGACGACGCAGATGCTGATATTAAACTAATCGACTTTGGTCTTTCTAACTTTATCGGTGCCGGTAATGATAACAGACTCTTACGATCGTTGCAAACTTTGAATCGTAGGTACTTGCCTTTGGCTTTTTCCGACTGCCCAATTATGTTTGTGTTTTTTGCAGATGAAAGACTTACCGAGTGTGTTGGAAGTAAATCCCATGCTGCACCGGAAGTCTTTGGAAAATGTTACGGCGTGGAGGCAGACGTATGGTGTGTTGGCGTTATTACCTATCAACTACTAACTGGATCCCTACCTTCGGGGCAAATTCGATCACGAATTGATCAGGACTCATGTTGGGTTTCTGTCAGTCCAGAGGGAAAAGACTTTATAAAGAGACTCCTGCAAAGGAATTACGAGAAAAGAATGACTGCTGTCCAAGCTCTAAGTAAGTAAAATTTCTAAATTCCTGCGTACTAAGGTCCAGACAGTTCTAAACTGTGTAGTGAGTTCTTCTTTCATTGCTCTATCTATTGGTGTTCTGAGGGTATTTACATCTTATGGCTTCAGTTCAGAAGTCTTCGAGCTAATTAAACTAACATGATTTCAGCTCACCCATGGCTACGGAATAACAGTTGTTCTATACCTTTAGACATATGGATTTATAAGCGTGTCAGTGAATACCTTTTTCTTGGACCTATCAAGCAGGCGGCACTAATGGTACTTTTCTTCTCTAGTACTGATTTTCATCGTCGATTTTCTTGCAAATGTTAACAGGAACCATGTACAAAGTCATGCGTCTTTTAGAATCTTCATAATTAAAATGATCTTATGATTTCTTTTTTTTTTTCCCTCTTTCTGTTAGGCTCTTTCAAATGCTTTGCCGGAGGACGAGCTTGCATATTTAAGAGCTCAATATGACTTGTTAGAGCCAAGTAATGTAGACGGTTGTGTTTCACTTGAAAATTTCACGATGGTAATCTGAGTTTTTCTTTTTCGTATTAGACGCAATGAATGTCATTTTATGTCCATTAATTAGTGCCAAGTTTCCGGCAAGTCCGAAACTCAGATTAGGACCCTCTAACAAACACTAAAGGCACATGGAAGTCCCCCACTTCCATTCCTAGGAGGTGCATTTAGTCTATGTTGCTTCAGGATTGTTTATGATTGAGATGTTATTAATATTGAATCGCAGGCGCTGCAACGCAATGCAACTGACGCAATGTGGATGTCGAGAGTTCATGAACTTCTTCATACGGTAAGTTATCTGGATTTTACAATTAAAACTTCTTGATGGCTTGAAAGTTGAAACTGATTTTCATCTTCTTTGTTGTTTTTCAGATGGGAGCTCTTGCTGCGAGGAGGATGAATTTTGATGAATTTCGCGCAGCTGTAATTAGCCCACGTCAATTAGAGGCTCGTGAAGACTGGGGAGAACTTTTCTGGGCTGCTTTTGTACATTTTGAGAAGACGGGTAATCGAATCATCTCAAGTCATGCGTTGGCATCGGTACGTCCTCTCGCTACGTTCTTTAATTTTTCTGGTGTTTACGTAGTATTGTACATCCTCTCATGTTTGCAGGAGTTGAACATACGACGTACTTCATTGAACGATGGATGGATTAAACGTACGGATGCAAATCTTAGTCGTGTTGGGTTCTTAACAGTTTTACTTAGCTCAAATACAAGTCCCCTTGCATAGCAATTGGTAGAAGTTTGTGACACTTGGTAGATGAGTTTCTTTTTCCATTTTCCATGTACATGAGTGATATGTTGGTCGGTAGAAATATAATAAGGATACAGTTTTTAAAAACGTTACCAAAGCCTACTCGTTTTCCAAGGTTTTACAAAAGCGTTACTAATTACAAGCCCTTGGAGAAGCTTTCAGGGAATCATCGCAAAAGGCTCATCCTTTTGCGAAGGTTCAGTGTTTTTGTTCACAAAGGGTTATCATGACGATTTTTATAAATTGTTGCGAAAAGCAAGGCATTTGGGGATGATTTTTAAAATCGTGTAAAAAAACCTGAATTTTAGTGGTAATATAATAACCAATAACTCTTTTATTTATAATTATGATCTGATTAACAATGACTTGATCATTTTGTAATTAAATATTATATTAAGAAAATTCAAATTTAATATTACTGACAATGATTGTAAGTATAAAAATAAATTTAGTTAATAAAATGTTATATCATCTTAATAATTTGTGAAAATATAAACCCAAAATTAATTAATATTACATTGATTTATATTTTTATAATTTGTTGCCAAACCCCATTCCTATATATTACACTCTATATATTATAGAAATTATATTGAATATAGAATTATATAGAAAATTATATTGAATATATAAATTCTATATAACAATATAAATTTATATATAATAAAAGAAATTATTATTAAATAGACTAATATGATATATAGAATTTATATATAATAAATACATAATTATTATTAAGTAGACTAATATGATAAATAAGATATGAGAAAATTTATCTATTATCTATACATTTATAAATCATTATACTAATTACAATTATTATCCATACATTTATATATGTAACAACCCACTACCACAAGGTACATGCCCAAATATTCAATAATATTCAAGTACATATCATATAATAATGGCATATTAGAGTAAAAACATATCCAACTTACACATGACATCATCTAACATAATCAAAAATCATCAAATTTTAAAACCATTCATTGCATTCATTCACAAAGTCTACATTGTCTCCATTAAACAAATATTTACAAGACCTCATATAGGTTCAAGCAAAAACTACAACATAAAGCTATAACTCTCTGACGTCAACTGACAAACCTCTGAGCCATAACTTAGTCCAAAATGTTCTTCTAATTCAGAATAAACACTAAGTCTCCTGTCTTGTACCTGAAAAATCACATTGTAATTTTTATAAGTTTTGTGAACTCAATGAGTGAACCATCATTGATGATTTCACCGGATTCGCATACACAAATTACATACAGAACATGAATATTTCAAATACTCGCATTGTCATGGCACATCATTTTTTCAATGCGAAATAGATCATATATAAACACATACAGATGCATATAAGACTCCATATTCATTATTAATGTTGTGACCGAGTGCTTATCACATATACAAATAATGGCCCATTGGGCTTAATCAGAAACATATATCACGGAGCATAGCTCTACGTGCCAAATCATATATCACGGAGCAAAGCTCTATGTGCAAGCGCTTGATACTAGCAACTCAAGTTAAAACGCCTTTATCTGAGCATGTATTTTATGAAATGCAACAATTTCAGAAAATCTTATATATCACAATCTTATACAAATGCTCAGGTAAGATTTCACAGTCATCGGACCTAAGTCCGACATTCAATGTTCATTGAGAATTCACATAGCATAATATAATCAGAATTATCAAACAAATCAAAACACTTCCAATACATGCCCAACTACTAAACTCCTCGGACCTCAGGTCTGGAGTCCAGAAACAACTCACAAACAGTTCAATAATATTGGAAGTGTAATAAATTAAATTTAAATTCAAATCAAATCAATCTTAGGAAATCATTTAGGTTGACTCACAGCACGCTCCAAGAAGCTATTGCCTAGATGGTCCGACAATGTTCGACTGGTGTCCGATGTGCTCCTCTAAAACACACACAAAACATTCACAAATATCACATTTTTGCACAAATGTACAAGTATTTTTTTATGCACATCAATGTATAGAAAGCATGTACAATGTATGTTTAATGACAATTTCGGGTATCTTATTGTAATTTTCATCATCAAACCGATCAGATATCAAAGCCCTCATTAATAACATTTGGTACTTATAATTTGGGCTATAAAAAAGCATATGTGAATTCCATTACATAACTTAATTGACCATTTCAGATTTTCTATCTACATGATTTCGGGTCAACTATGCATAATTAATCTAATAGGGTAATTGACAAAATTAGGCAACACTTTCTTCTGGAAAGTTGTTCTAAAGTGCCTTAAGTTTCTAATGACTTCAAGATCATCCAATTTGATTCATTATTTAATGAATTATACACAAAATACCATAGACTGTGCAAATTTGAACTTTTGACTAGTACATGATCATACCCTCTAATTGCACAACTCATATCTTTCAGCTCAGATATCCAAAAATTACAACCTTTATAACAATTTAAAGCTAATAGAATAAGCTAAAACTTTGGAGAAGACACCTTAGTCTAATTTGGTCTATATCAATACATTTTATTCAATAACCACTGGATATGATTTCTGTCTCTGATAGTGCTTCAGCTTAAGCTACAACTCACTTACATGCCAATTTGAAAATTTAGAGACATAATTAAAATTTGACTTCTTCACAAAAGTTGTAGACATACGTCCCTAGTTTAATATTAATTAAAAATCAACTCGTTCAGAAATCTACAGATCAAGTTATAATTAGAAAACCGAATCATGATCATGAAAGTTTCCAGTTTATAATATTCCAGCTGATTTCCACACTTTCATCCCATCAATCACTTTCAAATCAATTCAGATAACTCTAAATTTTTATTGAGAGAAAGAAAAATGTCTTAGGAATCCATTGGTCTAAGTTTCAAGTTATTTGGAGTTCGGATGAAAAAGTTATAGGCAAAAGACTTAGGGTTGGTCAATGAAATACTCCAGTTTTTAACCCATACATGCAATCACCACCCTTTTCTCTCTCCAACACGCAAAACTTCATCTTCTTCAACGAAAAACCCAAAAAAATTTCCCTCTTTTACACTTTCTAGCTACTGCATCCATTGCATAAGCCAACTTTCCTATCCTCTTTTCAACTCAACAACTCATAACAAATCAAGAATCCAAGGTTCATACTTAACCATCGAAATCATAAATCTCACCTTCACTTTCTGCATATTTTTGTTTTGCCTCTACAACAACAACCACTCATGTATTGATCCACAACCATGAAAACATACACCATTCATATAGGTATTTATTAAAAAATTAAAACATCAATGTAACTTACTTGTTTTTACTTCAGCAAAATTTCAGAAATAGGGAGAGCAAATGGGAAGGAAAATGAAAGTAGATGGTTTTAGTGAAAACCAAGCAAAACAGCCGCAAAAACCTTTTCTTTTCTCCTTTTTTTTGTTCCTAGGAGTTTTATTAGTGCTTTAACACATGTCTCCAATGCATGTCTTCCACCTGTCCACTAGATAAGCTACCATTTGTCTCATAGCTATAAGTCTACATGTCATATATGATTTTTATCCATTTTTCACTCCATAATTTGTCCATTGGTCAAATAATTTCTAATACAATTGTCACACTTCTATTTATCGCTTATTTCAATATTTTTCCTAGCTTAAAATACTCCAAATTTTCAGAAAAATTCTTAAAATTCTCAAAAATTCTAAAATAATAATATGACTCTCCAAATAATTTTTCGGCTAAAAAATAATTCACTAAAATTTTCAAAATATCCAAAATGTACAAAAATTGGTAAATCACATTTAATACACTCCAATAAATCCACAATTTCCACTTATAAATCAAATTTACCGGAAAATGTCAATGAATGCATGTACAATCATATCGAAATGCCAAAGAATGCATATACAATCATATGAATATGCAAATTAAATGTGTATGTTAATATATTATGCATGATGTGCATTTTCCTAACTTCTCATAAATTTCTCATAATCTTCTCACAATTCACAATTATAGCCATAACATGGGTAGCAGGATGTTACAATATACATATATAATTATATTTATTGCAATATAGTTAAAAATAAGCGCAATATAGTAAAAAATAAAAATGAAAATGAAATATTAATCATAAAGTCATTTAAAAATTTATAAAACTAAAACACAAAAAAATTATATTACATTATTTTGTTTTATTTATCTCTTTTAAAATATATTATTTGACAATTTTATGTGATCTCACAAAACTTTATTTATTATATATAAATTGTACAATATTTTATATAAAATATATTACAAAAAATTTGTTATACACACTCACACACACACACCAAATGTTTGAAAAAATATATATACACATACCAAATGTATGAAACTTCTTAAATATAACATGAAAACAACAAACAAAGCCCTTTGTGTTTGGCTCGTTGTCGTTTTTCTTCCTTTCTGCTTCAGTCTTCTTCCACTGTTTGGTTCCTTCGTCCTCTTCTTTCGTTGTCTTCTTCCATCAATTGCTTTCATCGTCTCCAGTTTATCTGTAACATCCCGTCACTGATGGGATGGGTACAGTTCATCTCATACGTATTTTGTATACGTATTTTACATATGCATTCATAGCCTCTACATCATTGATAAATGTTCAGCATTGCACAAGTATATGTCTATACATGCATGTATGACAGATTTCCGACTTGGTTGTGGAATTGGAGACTTTGTGATTAAGGTTAATTGTGCTTTGATTAGTGAATTGGAGTGTCAAATTGAATTTAGGAATTGAGAATTAAAAATTGGAGTATGTGATTTAATATGTTCTAATTTTAAGGATTTATAGGAATTTTTCTGGAATTTTCAGAGTACTAGGTCCGGACCGAAAAAATAGCTTAGTGACCGATTAATTGTGATTCTGGTTCCGAATTTGATTGACAATTGATATAAGGTAATTTAAATTATGATTTGAGGAATTAGGGTCTAAACCATTGGAATTCGGGAGCAATTAGAATTTCAAAATTAGATTGAGGTTGTTTGGATTGGACTTGTGGCAAATGGACTTGCCAAACAAGCCTTAAGGTCCTTAGTTTATAAACCCTTTCTTTTGAAAGCTTGCTTCCACGATACTTGCTTCTCCCTTGAAGAAAAACTTGATTTTTCCTTCTTCCTTGCGTGGATCTCCTCTTGGGTTTTTGCTTCTTGCTTCCTTCTTGCAAGTTAATCCTTCTTTGTCCTTGATCATTCATCCCTTTGGCTTGGATTGAAAGAAAAATGGAGTTTGGGTGGATTTGGGAGGAAAACCGTGGATGAGCTTGGGTTTGTAGATTTGAGTTTGCTTGGTGATTTCCAAAGGGTTTAAAGCTTTAAAACAAGTAAGTTTCTACTCCTTTGTGTTTTGCATAGATTAATTTAAGCATGGAATTAAGTTATTAATTGTTTAAGAAGTTAGAAATTTTCGGATGATATAGGTTTTAGGGCAAAAGTGGATTTTGATTTGGGTATTTAATGTATAATGGTTATTTGGTGGATCTAAGCTTAGGAATGAGTTGTGTTAAGTGTAGGAAGTTGTTTTGGAGTGTTTAGAAGAGAAAGGAATGGATTAGAACTGAAAAATCTGAGAATTTTTGGGTTTTCTGGGCGATTCTGCGATCGCCATATGCCAAGACAAAGAACACGCCATGAAGCGAGGAAACGCAGCACGTATGACTAATCTTGAGGGAGCGTGGCCCACGTCATGACGTCGAACGCAGTGTCTGCTTGCGAAGAAGGAATTGTTCGTCATGGCGTCTTGACGCAAATGGCGAAGCGTAGAGAAAGGGAGCTCGTCATGACGAGGGAATAAAGCCATGACGAGGATGTTAATTTCCGAAAAGGTAAATTTTAGGTTTTTGAATTTGGAGAATGAAGAATTTATGGATTCAATTAGATATGGATTGATTTCAATTTAGAGATTATGAATTCGGGATTTCGAATTTCAATTTAGGAGAATGGAATCTCGGAAAATTAATTCGGTGGTTTTCGAAATCATGGCAGTTGAACAGTGAATTTGATTCTGATTGAAAGATAATTCCTATGTATTGAAATTTGCCTTTGGAGGATTTAGAACTTAGCCAATTGACTTATGTTATTAGAATTGCTATGGATTAGTGTGAAAATGCGGAAATTGTAATAATTCGGGAATGAGGTCGGAAATGTCATAACATGCATCGTACGTAAATCATTCGATATATTTGCATCCTTGATTATTGAAATTGGTAAAATTAGTGATATTCGGATATTCTGATTTTTATAGAGGCTCAAGTGGAGCGTCGATCCTCTGACGCAGTAGAGACTTCCCGACAGTAGCTCGGAAGTTTAGAGGTGAGTAACCTAGTTGGTTTCTCAATCTCTGATGTGTTAAATGCTTTGTGTGTGAACTATCTGTAATTATGAGTAAGTGATTCGCATGAGATATGTTATTGAGAGTTGTGAACGCATGCTAGGCATGAATAAAAATCAGTAACTGACCGTTGTGACTGGAGCACAATTCTGATCTGATTGGAGCTATAAGCTCAATTACTGTGAGAAGGGAATAGTGTATACCCAGAGGGCTCTCCTATCCCTAGTGCGCTTGGGCAGTAGTGCATACCCAGAGGGCTCTCCTACCCCCAAAAATGTGATTTCTGTGTGATGTGTAATGTGCCCAGCAATGGGATAATTCTGACGCCCAGTCATAAAACTAAAATGAACTGGAAATCATTATGCATTCAATCTGTGATTGTGCTGTGAATTTGATATAGGATTAAATGCAATATGTGATCATGGTTTAATGAATTTATGAATTGTGATTCTGAATATGAACTTGTGTTGCTTTGTACGCAATTCTACGTAGTGCATGAATTGAGTGAACTATCGATGATGGTTACTCATTGAGTTCGCAAACTCACCCAAAATTGCAACTATTTTCAGGATAGCGATAGTGTGACTCCTAGCTCCAGATTGTGAGACTTTTCCTGCTGTGTGTGTGTGCCGGCGAGAGGAGCATGGCCCACAGGTCGGTCAGCTAGGGATCCTTGGGGATATTTTGGGGATGACCTAGTTAGGAGTTGTTATGGTTTATTTTGGGTCTGTACAGTTGTAAGTATGACAGAAGTATGTACTTATGGTTTTTCAGAAATGAAATGAAGGATATCTTTTGGTTTCAAAACTTAGTGAATGTGATCTTACTGCTTTATTATATTGATACCATGAGGTTTATTAGAAGTGATCGTATCGTAGTGCACCCTCATCGTAGGGTATGTATCGGCATGACCTACGGGCGTCCCGGTATATACTATACGGTAAGGGGGCGCTACATTGGTGGTATCAGAGCATGGTTTGGCATCTTTTGGGCATAGAGTATCTTAATCTTGAATTTCGTAAGAAAAGTAAGAAATTGATCGAAATTGTGATTTTATTGTAGGTCATCCGTCTTTGGTGATCAGGTAGATCACTCAGCTGACCAAAGATCAGTCAGAGCGAGTAGGGAGTCTTCTGTGCCTTTGTATGAGGAGCAGCCTCCTATAGTTCCCATGAGACGGGAGCGGAGGTATGATCGTCTCATGCAAGGTGGAGCCGTGGATTTCTATGGCGGCCTGAGACCTGCCGAGGTGAGGTTGGTTGAGAGGACCGGCGAGTCCTCGATCGATGGATTGCGACCCGATGAGCGCTTTTGACTATCTTGTCTCATTGCTTGAGGTCCGGCTTATCGATGGTGGAAGATCGTCCGGGTAGTTCCACGGACACTCGTGTTCTAACTTGGCGGATTTTCCGAGAGCTTTTCGGGATAATTATCATGAGGTTTATATGGAGATGAAGATCAGGAGTTTTAGATTTGAGACAGGGGTCCATGGTAGTGGCCGACTATGAGGTCAAGTTTAACGAGTTGTCGGCATATGCTTATGTTTTGATTTCCTCTGAGGCTGATAGGTGCCGGAGATTCGAGGAGGCGAATCTGGAGATTCGTGCAAGTTAGCCGATGCGATATGGGCACCTTTGTGGAATTGAGAGCAGTTGCAGTGAGGATTGAGCAGCTCTTGCGACAGAGTCGAGTTGAGATTAGTCAGGGATCTAGGAGCAAGAGATCTAGTGATAGTCAGGGCAGCTCTGGTAGGAGCTTCAGCAGATGCCAGGGCAGGTTTAGATTTTCGGGAGGTCCCAGCGATCGGTTACATTGAGAGGCGATTTAGGCGATCTGGTAATAGCGATGGCGATGGTAGAGGTTCCGGCCAGCTTCCTTCGTTGTGTGAGTTTTGTGAGAGGAGGCATAGTGGAGAGTGCTGGAGGTTTACTGGAGCTTGTTTGAGATGTGGCTCTATGGAACATCGATCAAACCTTCGTCCAGAGATTTTGGGAGCTCGATGCGCTTTAGTGGAGAGATGGCGAAGACGACGATAGTCTGTGAGCCGCGATGGTGGACTTGGATTGAGGCAGGCGAGCCCGAGGTAGTGAAGATTCCTTTGTGGGTCGAGAGTGGGGTAGTCGATCGCGCCCGGGCGTGGTCTATGCCATGACCGGCGGAGGCCCAGATTCTCCGATGTGGTGGCGGGTTTATACGCTCTTCCGATATTGAGGTTTATGCATTGATAGATCCAGGGTCCACGCATTCTTTTATTGCACCGCATGTGGCATGTAGATTTCATGTGGATAGGGAGATGTTGCAGTTTGGGTTGCAGGTGAGTACACCTTTGGGTAGTACTACTGCTTTGGGCGAGGTCTGCAAGGGGTGTCAGATTCGGGTTGATTCAGCGGTATTGAGTGCAGATCTGATTGTGTTGCCCCTTCGAGAGATTGATTTGATTTTGGGGATGGACTAGCTCACTGCCCATAGGGCTATTATGGATTGCTATACCAAGGAGGTAGTATTGGAGTCTCCTGGTCAGACGAGGGCTGTATTTCGAGGTGTTAGTCGGCGATGCCGCCGGGATGATTCGTTTATGAGTGCTCTGAGATTGATGCGAGGGGGTTGTGAGGCTTATTTGGCGCATATGGTAGATTCTAGAGTGCAGCAGAATTTGCAGGATGTCCCTGTGATCATGGAGTTCCAGATGTGTTTCAGGAGTTCTGGGTTTGCCACGGATCGAAAAAGCGAGTTCGAGATTGACCTCGTTCTGTGTACGCCCTATATCGATACCTCCGTATAGGATGGCACCGATGGGCGAGGGAGCTTAAGGCTCGATTCAGGAGTTGTTGGATAAGGGATTCATCAGCCCGATGTTTCGTAGTGGGGAGCTCGGTATTGTTTGTGCGCGAAGAAGGGCGGGACTATGAGGCTTTGCATCGATTATAGGCAGCTTAATCGGGTTACAGTTAAGAATAAGTACCCACTTCCTAGGATCGATGACTTATTTGATCAGTTGCAGGGAGCTCAAGTGTTTACCAAGTTGGATTTGAGATCCGGATACTATCAGTTGAGGATCGCAGAGGCCGATGTGCCTAAGAGTGCTTTCAGGAGCAGGTATGGGCATTTCGAGTTCTTAGTGATGCCGTTCTGGTTGACTAATGCCCCGACAGCCTTTATGGCTTTGATGAATAGAGTTTTTCAGCCCTACCTGGATCAGTTTGTTATCGTATTTGTTGATGACATCCTAGTGTATTCGAGGTCTAGACAGGAGCATGCGGAGCATCTGAGGATAGTGTTGCAGGTTATGAGGGATAGACAGTTGTATGCCATATTCACTAAGTGTGAATTTTGGCTGGATGAGGTGGTGTTCTTAGGCCACATCGTGTCTGGTGAGGGTATCCGGATGGATCCTCACAAGATAGAGGCAGTGAGGAGTTGGGAGATTCCGAGGAACGTGTCAGAGTTGAGGAGTTTCCTCGAATTGACAGGATATTACCGGAGGTTTGTCGAGGGTTTTCGTGATCTCGGCCCTTTGACAAAACTTCTGAGGAAGAGTGTGGCCTTGGATGGACGGATGAGTGCGGAGGAGTTTTGAGGAGTTGATACATCGGTTGACTCTGGCGCGATGTTAGCCTTGCCATCTGGGCAGGAGGTTTGAGGTTTTAGTGATGCTTCGTGATGGGGTTTAGTGTGTCTTTGATGCAACATGGGAGAGTTATAGCATATGCTTTGAGACAGTTGAGATCCCATGAGATTAATTACCCTGTGCATGATTTGGAGTTAGCAGCAGTTGTGTTTGCGTTGAAGATCTGGAGACATTATTTGTATGGGGAGACGTTCCAGATCTTCACCAATCATAAGAGCTTGAGGTACTTGTCGAGTCAGCGAGAGCTGAATCTGAGGCAGAGGAGATGATTAGAGTTGCTTAAGGACTACGACTGCACTATCGAGTACCACCCAGGGAAGGCCAATGTGGTGGCTGATGCTTTGAGTAGGAGAGCTCATGGTAGTGCAGCTCAGATTCAGGCTTCGAGGTTGCCGTGTTTAGTTCAGTTGAGAGCTCTTAATGTGCAGGTGGATTTGAGTCAGGATGGAGCTCTGATTGCGACTTTGAGGCTCAGGCCGGTATTGCATGATCGGATCAGGAGAGTTCAGGATCGGATCTAGTGTTAGTAGATTGTTGATGTGGTCGGATCTGGATGGCTTTCTGAGTTTGAGCTGAGAGATGGTACTTTGTGGATGGGCCAGAGGTTATGTGCTCCGGATGTAGAGGATCTGAGGCGTGAGATTTTGGAGGAGGCTCATTTGGCTGCTTGTGCCATGCATCCTGGTGTCACCAAGATGTATCACACGCTTAAGTTGCATTTCTGGTGGCCAGGTATGAAGAGGCATATAGCGGAGTTTGTTTCTCGGTGTTTGACGTGCCAACAGGTTAAGGCTGAGCACCAGGCCCCAGTTGGGAGATTGCATTCGTTACCCATTCCGGAGTGGAAATGGGAGCACATCACGATGGACTTTATTATGGGGTTTCCCAGGACGCCGAGACAGTTTTATGCTATCTGGGTCGTAGTGGACTGGTTGACTAAATCGGCTCACTTCTTGCCAGTGAGGGAAAGTAATACCCTCGATTAGTTGGCCCAGAAGTATGTAGCGGAGATTGTGCGACTGCATGGGGTCCCAGTATCGATAGTGTCAGATAGGGATCCCAGGTTTACTTCGAGATTTGGAGGAGTTTGCGATCACTATGGGTGCAGATTGAATTTCACCTGACGTTTCATCCTCGAACGGATGGGCGAGTGAGAGGACTATTCGATCGTTGAGGATATGCCGAGAGCACATGTATTGGAGTTCCGAGTGCGTGGGATCGATTTACCTCTGGTAGAGTTTGCTTATAATAATCGATTACCGAGCGGTATTGGTATGGCACCGTATGAGGCATTATATGGACGGCCGTGCAGATCCCTCTTTCTTTGGGATGAAGAGGGTATGAGGATGTTAGAGGTCCCGTGATCCAGGACACGATAGATAAGGTACGGTGATTGAGTCGCATCAATGGCTCCAGATGCATCGAAGAGTTATGTGGATCAGCATCGGAGAGAGATGGAGTATGCTGTGGGTGATAGAGTGTTCCTCAGAGTGTCTCCATAGAGAGGAGTTTTCAAATTTGGCCGTAAGTGAAAGTTGAGTCCTCGGTATATCGGTCCGTATGAGATTACTGAGAGGATTGGACCGTTGGCCTATAGATTAGCGTTGCCGAGTGAGATGTCCCAGTTGCATGATGTGTTTCATGTGAGCATGCTCTGGAGATATCGTTCTGACCCGACTCATGTGATTCCGACTCAGGAGATAGAGATAGCCAGTGATTTGAGTTATGTTGAGGAGCCGGTGCAGATTATTGGATTGCGGGTCAAGCAATTGCGGAGCAGGGTGATTCCATTGGTGAAAGTCCTTTGAAAGAACCACTCATCAGAGGAGGCAACTTGGGAGACTGAGGAGCACATGAGGAGGCAGTATCCTCACTTGTTCGATCAGTCAGGTAAGAAAATTTCGGGACGAAATTTTTGTTAGCAGGGGAGAATTGTAACATCCCGTCACCGATGGGATGGGTACAATTCATCTCATACGTATTTTGTATACGTATTTTGCATATGCATTCATAGCCTCTACATCGTTGATAAATGTTCAGCATTGCACAAGTATATGTATATACATGCATGTATGACAGATTTCCGACTTGGTTGTGGAATTGGAGACTTTGTGATTAAGGTTAATTGTGCTTTGATTAGTGAATTGGAGTGTCAAATTGAATTTAGGAATTGAGAATTGAAAATTGGAGTATGTGATTTAATGTTTTCTAATTTTAAGGATTTATAGGAATTTTTCTGAAATTTTCGGAGTATTAGGTCCAGACCGGAAAAATAGCTTAGTGATCGATTAATTGTGATTCTGGTTCCGAATTTGATTGACAATTGATATGAGGTAATTTAAATTATGATTTGAGGAATTAGGGTCTGAACCATTAGAATTCGGGAGCAATTAGAATTTGAAAATTGGATTGAGGTTGTTTGGATTGGACTTGTGGCAAATGGACTTGCCAAACAAGCCTTAAGGTCCTTAGTTTATAAACCCTTTCTTTTGAAAGCTTGCTTCCACGATACTTGCTTCTCCCTTAAAGAAAAACTTGATTTTTCCTTCTTCCTTGCGTGGATCTCCTCTTGGGTTTGCTTCTTGCTTCCTTCTTGCAAGTTAATCCTTCTTTGTCCTTGATCATTCATCCATTTGGCTTGGATTGAAAGAAAAATGGAGTTTGGGTGGATTTGGGAGGAAAACCGTGGATGAGCTTGGGTTTGGAGATTTGAGTTTGCTTGGTGATTTCCAAAGGGTTTAAGGCTTTAAAACAAGTAAGTTTCTACTCCTTTGTGTTTTGAATAGATTAATTTAAGCATGTAATTAAGTTATTAATTGTTTAAGAAGTTAGAAATTTTCGGATGATATAGGTTTTAGGGCAAAAGTGGATTTTGATTTGGGTATTTAATGTATAATGGTTATTTGGTGGATCTAAGCTTAGGAATGAGTTGTGTTAAGTGTAGGAAGTTGTTTTGGAGTGTTTAGAAGAGAAAGGAATGGATTAGAACTGAAAAATCTGAGAATTTCTGGGTTTTCTGGGCGATTCTGCGATCATGCGCTTGTGATGAGCGAGGAACGCAAAGACGCCTTGCGATTATGTGAGGCCTGTGTGGCGAGAAGAATCGCCCACGTCGCGACGTCATGAGGAATAAGTCTTGTGGCGAGGATGTTAATTTCCGAAAAGGTAAATTTTAGGTTTTTGAATTTGGAGAATGAAGAATTTATGGATTCAATTAGATATGGATTGATTTCAATTTAGAGATTATGAATTCGGGATTTCGAATTTCAATTTAGGAGAATGGAATTTCGAAAAATTAATTCGGTGGTTTTCGAAATCATGGCAGTTGAGAATGTTGAATTTGATTCTGATTGAAAGATAATTCCTATGTATTGAAATTTGCCTTTGGAGGATTTAGAACTTAGCCAATTGACTTATGGTATTTGAATTGCTATGGATTAGTGTGAAAATGCGAAAATTGTAATAATTCGGGAATGAGGTCGGAAATGTCATAACATGCATCGTACGTAAATCATTCGATATATTTGCATCCTTGATTATTGAAATTGGTAAAATTAGTGATATTCGGATATTCTGATTTTATAGAGGCTCGAGTGGGCGTCGATCCTCTGACCTAGAGAGACTTCCAGTGATGAGTTTCGGAAGTTTAGAGGTGAGTAACCTAGTTGGTTTCTCAATCTCTGATGTGTTAAATGCTTTGTGTGTGAACTATCTGTGATTATGAGTAAGTGATTCGCATGAGATATGTTATTGAGAGTTGTGAACGCATGCTAGGCATGAATAGAAATCGATGGCGGCCGTTATTCTTTGGAGCACAATTCTGATCTGATTGGAGCTATAAGCTCAATTACTGTGAGAAGGGAATAGTGTATACCCAGAGGGCTCTCCTATCCCTAGTGCGCGTGGGTAGTAGTGCATACCCAGAGGGCTCTCCTACCTCCAAAAATGTGATTTCTGTGTGATGTGTAATGTACCCAGCAATGGGATAATTCTGACGCCCAGTCACAACACTAAAATGAACTGGAAATCATTATGCATTCAATCTTTGATTGTGTTGTGAATTTGATATAGGATTAAATGCAATATGTGATCATGGTTTAATGAATTTATGAATTGTGATTCTAAATATGAACTTGTGTTGCTTTGTACACAATTTTGCGTAGTGCATGAATTGAGTGAACCATCGATGATGGTTACTCATTGAGTTCGCAAACTCACCCAAAATTGCAACTATTTTTCGGAGACGTGATAGTGTGACTCTAGCTCAGTTGTGAGACTTTTCTGCTGTGTGTGTGTGTGTGGAGAGAGCATGGCCTCTGTGTCGGTCATTGGGGATCCTTGGGGATATTTTGGGGATGACCTAGTTAGGAGTTGTTATGGTTTATTTTGGGTCTGTACAGTTGTAAGTATGACAGAAGTATGTACTTATGGTTTTTCAGAAATGAAATGAAGGATATCTTTTAGTTTCAAAACTTAGTGAATGTGATCTTACTGCTTTATTATATTGATGCCATGAGGTTTATTAGAAGTGATCGTATCGTAGTGCACCCTCATCGTAGGGTATGTATCGGCATGACCTACAGGCGTCCCGGTGTATACTCTACGGTAAGGGGGCGCTATATTATCATCCGTCGAGGTAAGTAATCCAGCCTTTGCACTTGAGTTTTTATGTTCTGCTTTCATTGTTTTTGTGTTATCCTTTTTTGTTCCTCTAGTTTTTATGGTGTGTTTTGGGTTGTCTGTGTAAATTGCAACTATTCATGCTTCATTCTGACATAATGTGTTGCTTTTGGTGAAGAACGGGTTCATTGTTTGCATTTTTGTCAATAGTTAGGGATGATTTTTTTAAGCCTATCAAGTGTTCGATGAATTTGCCCCTAATTATGGTTGCATGGATATGGAGGAGAAGGATCTTCATTCTTTTCTTCATCTTTTTACTTCTTTTCTTAGTCTTCTACAAAGATGGGTTCAGTTTATTTTTCTGTTGTTTCTACTAGCTCTTTTCCATTTCTAAGTGTGATAGCTTTAAAGTGCTCTCAATGTTGTTTGGAAGGCTTCCTACACTTCTTATAGATAATGCATTAGCTAACTAGCCTACTTAAACCTCTAGATTGTGAATAAAAAGGGCATGAGTCTTTGCTACTTGCTTGAATTGTCCTTCCATCCTCTTCTGAGCCTCTTCTAGATTCTTGAATTTGAAATTTTGCGTGTTCATTAACTCATCCATCTTCTATTTCCCTGAAGTAAACTTATCTTATTGAAATTTCGATGGGCCTTAAGTTCCTACTTGAGTCCCTGCATTGTTTAACCAAGAGAAATTTGGGTGGTTTTGTCACCTAAGATTGTACGTGTTCAAGTAAGGATTATTACATCCTCAACCAAATTGTGCTCCCAAAGTTGAATTATTACATGTTGTTGGTTTCTACTATGAAGTAATCAACTGTGATATGGCCTTTTTGTTGCATGGCTTGCATATGTGCTTAATCGCTTTGAGTGGAAAGTAATAGGTGACTGTCTGGTTGTTTAATTGCTTAGTTAAGTTGGCAACCTCAACCTGTAATGTTGTCACTGAATCTATAACAATCAGTCCCTTTGGATCCAAGAAGGTTGACTATTGTTTACTTCATTCCTATGTCCAAAGACAACTATTATTCGCTATCTCTTCTAACAGGTTGTATGCTGCATGTTCTGGTGATCGTGTAATTCCTTAATAATTGGCATTGAACCTTGGCCTTATGAAGTCCATAAGGGTCCTTTGTTGCTCTTCGTGATTTAATTCCTCTGCCATCTTTCTTTCTATCACTTATTGACGATTAGCTCTTTGAATTTCTCATTTTTGCTTTGGGATGTCTAGAGCTGTTGTATCTTTGACTTCCTTTGAAAACCTTTTTATTTCTTGTTTTTAAAATTTTTGTTCTGGCACCTATACTTACACAAGAAAATTATTAAATCCTTAAATCAAAGGAATTTAAATCATCTTAATGCTAAAAGTCCCTAGCAATGGTGTCAAAAACTTGTTTAGCAAGTTTTATATATAATAAAACTCTCAATATCACATTATCTTGTTAATTCAATATACGTTTGGTCTAAGATATCCTAAAGTTTTGATCACTCTATCTTTCAAGATCTAATCAAATAACCCTAACTAAATTTGATATTTATAGATTTGTATCTCTCGATTCACGAAGTACTCTTAACTTATTCAATTAAATCTAAAGCAATCCTATAGATAATTAATTTCACAATTAGATCTCTCTTCAATTGATCATTAATTTGATAATTTTGAATCTATTAAGCTACCTACTCTCATTGTACACCTTAACACTAATTACTTTGATTCACTCTTTTAATTTATTATCAAGTATATGCACGATAATTATCATAAGCATTCATCAATGTATTGAATTCAACAAGAAATAAGGTTCACAAAATAATTTCAGAATAATTTCTAATATGGATTTAGAAATCCATAAACATGTTATACATCATAGAAATCTAATTACACATCAAAGATAATGAAGAAAGTAAAGGAAAAAGAATGAACACAATTTGACTCCCTGATCTGGAATGCTGGAATTTCCTGAAGCTCTTCTTTGATCTCTCTTCTTTGATCTCTCCTCTTTGATCTTCTTTGATGCAGTGGCTTCCACTTCTTTTTGCTATTTTTCATGTTTCTTTATAGTGTATTTGGGTTCTAGGGTTATGTCTAGGGTCTCCCCACTTTGATCAGTTCCAAAAATAGCTATGAACCCTCAAAACACAAAAAAATTATTGCCTGGAAAGCCATCTATCATGATTGTGACATGGAGTCATGATTGTGGCAGGCATTGTTTAGACCTTTCTATCACGATCGTGCTCCTTATGCACGATCATGCCTTCCTTCAAGCTTCCTCTATCTTCTTCATTCTTTAATTTCCTAATTTTCAATACTCACAAGCACATCAAACACCTCTTAAAACGTAAAAGTAAGACACAACTCTTGATCTAAACCAAACAATCACTTAGAATACATACAAACATTAACAATAACAAAATTCTAAGCCTATACACATGATAATCATTTGAGAAATTCTTAAAAACTCACTTAGACACTTATAAAAACATAATATAATCTACAACTATCAAGTGGCACACTTATTTTTCCATTTAATAGCTTACCTATTAGGGTCGTTCCTAATATTTTATGGGCCTTGGGAAAAATAAAAAAAAAGTTTCTATTTTTACTTGTTTTTGGGCCCTCACAAAGAATAAAAAATAAGCAAAATATAGGCCCCTTTTGCTGTTCTTTATGAGGTCAAGAGTAGGCCATATTTTGTTCCATTTTATTTTTTATGAGAATAAAAATAGGTACTATTTTATCATTTATAAAGATGGGCCCTGGGCCGGTGTCTGCCCTACCCTTGCCCAGGGTCAGCCCTACTACCTTTATAGAGCTTGTATGTAAATTCTAAACTACTTTTATGTTCAATAAGTCTCTTGAATTTCACTTTGAATACTCCTGCAATGGTTTATTTCAAATTGATCGGTAAGGAGTTTAAAATTTTCAATTGATAAGTTCAATCTTGCATTCAATTTTATTATTACGGAACATGCTACCACTGATGAATATTTGAATAGTGCTTTTGACTATAATGTTAATTTTGAACATATTACACTTTATTTAGAATTATCTGTTGCTCACTTTTATGGACTTAGCAAATCAAAAGATACAGTTCTAAAAAATGCTACCTAAAAATACATTCTTAGGCTTCTTGCTTTTACGTTTTTAGATAGAAAAGATTCTATTACTATAGCAAATAATGCTTAATTTTATTTCTTGTAACTTATAATTAAAAAAGTCAAAGGCAAATCTTGTAAGTTGGTTAGCTCTGTAATTTAGTGCTATTTTATTGAGTCATTGTCCATTGATCCTAGGTCCTTTGATTAACTAACTAGCAATGCATGAAATTTGATTGATATTATTAATAATAATTTATATGTTGCCTATGAGGTATTCCCATTGGTTATCTCTTATATGACTAACAACCTAGACATAGAGTTTAATACTCTCAAGGGAAGAATATGTATAATTTATATATAACATGTAAACCCGCTCATACCCCTATGGAAGTATGAGTCAAGCATTCATTCATATTAGGCGTTATACATATAATCATGGTAAGACTTTTCACTATCCTATGAGACCATTCAACATATCTAATTTCCAAAGAAAACTTCCTTATTATACATACACATATAGAATTCCAAGCAAGGCATTTATGCATCACAATTACTCATTATAACATGGTATGTCATTTTTGTGATAAGTTTGGACATATTGATACATTTTATTTTATCAAACAAAGAATGTTAAGCAAATCTTTGAAAGTGTGGGTTGAAAAGAAGCAGGAACTAAAGAATCAAGCCTATATGAGTTCCTAAAATACATTGATTACCTTGTTTTATGAGGCTATTAAAAAATAAAGAGCAAATGGTATGTAGTAGAGACAGCAGCTATTGAATTAAGCATTATTTTTGGAATTTATATCTTTTATCTTGATGAATCTAACATTCCTGCCTTTATGAAAGTCTTGAAAATGTTGTTGTGGGATATGAAGAATTTAACTCTTAAAATTAATCATTAAGACTTCTCAAAATTGTTGAACCAAATGAGAATAATGAAAAGGATGAGATGTCACTATTAAACAAATATGAGATAAAATAAAAACCAAAGAGGATGAGTTAGTGATATGATATAAGAAGCAAATTTAGACAAAGTTATTATACCAATTTATGAACATTAAGTAATGAGAATATGGCAGCAAGATGAAATGGTGAATTTATTTAAAAATAAGTACTAATGCAATGGCATATTGCAGATTCCAAATAATAAATCTCAAACACTATTATAATTTCCTCTACATGTTGAGTACAAGTGTTTCGTGATAAATATGCTAATATATTGCCTTTATTATGTTTCTGGTTTGCTTAATTTGTATTCTAAACATGTTGTCTTCATTCAATTAACTTCCTCTTCTCAATTTCAGGTTTTTTTCCACTAAATATATTTAAAAGAATAAGAATAGTAAAATGCCAAATATGGATAATGTTATGTCAATTCCCCGATGTCTTGTACTAAAACATTTTGATTTTAATTATGTGGAAAGGAAACCACATCCATTACTTAAAAAATATGTTACCATTAAAATGCATTTAAATCAACTTTAACCTACAATTTCTACAATGTAAAAAATTTTGGTAGCTTTTTCACCAAAAAAAAAAGTCAATGCAATCATAATTTATAGGTTAACCCTCTGCCTATATAAATGCTATATACATATTCATAAGAAGTTTGTATCCTTCTATCTAATATAATACAAGTCAAAGTAGTGGCATCAGGGATGGCAACGGGTCGAGTTGAGCTCAAACATGGGCCATAGTTGCTGGGGGCCCAGACCTAGCCTGAGGCCTAATTGCATCCAGGGTAGCAGGTCTAAGTTCTAGCTCAATTGGGCTTAAGGTAGTCAGAGTCTACTCGGTCCAGCCCAATTTTTTTAAAATTTTAAAATACCAAAATGACATTATTTTGTATATAAAGTTCGAGCCTTGGGTCGGATCAAACTTGGGCAACTTGAGCCTAAACCTTGCCTAAAGTCCAATTTTTTTAGAAAAATTAGGCTCGATGTTTGACATAAGGCTCGATCAACTCGAGCTTGGCCCATTGACCTCAAGTCGAGCTAAGTTTTAGTTGCTATCCCTAAGTCATGTTACAAATTCAAAAAAGCTTACCCTTTGGCAATGATGTTACTAAATAGTCGCCAAAGGTTTGCCATTTAACGATGATTTTAAAAAACTTCACCAAAAGTTAACCTATTGGAAATCGTCATCAAATGCTTACTTTTAGTTATGATTTAATTTCATCGCAGAAAAAAAAGTAATCAAAGTGTTGCCTTGTTGTAGTGAATTAAATAAGTTTAGATTATCTAAAGCATTACCTGTAGCACCCCACTCTCATAATGCATATCTTTGAACATGCCCATGGTATTCGAAATTATACTCTACGAGGGTGGCACGCTAGAAAAGTCAATCAATCAAACTCATTATAAAATTTTCAAAAATATTACACTCATATGTGAAAAATCAATAATAGAACTTTCGACCCATTTTGTTCATAAGCATTTTCAATCGCAGTGTTACAACTATTATACATATCATCAACAATTCAGTAGCCACTTAGGCCCATTACAGATACAAAACACTTATAATCATAATGTCATTACATTACAATATCATTCACATACACATTGTACAATACTTGTGAATATATATTTTGATACAAAATAATGAAATACATATGTAGATACGAACTGATCCTGACCTCTATCTCTCACTTGGATGCAATAGCTAGACTCCAATTTGTCTAACTTGAGATTGAAGGATTGCAATATGCAGCATAAATAAAAAAAATTACGTTTGACAAATATACTCATAATCAGAACAGGCCGAATAAATACCTGGAATTCGTGAGGATGAAACGATACTGAACTTTGAAAATACAAAGCCTCTATATGCTCTATACCGAGAAATATGTCCCGCTTTCAACACTTAATATGGCTATGGTTAATTTGAAGAACCTTTCTTCAAATATATATTTTCTCGTCTTTTGTGTATATAACTTTTATATACAAACGAAAACAACATACATATGTATATTTTTACTCTACTGTACGTTGCATGCTTCATACACTTAAAAACTTCTATTGTATCTCAGTATCTCATCGAACAAAAAAATGAAAAACCTAGATCTGAGTGTTTTAACTCTTCTTTTTGTTTTTCATGCACGTTGTCTCTTACAATTAGTAAAGTTTATTATTGTTTTTCAAACTTGAAAAACATCTTACCATCACGTCATTTCATTTTGTTTTGGTTTTAAATGTTAAAACCAAAAACACAACCACCAAGTCCAAAACGCCAACTCGCTTTTTCTTTCTTTCTTTCTTTCCTTTTTAATAATATATTATTATTATTATTATCTATAAAATGAAATAAAAATATTTTATTTTATTCATTTATTTTATATAAGATAATTTTCAATATTAATTATATTTTCCGTGCTAGCAAAAAATATAATAATATGCCATATATATTATTTAATAAATTATCTCATAATAAATTAAATAATCATAAATGAGAAATATTACACTCGTAAGTGTGTGACCACATAGGTTCATCACTAAGCCGATAGTAATTAATCTAATTAATTACTAATCAAAGTTAGCGTTTAGCAACACTCCTCAACGATCGGATAGTGTGAAGTAACAACCTTACTAAGACAAAACCTTAGTTTAAGGATAATGTATTATTACCTTCCATCATTACAACTTTGGATTATCCTAAGGTATGGTTTAACTGTCAAACCTTATTAGATAACTAACTATGTTACATGTCGATCATTAATAATTGGTGAATGACTTAGGAAACTCCTTTTTTTCACTCATTCAATTGCCCTGGCCAAGGTCTTGAAACAACCATTAAGATTAATGATAACATAGATTTCAAACTCATTACTTAGAGTAAATGGATCCATCTTGACTCACCACTAATCAGATAGGTACTTAATTACATCCAATGATCATTCAACTAGTATTTTTACACACTAGGCGTCTGACATCAAAACATAATAAGTGACCTATTGATTACTATGATGATCTAAGGTCAAAGGAAAAAATATACATTTAAATCCTTATAAGAATATCCCACTTGACAGTTTATAGGTAATATTAATTATTGGAAATTCTCAGTTTGATCAGTTCAATAATCATATCTCTATATGCATCATCTATATATGTAACTTAGTAAATGACATCTACTAATATCTATCCAATAGATAATATTACATATATATTGATCTAACCGGATCATCAAAGTCCTTATTTGATGATCTTACATTTAATGTCTCCAAGCTCTCAAAGCAATTACTATTGCAGCAAGTTCTAAATCATATTCTGAATAATTCTACTCATGAGACTTTAACTGTCTCCATGCATATGAAATTACTTTATTATGTTGCATTAGATTTCATCCTAATCTTTGATGTGAAACTTCATTATATACTACAAAATCTCCAAATCCAAATAATATAATTAACATCAGTGTTGTAATTAATCGGTGTTTTAATTCCTCAAAACTCTTTACATTCATCAATTATACGATTTATGCATTTTTCTTCAGACGTTTTTTTCAAAGAGCTAAGATCAGTAAAAACCCTTTAACAACTTCTGGTAGTGTCCAATTTTTAGCTAATTCTATAAAACTCCGAATCTCTTATATATATTCCTTGGAGTTTCTCACTTCATCATTACCTCTACTTCCTTTGGGTCTCCTATATGCCATGTTTAAATACTAATGACCCAACATTTTATTTAATCAAGCTAAGATTCACTTTTATTGGACTTGGCATATAATTTTTTCGCCCTTCATGATATGTAAGATTTACCTCAAGTATTCAAAATATTCTTCTCAACTTTTTGAATACATTTAATCGATCATTTATGATTATAGTCACTACTTGATCCAAGCAAAATTGAGACACTTTATTCTTCAATACCATGATACTGTCGGGGGCATTGTTAACTTAAATAGATATTGCCAAAACTCAATATGCCCATGATTAGTTTCTCGTAATTCCTTAAGTAGCTATTTCCTCAAATGAGGTAATATTATCTCATATTATTTTTCGGTTTCCTAATCGACTTCTTTTCTCGAATAATTTTTTCCATTCATTCAATTTCCTCTTATTTCCCATCGACTTATTCTAATGCTAGACATTCTTACTAATTTCTCCACATATTTCAATCTATTTACAATCTTAACTTCCTATGTTAGTAACACATTCATCAAATCTAATTTGTATCTCTTGAACATATTTTTATAGAATATAGTGTGGACCTAAGTTCTCCTCACGTTAGCAATAGTGTCTCCTCAAATTCAAGAATCTAATCACATAGTTGGATACTTTCTATCAAACAAAAATGCTTACACTCTCAGTAGCATATTCTACCTTCTATGTCTGAGTCTCAGTTAGAAACGGGGCTCCAATATTCACTTCTGATTTGCTCCATCATCATTCGTTTCTAGAAATGGAACATTTGACTTACATGATATACTTTGATGAAAGTCTATATCATAAAAAGATTCTTCTCCTTAATCATCTGTACTCTTTGCATACTATTTATTATTCAACTATATTCATCATTGCTTTTCAGTCATCTTTAATACCTTAAGAAGATCAATTCCAACTGTTCATAATCTCTCAATAAGAGTAGTTTCTATCATATCTTACACGATTAGTATATTCCTTATAATAAAAATCAGTGGAACAGTAAACATATTCATTTACTCTTATATTTTGGTATGTTACATCAAGATCATTACATCTTATATAGGGATGTATTTTTGACAAGTCACTAATTAATATCATTGATACATGGATTCCAATTGATTCTAAATAACATTTCATTTTTGTGCCTGTCACGATCATGGTGGACCTTTTCACAAATGGGGAGTATGCCACAATCATGTCCTGCTTCTTTTTCCTTCCTTTTACTCGAACTTATCACACAAAGTAACATCATTTACACTCTCAATCTATCCCCAATTGATCATTATAAATGCTTTCATGTGCTACTTTGAGTCATCTTATAAGTTTAACTATGGGGGTTAAGACTGATGGGCAAACAAGTTATAGATCACTTCTTATATCATCTCCAAACATATAACATATATGTGCTAATAACATCACTTGTCAAAGTAATCACACATTATCATATATACTCACAATAACAAACCAACTTAACCTTTGGGGGCTTTTTACTTATCTCGTTCTCATTTATCTCCTCTTCCAATCACCATTTATTTCATCTTACATATGTATATTCACAATCAATTCAAAATTATGGATGCATAATCATCATAAAATTCTGATCTCAATTCCACTAATATATTCTTATGGCGGATCATAACTCTTTTCACATTAATCAAACAACCATTTCAATTATAAGTTCATCTTCTTAAGGTCATAATAAATTTTTGTTTTCCTTCCATTCAGCTTGTATACTTTAATCTCATCATTTCTAATTATATCTTTATTTTCCTCAAATAATCCACAACAATGCATTCACATTTGTATCACATTCGAGGATATATCACCACAATATAATATTGATGTCATATTCAATAATACAACCACCAATACAAATGCGTCGAATCCTTATTTGTCATATCTAACCATATACTATTTCTCATTTCTAAATATCCACAAACTTTCATTTTTCTCACATTATGATAGAGCATCATTCTGCTCACTATTTCTTTCAGCTCAAACTTTTAACAAATGCTTATGCGTATGACTTATGTAAATGCGACTCAGATCGGGGATTAGTTGCTACTGCCTACTATGACATGCCTAAAATGCATGTACCTTGACACATATTTCAAAAAATGCCCATATAAGATACTAAATCTAGGCTCTGATACCAAATTGTAGCACTCTACTCTCATAGTGTATATCCTAAACATACTTTACGAGGGTGGCATGCTAGAACAGTCAGTCAATCAAACTCATTACAAATTTTTCAAAAATATCACACGTATATGTGGAAAATTAATAATGGAATTTTGGACCCATTTTATTTATAAGCATTTTCAATCGTAGTGTTACAATCATTATACATATCATCAGCAATTCAGTAGCCACTTTAACCTATTACAGATACAAAACACTTGTAATCATAGTGTCATTACATTACAAGATCATTCACATACACATTGTATAATACTTGTGAATACATATTTTGATACAAAATAATGAAATACATATGCAGATGTGAACTGATACTGGCCTGTATCTCTTACTCGAATGCAATGGCTAGACTCTAATTTGTCTAACTGGAGACCTTATCTAAGCCTAAAAAATAATGTTGCAATTTTGGGGTGAGTTTTGCGAACTCAATAAGTGAACCATTCTCAATGGCTCACCCAATCACATAACACGTCAATTCATATAATCACATAATTCACATTATTTTATTTATCAAGATGTAGCATCACAAAGCTCTTTTGTTCACAATT
This sequence comes from Erythroxylum novogranatense, assembly GCA_029891385.1. Classification (NCBI taxonomy): domain Eukaryota; kingdom Viridiplantae; phylum Streptophyta; class Magnoliopsida; order Malpighiales; family Erythroxylaceae; genus Erythroxylum; species Erythroxylum novogranatense. Next base: position 10,130,929 of record CM057231.1, on the reverse strand, counting down.
TTCACATTTCTCATTCAATACAATTCAACAATACATTTCAATCACTCCAACATACATATTAAATGTATATACAATGCTCATGAGACTTTCTTTTATTATTGTTATGACCGAGTGCCTATAACTGTCATATTTATTGTAGATATCAGACTCATTAATAACTATCCCTTATCCGTTGGGGATACAGGGCTCATTGTACATAGTGAGCCTTTAGCTCTTAATCATTTTCTGAGCTTTAAGCTCTTTTTTGGTGGCTACTCCGGTTACAACAACTTTTATCTGTTCATGCATTCATATATGAATTGCATCATATGTATTTTCAGACAATCAAATGTGCTCAATGTTACATATTCATATTCACTATCACTATCTCATTCATATTTGTCATCAAACCTTAGTCCGACATTCAACATTTAAGTTGAGAAAATATATAGTCAATCTAATTCACATTCAATGAGCACTTCCAATGTTATTCATACATCAAACGCCTCAGACATTCAATGTCCAAAATCAGTACAATCACATTCACACAATCATTCAATACATAATTTAAATATAAAAATCATTTAAAGTAAGACTATCTAGGTCAAATTACAGTACGCTCCAGATTAATATTAGCTTCCATGATCTGGAAATGTCTGGATGCAAATGTTTTATCCTGCGCATCAACATTATGTAGTTCACACATCATACACACATTATTAATTACACAATCTTATGAATACTCAATCACATTCATATGTATATGTATTGTGTATAATGCATGTTCAATGACAATTTCGAGTATATTAACTAAATTGTCATCTTATGCTCATGGTCATTTTATAATTCATATACGTCTAATTAAACTTAGGTTTACACTTCATTTGTACATGATCGTTCTAAGTTCACCATTCAATCCTTATCCATTGTATGTGTGTAGCTTATTCTTAGGCTTATACCTCAAGAACACTTGGTTATTCCAATATCATAAATCAATTTCTCGTCATTTCTTTTCTAACATTATATGCTCTCACATTCTCATTCACATTTACTTAATACATATTACTCAGCTCCTTTGAATCATAACTACAATCATATGAACATCTTCATTCCCATTATACTCATGCCTTTGGTACTTTGATATCATCAATTCATTCACTAAGTTATAACCTCAATTATCACTTCATACATATCACACATTTAATCACTTAATCCGCGCATCATTCTAGGTTCAATTCAAGCTCTATTCAAGCCTAAATTAAGTCTAAATGGCCAGTGAATGTTCATTGGGTGGACTTCATGTCCGCTGGGTGGACCTTATCGAGTTTTCCATCTTTCAAGCTCTACTGTAACATCCCACCCCCGTCAGGAAGGGTTAAATAGTAAATTTGGCATAGGATGAGATGGATCGAAATGACTTAGGACTGTACATGCATACATGATATTTCCGGTATTGGGACTAAATGGACTTTTAGTGAAAATAATGGGAAAATTATATTTGAAAAATTTATTGAACTGCATTTTTGTGTGTTTTACCTTTTATGGGAATTATGAAAATTTTTCTGAAATTTTTCGGAGAAAATTTCCGGACCGGAAAAAAAATTGTCAAATGGCGAACCGGTTGATTTTCTACTGTTATTTGGTATTAAACCATTGCATATTTTGGTGGAACCCAAAAATGGACCCTTAAATTTGTTGGAACCGAAATTGGATTGAAATTGCTTGGTATTTGTTTTATTATTTTCAAAAATTTTGATTGGTCCTTTGACTTTTCCCATTCCTTCCTAAATGGCCAAGTGTCCTCCTAATTTCATGCTTGGAGATGGCTTAGACTTGGTCTTCTCTTCCCATTCACGATGCTTCTTATTAGTTAAAAGGGAAAGAATGAACAAGTTAGGAAATTGTACTTATTAGTTATTGAATTGTTTGAATTTTCCTTATGTTTCTCCAATTGCCAAGTGTCCAAAGGGGTTTAATGCTTTTGTCATATGCTTGACTTTGTAAGGTCGGCAACTTCATGGATAAAAGAGTGAAAAAAGATGAGTTTGTTGTTATATCTTCTCCTCATCCGAAAACTCTAGCTTCTTCCTCACTCTTATCAATTTCCTTCACTTGTTTCACTTAGTTGCTACTTTCTTAGTTCTTCCTTGCTTGCTTCTAAGCTTAAATCTTCTACCCTCTTATCTTGATAATAACCATGCATGGGATGGAAAAGAAGAAGGGTAGTTAGAAAATTAAAGACTTAAAGAGGTGGAGTTGGAAGCTTTAGGTAAGATGATGTTTATGTTTATGTTTTACTTATGGTTTTAATGCATAAATTCATAAGAAAATGATTGAAAATAGGTACTGAAATTGTGGATATATATTGAACTGAAGGTCTTGATGACCTATTGGCTTAATTCTTGTGTTATTAGGATGCTTATGCATGTGTTATGGATATTAGAAGTGATAGGAGTTAGGTTGAAGTTGAAAGCTGGAAAATGGACATTGAACCTATTGTACTGTTTTGGGAATAACTTATTGTGTGGTTATGCAAATGAGTTGAGGTTTGTGCCCAATGAAACTTTGGTTTGTTGGCTACATTTTTGTGTGAAATAGGTGTTGTCAAATTGTAACTCTAAGAGGTTGAAATTTGTCTTGGAAAGTTACTGTTTTGACTTAGGTGAACAGTATCCGGATTTATAACCTGATTGTTTTGATGATTTTTCTAAATTAATTGAGAGGGAATTATTGTCAATAGTCTTCATGAGAGTTGAAGCCTATATTGTTAGCTTTCCATTGCCACTGATTTTTCAATTTTTCGATCTGTATATTGGGAGATATCCACTGTGGAATATTGACTGATTGTGAGCAATTGGTGAAACTTAGCTATCAGTGTAGGTATTGTGACCATTATGATTGGGAACAATTTTAGTAATTTGTGTGAATTGAATTGGCTTATGTGATCTTCTGAAGAGTTGTAGAGGAAACAATTATCTTGAAAATGGTATATAGCATGCTATTTTTAGATAACAGAATTGGGACTTATGATTTTTCAAAGATTGGATTGAAGTTAGGTCATGAACTGCTGAACAGGGCAGTAACTTGCAGGACTGTTTTAAATTTGTTAATGATGGAATTTGATTCTGAGCCCTTTATGAGAAGTGTAGTACTGTGTTTTATCTTTTATGGGTATAAAGTATGCAATTTTTCGACTTTTGAACAAGGAGTTATACTGCTTGAAAATTATTATCCAATTTGAGTACTTTCAGGGAAGTAGCATTCACTGAATTGTTTGACCTAGTTAGTAAATGAATTGGGATTTTGGTTATTCATGAAAGTTTTAGATAACATTGTGATATTGAAGAGCATATTTATTGTGTTATTTTGACTGAAGAGAATAAAAGTTACTGAATTTGTAAAGTACTGCACTGTTTTGAGAGGTTTTGAGTAGGCAGTGGATTTAACTGGATTTTGACACCCTTAGGGGTGAAATTGATTTTGTGCTCTACATAAAACTTGTAGAGTTTTCTTAATCTTTCCAACGACATATGGTTTGTAATTTTCTGAATTGTGTGGGAAAAGTTATGAATGATTGAAGTTCGGTTTGGAAAAAGAAAAGAAGGCGAAGGCATTGGAATCTCGCCCCTCATGAGGCGACGACTCATGAGGGCGAGACGAGCTGAAATCTCGCCCCGAGGCGAGGCGAGCTTTCAGCTCGCCTCATGAGGCGACGACTTCGCCCTCGCGAGACGAGGTCAGGCCAGACTCGCGAGGCGGCGGCTCGCCTCATGAGCCACGAGGGATTTTGTTTTAATTTTGGATTTATGATTTCTTTGATGTATAACTTTTCCGTCCGACGTCCGATTGACCTGATTCTTGAGGCATCGGATTCGTAGAATATTTAATTTCATTTTGTGAGAAATTGGGAATTTTTGGACGGGAAATTGACGTGGCCCCGGGTAACGGAGCCTTTAATCACTGTTTTGTTTAATTGGGGACCTATAGAGGTCCGAATTGCGCACCGTCAGCGCCATTGAATTTCTAATTTTTTTACGGATTTTATTGTTGAAAAAAATTGGATTAAGGCCGGGAATATCATGAACATGCATTGTCCTTATTCTATATTTGTGCATAAATGAGAATTCTTATTCAAAGTGATTAATGTGTGCATATGGCATAAATTGGTAGTGCAGGATAAATGTCCGCACTCAGGCATTTTCAGAAATTGGAAACCAATGCAAATCTGGAGAGTACTGTGAGTAGACCTAGATGGTCTTATTTATTGGTTATTTGCTTTTGTTATATGTTGAATGAGTATTGATTTATTTTATTAATTGTGATTAAATATGGGTTCCAGACAGGAGGTCCGATGAGTAATTAAGTATTTGGAATTGCGTTATCGAAGTGCTCCTTGAATGTGAATGGGATGACCTAAGTGTATATATTGAGATGGTTAAAATGTTTTGCATGCATAATTGCACATAAATGAAATGTGACTTCTTAATTGATGTCGAATGCCGGACTACGGTCCGATGATAGTAACTATGATTGACTGAGTGCATGCAAATATGCATAAGACATTCCACTGCATGAATTTATGAAAGATAATGAGAGTTGTGACCAGAGTAGTCAACAATGAGTAAAGAGCTTCATGCTCGACATCGATTGAGCCTCGGGCTCAACGATAATGAGCCCTTTATGGGACGATTTACAATGAGTCCTTTATGGGACAGTTTACAATGAGCCCTTTATGGGACGATTCACAATGAGCCCTATATGGGACAGTTTCAATGAGCCCGATATCTATTGGAGTGCGGGACGGTTTAGACACTCGGTCACAACAAAGTAATTAAATGGAAAGTGGGTTTCATGCACATATGCATAACATGATTGATTTGATTATGCGGAATGTGATTGGTTGAATTACTTGTATTGAATGGGACCGCAACTTTGTATTGAATGGGAATGTGACATTGTGTGTTGAATGGGAATGATAAACTTGATTGAATGATCAATTTGATTATATTGAAGATGACATTGTATCGACATAATGAAAATATGAAACTGTATGTGAATGTGAGGTATGATAGGAATATGACATGTGACTTAATGGAAAATGAAAGTATGTGTTAAATGTTATGTGATTGGATGGACCATCGATGATGGTCACTCACCGAGTTCGCAAAACTCACCCAAAATTTGCATCTATTTTTCAGGTCTTGAAGAATACCCGTTTGACACGGAGTATGTCTCTTGAGGCGGATAAAGGATAGAGGTCGGGATCATCCGTGTTCGCATTAGTGTCTTATCAAATTGTGTTCCGCAATCACCGTATAACAATGCTTTATATTTCTACCGAGCCCATATTGGTTTTAATGTTTTACTCATTGAGTGATTGTAAATTATTCTCGGATGACCGTAATAACTGGCTGGTTTATTATGAACATGGGTGTTAGTTACTTCTTGTTTTGCGCGCTAACGTGGAATCAATGGCTTCCAAACAAAAAAAAAGTATACTGAGTTTTAATCGACTGATGTAGTACGCCACCCTCGCGGGGCACGGACTCGGATATCACCAACGATATCGGGTTCGGGTCACTCGGGAGTGGGGTGTTACATTTAGGTGGTATCGAGCCCGATGATGCGTAATGTATCCGCACGATCTGAAACATAGGGTGCATGCATTTGAGTCGTGTTATTGCGCATCGTGGTAATCGATCCCTAGTTTGAGTCGCACGGGTAGAAATCCTACGCAGCGTGCGTGTCAAGTGATTAAGTGAGAAAAAAATGAGACTGTGTTAAAGGATGAACCCCTGGAAGTGTATAAGAAATTAGGAAAGGAAAAAGGAAAATTGGATAAGGAGATTGATATTGTACTGTGGTTAGAATGGCTGTGTTGGCCTAGACTGATTAAGGAAAGAAGTGATATTAATGAATTCCCGGATTAAAATGGCAATATTATGGTGACAGAAAAATGAATATGTCTAGAATTTGGAAAGGTCGATTGGAGATAGGAGAAGCATAATAGTTATAGTAGGCCTAAGTGTGATTAAAAGTCCGGGATGACGAAGTAATTAGAGCTCTGACTGTATATGCGATGAAATGGGAAACATTGGAACTGAGTAAAACGTAGATGATCCGATCAGGCAGATATTGAGTGCCTGCATTTGTGTTTGATATCAGTAGATATCATAGGTAGATGAAGATAGCGAGATTGTAATAAGGTCAATATTGTATCGTAACGATCTACCTAGAACTGAAAGAACTGAAAGAGCAAAGTGCCTAGTAGGGTAAGAAAAAGTAGAAATGGTGAGATAAAAGTGCAGATAAACCTGAAATGAATTGGGAAAGCGGTTATGATTATGAGCACCTAAGCGTGAGACTGAAATGGTTATCTGAATATTGTGCTTAGAGTTTGGAAACTAGTATCAAAGGATGGTAAGGAAAAGACAGATCGACAATTTTCTTACGATTGTGTATCGAGAAATTCTAGATTTGGTTGAAAAGATGTATATAGATACAGAAATGGTAATTGGATGGGTAAATAGATAGAGATACAATGGAGTTGTATCAACGATTTTGTCGTATTTTGGGGACTGTGAATGCCCTATTATAGATTGTTTGAGGAAAATAAAGAGATACGTAGCAATAAGGAGATGATATTGTATAAGCCAAGTGGATATGACCTTAAAAAGGTCAAGTTGACACATGAATACTATGGGAATGAAACTAAGGAAATGAAAAAAATAAATAAATGGAACAATGATAGTGATATGAAAAGAGTTGTCACATTCAAGTCGATTTACCGTTGGGAGTACCTATTGGACAGTAAAATTGATCATGATTAATGAAATGTATGTGAATGATACATGGAAATAACAGAGGAGATGATCGGTGAATGGCTATAAGTGTAAAGTCCATAATGGGTTAAAGTAAGACATAGGAGGACTGAATGCACCTGTATGAGAGGAAATAAAGAATGATTATGGCGTAAGTCCTTTATGCGAGGATTAGCATAAACGGAAAGGATTTTATGGAAGTCTGAATTGTATAGGTTATTAATTGGTTTCCGGATAGAATGAAAAAAAAAAAAGTTCTGCTAAGGTGTAGATTACTGAATAAGTGTTAAAGAAAGTGTTTAGGTGACTGTCACACGGAACCTTAGTGCAAGGAATGTTCTGATCTTTTAAATTATGGCATAAAAGTGTTCTGACTGAGATAGTGCGTAAAGTTAAAGCAATTAGGGACACTAATTGGCTGATGAGACTTTCGTGAACAGTATTAAGATGGTAGCAAGACTAATGGTTTAACGGAAAGATATATGGACAAAATTAAAAGTGAAATTGAGTCATATCTCATACGATTTGAAGTTATCAGATTGTGTATATGGAAATGTAAAGTATCCAATAACATGAGTGAAAGTTTAATTTGAGATGATTTTAGTGCAATGTGAAGTGAATAGAGCTCCATATGTGATGTAAAACTGTTGGAAAATCTAGATTTGAAACTAAGAAGAAAATAGTCTCGAACTGCGAAGTGAAATACTCAAATGAAGTGAAATTTATGGAGGTCCAAGTACGGATGACTAGGTATCGGCATACATCGATGTGGATGACTGAAAATCAATTGAAAAGAGAAAATGAATAGAGACAAAAAGTCCTAAAGGAAAACTGACAATGACGTGATGTAGTGTTATATATATATATACTTTATGTATAATTGAGGAATTTGATACTGATGATAAGCATATCCTTGGAGAGTGGGCAATGTGTGATGAAATGAGACAATATGTTAAAACGGTATAAGATAAATTGAATTGATTTTGATAAATGGTATTGGTTCTATGATCGAAATTGTTTAAAGCCTTGGAGACTTTAGATTCCTATAAAGATACACTGTGCTTATTCGAGGAAAAAGACGGGCATAAATGACTACTGAAATAAACAGACAATTCTGACTAGTAAGCTCAAATAGTGAACAGATAATGCTGCAATGAACAGATCAATTACAGATATTGGGATTTTCAAAGAATGTCAAGTAGATTATGGGTAATTGTGAAGTGTTTCTGAAAAATTGAAGTTGTAGATCTAGGGATACTGGTTAGATGTAAGAAAGGTTACTAGTTCAGGAAGCAAACTACTGTTTCCCATCCTGAATCTGAAGAGTCAAGTGTAATCGGGAGAATGGTATTGAATGATTAAAAAAAATATATATATATAAGCATGTGTCGGGATTGAACAAAGGAATTGATGAGCAAAAAAAAAATTGAACAGTCGAAGCTCGACATTCTAGTAAGTATATGAGAAAAGTGAAATTGAATAACTATGTGTATAGAATGAAGTGATTATGGATTCAAGTGCTGATAGGTGTTAATGTTCAATAGGAAAAAAAAAAAAGCTTGATTATGATCGTGTTACAGAGTTCTGATTTTTCTGTGAGGATATACTGCTACACCGCACAGGGCCTAACAAGAGTCAAAGACCACAATGAATTTGAGACTGTGTTGAGTGAAACAAAGGAAAGTGACATAGGAAAACAGCATGAGTTAGCTAAAGTGGATCAGGATCGGATAAGTGAAACAGAATAAAATGCATATCCGAGATAGAGTGCGTGAACACTATAAAACAGTGAATTGTCTAAGGAGAATTGAATTTGAATAGAGAGTTGGTGGGATATAAAGAATGACTGCATTAGGTAAAGTATCACTGGTTATAGTGAAATGGAACTAAATGTCATTGTATTGGTACAAAATGAATGTGAGGGATGAGATAAAGGAGGTTATGATCGTATCACCTTGAAAGGATGTCCTGGAATACGTATTAGTCTGCATGTTACTAGAGAAAAGTATTGAATTGATAACGGATTCAGAAATAAGGAATTGAGTCATAGCATCGGAACCAAAGTTAATGGCTACTCCGAAAATAGCAAGTGAAATAGTATGATAGTAAGGTCACCAACTGACAGCCTTGTTAACTTCGTCTATTGTGATGAGTGTTAATGAATTGGCTAAATAAGGGACTAGACAACTGACTGAGTGTGGTTACTGTGACCTTTCGGAAAATGAATCATTGAGTGGAAAAGTATATGGAATTTGTATCGACATTTGAAATTGTCATAGTGAATCGTTGACTGAGAATTTCGAGGACGAAATTTTTATAAGGAGGGGAGAATTGTAACATCCCACCCCCGTCAGGAAGGGTTAAATAGTAAATTTGGCATAGGATGAGATGGATCGAAATGACTTAGGACTGTACATGCATACATGATATTTCCGGTATTGGGACTAAATGGACTTTTAGTGAAAATAATGGGGAAATTATATTTGAAAAATTTATTGAACTGCATTTTTGTGTGTTTTACCTTTTATGGGAATTATGAAAATTTTTCTGGAATTTTTCGGAGAAAATTCCCGGACCGGAAAAAAATTATCAAATGGCGAACCGGTTGATTTTCTACTGTTATTTGGTATTAAACCATTGCATATTTTGGTGGAACCCAAAAATGGACCCTTAAATTTGTTGGAACCGAAATTGGATTGAAATTGCTTGGTATTTGTTTTATTATTTTCAAAAATTTTGATTGGTCCTTTGACTTTTCCCATTCCTTCCTAAATGGCCAAGTGTCCTCCTAATTTCATGCTTGGAGATGGCTTAGACTTGGTCTTCTCTTCCCATTCACGATGCTTCTTATTAGTTAAAAGGGAAAGAATGAACAAGTTGGGAAATTGTACTTATTAGTTATTGAATTGTTTGACTTTTCCTTATGTTTCTCCAATTGCCAAGTGTCCAAAGGGGTTTAATGCTTTTGTCATATGCTTGACTTTGTAAGGTCGGCAACTTCATGGATAAAAGAGTGAAAAAAAGATGAGTTTGTTGTTATATCTTCTCCTCATCCGAAAACTCTAGCTTCTTCCTCACTCTTATCAATTTCCTTCACTTGTTTCACTTAGTTGCTACTTTCTTAGTTCTTCCTTGCTTGCTTCTAAGCTTAAATCTTCTACCCTCTTATCTTGATAATAACCATGCATGGGATGGAAAAGAAGAAGGGTAGTTAGAAAATTAAAGACTTAAAGAGGTGGAGTTGGAAGCTTTAGGTAAGATGATGTTTATGTTTATGTTTTACTTATGGTTTTAATGCATAAATTCATAAGAAAATGATTGAAAATAGGTACTGAAATTGTGGATATATATTGAACTGAAGGTCTTGATGACCTATTGGCTTAATTCTTGTGTTATTAGGATGCTTATGCATGTGTTATGGATATTAGAAGTGATAGGAGTTAGGTTGAAGTTGAAAGCTGGAAAATGGACATTGAACCCTCTGTCTTGTTTTGGGCATAACTTATTGTGTGGTTATGCAAATGAGTTGAGGTTTTTCCCAATGAAACTTTGGTTTGTTGGCTACATTTTGTGTGAAATAGGTGTTGTCAAATTGTAACTCTAAGAGGTTGACATTTGTCTTGGAAAGTTACTGTTTTGACTTAGGTGAACAGATATCCGGATTTATAACTTTGATTGTTTTGATGATTTTCTAAATTAATTGAGAGGAATTATTGTCAATAGTCTTCATGAGAGTTGAAGCCTATATTGTTAGCTTTCCATTGCCACTGATTTTTCAATTTTCGATCTGTATATTGGGAGATATCCACTGTGGAATATTGACTGATTGTGAGAAATTGGTGAAACTTAGCTATCAGTGTAGGTATTGTGACCATTCTGATTGGGAACAATTTTAGTAATTTGTGTGAATTGAATTGGCTTAGGTGATCTTCTGAATAGTTGTAGAGAAACAATTATCTTGAAAATGGTATATAGCATGCTATTTTTAGATAACAGAATTAGGACTTATGATTTTTCAAAGATTGGATTGAAGTTAGGTCATGAAGCTGCTGAGCAGGCAGTAACTTGCAGGACTGTTTTAAATTTGTTAATGATGGAATTTGATTCTGAGCCCTTTATGAAAGTGTAGTACTGTGTTTTATCTTTTATGGGTATAAAGTATGCAATTTTTCGACTTTTGAACAAGGAGTTATACTGCTTGAAAAATTATTATCAATTTGAGTACTTTCAGGGGCAGTAGCATTCACTGAATTGTTTGACCTAGTTAGTAAATGAATTGGGATTTTGGTTATTCATGAAAGTTTTAGATAACATTGTGATATTGAAGAGCATATTTATTGTGTTATTTTTGACTGAAGAGAATAAAAGTTACTGAATTTGTAAAGTACTGCACTGTTTTGAGAGGTTTTGAGTAGGCAGTGGATTTAACTGGATTTTTGACACCCTTAGGGGTGAAATTGATTTTTGTGCTCTACATAAAACTTGTAGAGTTTTTCTTAATCTTTCCAACGACATATGGTTTGTAATTTTCTGAATTGTGTGGGAAAAGTTATGAATGATTGAAGTTCGGTTTGGAAAAAGAAAAAGAAGGGCGAAGGCATTGGAATCTCGCCCCTCATGAGGCGACAACTCGCGAGGCGAGGCAGCTGAAGTCTCGCCCCTCGCGAGGCGACGACTCATGAGGGCGAGGCGAGCTCAGCTCGCCTCTCGCGAGGCGACGACTTCGCCCTCGCGAGGAGGTCGAGGCCAGACTCATGAGGCGGCGGCTCGCCTCGCGAGCCACGAGGGGATTTTGTTTTAATTTTGGATTTTGATTTCTTTGATGTATAACTTTTCCGTCCGACGTCCGATTGACCTGATTCTTGAGGCATCGGATTCAGTAGAATATTTAATTTCATTTTGTGAGAAATTGGGAATTTTGGACGGAAATTGGCGTGGCCCGTAATGAGCCTTTAATCACTATTTTGTTTAATTGGGGACCTATAGAGGTCCGAATTGCGCCGTCGGCGCCATTGAATTTCTAATTTTTACAGATTTTATTGTTGAAAAAAAATTGGATTAAGGCCAGAATATCATGAACATGCATTGTCCTTATTCTATATTTGTGCATAAATGAGAATTCTTATTCAAAGTGATTAATGTGTGCATATGGCATAAATTGGTAGTGCAGGATAAATGTCCGCACTCAGGCATTTTCAGAAATTGGAAACCAATGCAAATCTGGAGAGTACTGTGAGTAGACCTAGATGGTCTTATTTATTGGTTATTTGCTTTTGTTATATGTTGAATGAGTATTGGTTTATTTTATTAATTGTGATTAAATATGGGTTCCAGACAGGAGGTCCGGTGAGTAATTAAGTATTTAGAATTGCGTTATCGAAGTGCTCCTTGAATGTGAATGGGATGACCTAAGTGTATATATTGAGATGGTTAAAATGTTTTGCATGCATAATTGCACATAAATGAAATGTGACTTCTTAATTGATGTCGAATCTTGGGACTACGGTCCGATGATAGTAACTATGATTGATCGAGTGCATGCAAATATGCATAAGACATTCCTTTGCATGAATTTATGAAAGATAATGAGAGTTGTGACGAGTAGTCAACAATGAGTAAAGAGCTTCATGCTCGAATCTCGATTGAGCCTCGAGCTCAACGACAATGAGCCCTTTATGGGACGATTTACAATGAGTCCTTTATGGGACGATTTACAATGAGCCCTTTATGGGACGTTCACAATGAGCCCTATATGGGACGGTTTCAATGAGCCCGATATCTATTGGTGCGGGACAGTTTAGACACTCGGTCACAACAAAGTAATTAAATGGAAAGTGGGTTTCATGCACATATGCATAACATGATTGATTTGATTATACGGAATGTGATTGGTTGAATTACTTGTATTGAATGGGACCGCAACACTCGTATTGAATGGGAATGTGACATTGTGTGTTGAATGGGAATGATAAACTTGATTGAATGATCAATTTGATTATATTGAAGATGACATTGTATCGACATAATGAAAATATGAAGCTGTATGTGAATGTGAGGTATGATAGGGAATATGACATGTGACTTAATGGAAAATGAAAGTATGTGTTAAATGTTATGTGATTGGATGGACCATCGATGATGGTCACTCACCGAGTTCATAAAACTCACCCAAAATTTGCATCTATTTTCAGGTCTTGAAGAATACCCGTTTGACACGGAGTATGTCTCTTGAGGCGATAAAGGATAGAGGTCGGGATCAGTCCGGTATGCGCATTAGTGTCTTATCAAATTGTGTTCGCAATCATCGTATAACAATGCTTTATATTTCTCTGAGCCCATATTGGTTTTAATGTTTTACTCATTGAGTGATTGTAAATTATTCTCGGATGGTGTAATAATCGAAACCGGTTTATTATGAACATGGGTGTTAGTTACTTACTTTTTTTGCCGCTTAACGTGGAATCAATGGCTTCCAAACAAAAAAAGTATCTTGAGTTTTAATCGGTCGATGTAGTACGCCACCCTCGCGGGGCACGGACTCGGATATCACCAACGATATCGGGTTCGGGTCACTCGGGAGTGGGGTGTTACATCTACCCATGTCCATTTGAAGAGACATTATGTCCGCTGGGAGGACCTTCACAGGTCACTTACAGAAATGTGAAATTTTGCCCCTTTAGACAGCAAAATCTCTCCTCGAAATCTTTATAAAAGTTGTAGAACTCAAAGTCCTCTTTGAAAGCATACTTAAATGACCTCAATCCGACATCCACAGAAAAAGTTATGCCTCTTGCTTCAAAATCTATCCAGTTGTATCCATATTTTCTAAATTTCTAACTCTTTACTTACTACATTCAACAACTTATGCTTGGTCTATCATTTCTAGTTTAATTACTCATAATTTGTTGGGACCCGATCCGGGAACCGGATCCCAACCGAAAAGCAGAAAGACAGAAACGAAAACGAAGTGGCAGATAGCTAAAACGAGACAAAAGTGAAAGCAAAAATAGCGAAACGAATCGAATAAGCGAATCGGATACGAATAACAAAGCGGATAAAACGAAATCGAATCATAAAGCGAAAACGGATCAAACGCAAATCGGATATCAAAACGAATACACATCAGAATTGAATGCGAAAACGAATTGAATATAATACAAAAGTGAATCGAACTTAATTAAATGCCAACATCCGTGGGAAGCACAAAGTATGGACAACTTATCGCGTTGGATAACCTAGACTAACCATCCGAAACCGGTATAAATTTTTTTGCCATACATTTCTGTTCTCTTTATTCAAACTCATTCAAAACATAACCAATCCATACAATTTTCTTTTTGGAAACTCATCCGCGCACAAATTTCAATTCACTTAAATCTCAAACAACATTTCGATTCATATTATTTTTCTTAACCAATCACATAAATCCCAAAAATTTCATCTTCTTAACTAAACACTTATCTTTAACAAACTAACTTCTTATTCTTATTCTTATCTTAACCCAATTTTTACATAAAATCAGGCAGCATAACGGTTGTATTTTGACAGCCCAAAAATTTCTGCAAAGGCAAAAACACACTTCTATATCACAATCCAACAACACAAATCAACATCGGACCTCCCGTCCGGAATCTGAAACACCAGCAAACGTAAACCTATATCTAGAACACTTCATAATCTCATTCCCCAATACATATTTCAATCCGAATACAATTCACTCATATTCATATACATTCACCATTTCTACTCATAATCATATACAAACTCGATTCCAATACTCGATTCCATACACACAAATCCATAATTCATATACACATCCATACTTCAATTTCAAACATTTATTTACAAACCAAACTGAAAATGCTACAATTTTTCATGGCTTCCTATGTAGCATCCCACTCCCACGAGACCCGAACCTGACATCGACGGTGATATCCGAGCCGCGACCCGTGAGGGTGGTATGCTAGAAACATCAATCTGATTTAAAACTTGGTAATATATATATATATATAATTTTAAAACCCATCGAGGCGCCATTATCGATAAATAATTTGGGCCCGTTCTAATCTGAAATCATTTTCAATCGTAACATTATTTCGTAATCAAATTACAATACAACATTAATCAATCGGGCACTCCGCAATACCATTCTGAATCTTGCGAAAATACAAATTTACATATAATTCAAAAGACACAAATGCGACGTGAACGATCCGACCTTAACTCGACTTGCAATTGGTAATCATACTCCGTGCCCAACGGGTACTCTCCGATCCACGAAAAATATTTGCAATTTTGGGTGAGTTTGCGAACTCAATGAGAAACCATCATCGATGGTTCACTCAATTCATGCATAAACAAACAATTTACCAATTATCACATACAATCACAATTCACAAATGTAAGGCGTACGCGCTTTCATACGATCCACATTTAATCATACCATATATGCAATGCATGAGACCCTTTCCATTTTATTACGTTGTTGTGACCGTGCTTTGAGCTCAATAACGGTGAGCGATGGCTCTGAAATTTCGTTGGGCTTAAAGCCTAATACATTGAGCCGAGGCTCGAATCGTTGGACACGAGGTCCTCTGCGTTGGTGAAAGCTCTCATATACATTAGGCGTGATATGCTTACGATACGGTGGTTGCTCGGTCACAATTGCCTTTATCGATCATACTTTGATGCATGCAATGCACATGTTCCAATGTCCATTTACAAGTCAATGTTATTTGCGGATCTTGGACTTTCGGTCCCATAATTCAATCATATACATTTCAATTTATTGCATCCTACCATATCACATTGATAGTCACATCCCATGTATCAAAGCAGATAACTAACACTTCAATATCAATTTTCCATTTCCTCGGACCTTTGGTCGAGATCTCCAATGCAAACATTCACAAACAGCTTACACAAGTATCACTTCGATAACAAGTTTCCAATACTTCGGACACCTATGGTCCGAAATCATTCAAAAGCAAACCACATCATTTTCATCACATATAGATTGAGGAACCAACTAGGTTACTCACCTGTACTTCCGAGCTAATATCTGGAAGTCTCAGTAACGTCGGTAGATCGACGCTCCAAATGTGCCTCTATAATAATCGGAAAATATAATCATTACCTCATTCAATCGTAACTATTTAATAATGCATATGAAGCAATTTACAGGTGCACAATGCATGTTCATGATATTCCCGGCCCTAATCTCATTTTTTCTATTAGAAAAATCCGTCTAAAAATTAGAAACCTATTGGCGTTGACGGTGCGCAATTCGGACCTCTATAGGTCCCCAATTAAACAAAACAGTGATTAAAGGCTCCGTTACCCGGGGTCACGTCAATTTCCCGTCCAAAAATTCTCAATTTCTCACAAAATGAAATTAAACATGTCACAAATCCGATGCCTAAAAAATCAGGTCAATCGGACGTCGAACAGAAAAGAAATTGACAAAAGAAGCAAGAAATTCTAAAATACCAATTAACCAAAAAATAAGGACCACCTCATTTGGCGAGACGTCGCCCTAGCGAGGCCGACTTATCCAGCCTCGTTGCTAGGGCGAGGCGTCGCCCTAGCGATGCCGCCCCTTTAAGCCTCGTCACTAGGGCGAGGCGTCGCCCTAGTGACCGGGCGTGATTCCCATTCCTTCTCTCTCTTTCCTACTTCCAACCCAAATTTACAACAACAATAATTCTTAGCATACAAATCAGAAAAATACAAATTATACCTTGTTGGAAAGATCATATAAACCTCTACAATTCTTAAGAAGACCATAAAAATTAATTTCACCTCTAAGGGTGTCAAAAATCCCATCAAAGCTACTGCCTACGCAAAACCCATCAACACAGGACAGTACCTTGCAAATTCAAGAACTCACTGATTATTCAGCCAAAAATTACCACATAAATATGCTCAATAATTTCACAATGTCATCTACAACTTTCATGAACAACTCAAAATCAAATCCACTTGCTAACCAGGTCAAACAATTCCCCAAAGCATCAGCCCTCTGAAATCAACCAATCTGGACAGTAATTTTTCAAACAGCATATCTCTTAGCACAAAAGTCACAAAATTCACTACCTTATATCCCTGAAAATCTAAGATCTCAATCTTCAATTTTCATGAAGAACTCAAACTCCAATTCGATTTTTAACAATTTCAAAACTGTTATGGAAGCTACTGTCATGATCAGCCATTCACAATCTAGTTTAGGTTCAGTTTTTGTAAAATCGTAACTCCCAACTCTGACCTCTAAAAATTACACACCATATATCATTTTCAAGATAATTTCTTCCTCTACAACTTTGTAGAAGATCACTCACACCAATTCAGTCCAAAAAAATTGCTAAAATTGCTCCCAAGCAGACTGCTCACAAAACCAACACTTTGACTAGGTTTCTCCAAAAAGCATAAAACTAATCAATAGAAATCAGTTCATATCTCCCAATATACAACTCGAAAATTAGCAAGATCAGTGGAAATGGAAATCTAACTCAATATGCTACAACTTCCATGAAGACCATTTTCCCAAATTCCATCTCAATTAATTTAGAAAAATCAGCAAAATAATCAGGTCATATATGCTGGTACTGTTCACGGACCCTACAAATGTAAACTTTCCATGCAAAGATTCACCCTTCTAACATTACAATTTAACATCACCTATTTTACACAAAGTTGAAGCCAACATCCCAAAGTTTCATTGGGCACAAACCTCACCTCATTTGCTCACTTACACAATTAGTTATGATCAACACATTACAATAGGTCAAAGATTCATTTTCCAGCTTTCAACATTAACCTAACTCCTATCACTTCTAACACCAATAACACATCACTAAGCATCCATTTATACCTCTCATTCAACCACAAATTCATCACAACATATACTTATATGATTATACAAAAGTTGGCAGCACCCTCACAACACCACTTCCATACTTTATTTACATTTATCTAACATCATAACATCATTAACAACATGTAAATTCACAAGCTTCCACTACTCTATCCTCTTCCCTCACTCAAGCATGCATTAAACCCATTCAAACCTACCACTTTCATGATCAAATAAATGCTCAAAGGATTCCCATGCATGCTTCTAACTACCAAAAGAAGGAAAGCAAACACAACTCTTACCTAACAAGTTGCAAGTTCCAATTGCTTCAAATCTTCAAGTTCACACACCAACTTCTATATCAAACCTCACCTACGGCTATCACACCAACCATGCATATATCATCACCTTCACAAGGCTTCACTTGGTCTTGGTAGAGAATAAAGAGAGGCAAGGCAAGTAGCAAGGAAAAGCCTCTTATAAGGGTTGGAAAAGGAACATGCGAAGGAAGAGAACAAAGCACCCACGGATGATGAAGAACAAACCAACTTTCACTTTTGTTTTGTTTTAAAAGAAGAGCCGTACATGACAAGGGAACTCCAGCACAATAGATCTTTTAAAAGTGATTTATTGACTTCCAACTTGAAGAGTGTCGTAGGTGATAAGTATAAGAGACAAAATTAATCAATGAAAAGGGGACACTTGGCTTCCAATGGGAAAAATGCAATTTATCAACTAATCCTATTTAGTTAAGTACTAATTCCAATTAAGCTCCAATCATGACACTAAAATAATTTCCTAACATCAATTATCCACTAATCTCATGCCATTAGGCAATCCTGTTCAGCACAAAACAGCTCACTCAGTCAGTCTGTTGAAATTTTCCGATTCGGGCAAGAACCCCAAACCATTTTTTTGAAAATTACCTAAATTGCCCAAAATTGTAAAACATATGACAGTCCACTCCCAATAATTGTTCAAACACGAAAACCACATTTTCCACAACAAAAACACATTTAGGCCATTTACCGGTGATTTTGCCGGTCCGGGAATTTTCTCCGGACAATTCCTGAAAAATTCTTGAAAATCTCATAAAATGTAAAACACTCAATGACGCACTCCAAATAATTTTTCAAATACAATTATCCCATAAATTTCACAAAGAATCTCAAGTTGAAACCTAAGCCAGAAAATGTCATGAATGCATGTTTACCATGTGCAAGTGCAACAAACTATCAATCATAGAGGCTATATGCTGTATGAGCATGCCGAGATATAATTTAATACTCCTGACCCGACCAAATTTACTAAAATATCCTTCCCATCGGAGATGGGATGTTACATCCTAAGCCATAAACAATATCAGAATCAAAACACAAAATACAAGGTGTGCAAAAACGAACAGAAGTCTTAACATTCTTTCATTCGAACTCCATCTTATAACCTGAAGGTAGGGATGAAAGTGGGGTGAGCTCGACAGCTCAGTGGATAATACACTTATAAATTGAAACATAAGCAAAAACATTTTTCCAAAACGTTTGCTATTTATTTCTCAAAAACTTATAAGTTCATAATCCTTTTCACTTTTTCACAAACACTCATACTGAAATCTCTAATTTCCTTCTCAATTTCAACCCTCAAACTATTATTTCTCAAATTCCAAAACTTTTCAAAATTTCTAAATATGATCGAAAACATGAGCGTAAGCACGACGTATGCATCACTTTTAGAAAGAAATCAAACAAAGACATAACATTTCGAATAGTTTGGTTCGGTCCCAAAGCGAGCGTCATGCACATTCCACATAGCGGTCTGTGCGGTAAACAGTAAGCGAGCGTACTACACTTTCCGCATAGCGGTCCAAAGGTAGCCGTGAAGGAGTTAATCGAGACTCCGTGCCACTAGCGAAAGCAAAAGGAAAAGGCTTTAAACAAGTAGAGGCAGTCTAACCGACTCACAAAAGGACCTGACCAAACCCACATAACACATAAGCGAAAACGGAAATTCAGATTGCCCGAAGGCACTTTTCAAAAGTCTTGATTTCCTTTAAATTTCTCATATTTCCACATAATGTCAGACTTGATACACTCACATACATAATTCACATCAATTCATGTTGAATTTCACACTCAATATTCATCAATTTCATCACATAACAATCAATCCAATGCACAACAATGAATGCAATTTATTTCTTTCAAACATGTCTCAAAACGTATACAATTTCATAAAACACATTGCTCAAATTTTTCAGATAATTTAAAAACATAATTTTCATAAATCTTGTATTTTCTAAAATCATTTTCATAAAATCATTTATCAAAACTTTGCTTCTTGAATTTTCAAATTCACATTCTTAGCTTACAATTCAATAAATAAATATATTACCCACCTCAAATCGATGCGAGAAACTTGTTCCAAGCTTTAATTTGGCCATTTCTCCTTTATTTCTTCTAATTTAACATTCCCTAAAGCAATTTCATCAAAATTCAACCTCATAAATAACTTAATCCTTAAAATTGATGTCATAACTCATCAATTCATACTAATTTCAAGATATTTAAATCATCAATTTCTAAATTCCCCAAATTCCCAATTTGACCTAAACCGAATTATTCAAATTCAATACCATAAATAACAATTTCTTCAAATTTGTTATCATATTTCACAAACTCATCATATTTCAAGCCATCTTAATCCAACAATTTCAAAAAAATCCCAAAGCCCCAAAATTTGACATAAATCCTACACACAATTATCCAAAATTGAACATCACAAATCATATAATCTTTCAATTGACTTAGGAATTCATCAATTCCTCATATATTCAAGCTATTGAACTCTCCAATTTTCAAAATCCCCAATTTCCACAATTGGCCTAAACCCCCAATTTACAAATTTTCAAATTAAACCTCACTTAAGGTATAAACATCAAAATTGACTTAAGAAATCTCAAATTCATCATTAATCCAAGCTATCTAAAGCATCAATTTACAAAAACCCCAATTCACAAATTTGGGCATAACCCCTAATTCACAATTAATCCAAAATTAAACATAATCATAACCTATTCTCTTCAATTAACCTTAGGAAAACTCAATCCATAACCATCTTAAGCTAAACCAACCAACAAACTCATCAAAAATTCAAAACTTGAAACTTTCTCTCACTTACCATTTTCTCCACCATTTTCGTTCTTTTCAAGCTCCAAAGTAACTATCTTCTTCTTGCTTCCTTCCCCTTTGAAAAACAACGAAAAACTCTTAGAAAACCTCCCAAAAATCGACTTGCTTCATCCTTCTTCTTCTTTCCCTCCATGGTCGACCCTTCTCTTCTCCTTCTCTCTATCTTCGTTTTTCTCTTCTCTTCTTTCTCTCTTATTTTCTTTCTTATTTTGCTTCTTATTTCATGAAGTCCCAGCCCCAAAAACGACAGCCTATGTGTGTTTCTGCCATGTCACTTAAGTGAGGGGTAATTGACCAAGTTGCCCCTCCTTTTAAGTGAAATCCCAAAATACCCCTGCACAGGATTTTCAAAATCTGATAGCTTGCGTCCTGTTTTCAAGCATCTAAACGAAATAATTTGGATAAACTTTCTTCTTAAAATTTGTTCCTCTAGATCATACGGATCCAACGCCACTAACCGCACTCAATTCGGATCTAAAACGAAGAAGTTATAGCCAAAATACTATCGGACCTGCGAAAAATCCGAGACTGAACATTATGCTAATTTAATTCCAGAAATTTGACAATCTTAGTGATGAAATTAAATTTCGATCCCTTCACGAGAGTTGTAGCCCCATATCTTAAATTTATTTGGCCTCAAGAATCAACTCAATCGGAGTTGTACAGATCCCGAATTTCGTAAAATACTGAACCATGTTCAGAAAATTATCCAACTTATAACCTATAACCAAATCTCTTACTTTGGTTCAATCAATCTCTTTCCATTTAATCTCCTAAAAACCATAATTCTTCATAAAAATGAAATTAATTGTCTTAGGAATCCAACGCTTTGAGAATCAAATCAATCGGATGTCGGACGAAGGAATTATAAGCAAAAGATTACAAAAGGGATTGGATTAAAAACAAAGTAATGGAACTTCAAAACCGAAATTTTCAAAAATCATATCTCTCGATCCCGAACTCGGAATTTGACAAATTTGGTGTCAATAAAAAGATCAAATGAATCTCTACAACTTCCCTGAAGTACTCAAAATCAAATTAGGTCTCGAAAGAGGCCAAAAACTCAATCAAAGATTCTGTCCAAAACAGCTTTTCCTAAACGACTTCCAATTTTTAATCGCTCATAACTCCTAGCCCCGATATCGAAAAATTGCAAACTTTATATCAATCGAAAGATAAAAACATTATCTAAAATTTTCATATAGACTACTTACTCTAATTCAAACTAAATCCGTACGACGAGTGGCCTCGAAGCATAGAACACACAAATCTACACTTAATAGTATTTTCAAAACAAAGCATATC
Organism: Erythroxylum novogranatense; assembly: GCA_029891385.1. Classification (NCBI taxonomy): domain Eukaryota; kingdom Viridiplantae; phylum Streptophyta; class Magnoliopsida; order Malpighiales; family Erythroxylaceae; genus Erythroxylum; species Erythroxylum novogranatense. The sequence continues at coordinate 10,108,787 of CM057231.1, read as the reverse complement.
TTCGAAAAATCATATCTTTCAATCCCGACATCGAAAAATAGCAAACTTTATGTCCACAAAAAACTCTCTACAGAGGCTACAATTTTTATGTTGATCATTTTCTCGAATTTTGCTTAAATCAAAAAGTCAACTTTTTCTTCAAAAAGTCAAACTCCAAGCGAACTTTGACTGATCATAACTCTCACTTCCGATATCGAAAAATATCAAACTTTATGGCTAAAGAAAACTCTTGACATAAACTACAAGTTTCCAGAAGACAATTTTCTCAAATTTTGCCTCAAACAAAAAGTCAACTCTCTCAAGTCAAACTTTCTATCTCCAAAAGTCAACTTTCTTATTTTTTTTTCAAATTCTCTCACTTTCTTTCTTTATTTCTTGATTTTCCACTCCCATTTCAATTAACTCATTCTCTTTCCTCTCATAATCCATATAACTTCATTCAAATATCAAAGTCCTCAAAACTAAACAATTCTTTTCTCATAAATTTTTCTTAATTTCAAAGAATTTTCTTAAATTCATAAATTGTCTCACCAATTTCTTTCTCATTAATATTCATTTTAATATTTCTAATTATCATCAAAAGTTCGGGGTCTAACATAATTTACCCACCATTCTTAACTCCATTTCAGCTCAATATCATCCATAACCAAATTATAATCCATGATTGATCATGAGCACTAAAAACATAATATATACATATATACATTTCATCATCAACTTTCTGCACATGTTCAACGTCATTTCCACTTTCATTTCACTTCTAACTACTATCTTAATTCTTCCCATTTCAAGACACCACATTACTCCCTTTCTGAAGCTCTATACTCATTTTAGTTAATCTCCAAAACACCCTAAAGAGATCCACATTAATACACCAAGAAAACCGAGCATAAAGCCCATTATCTATTAACTTTTTCTGCAGTTTTTCCTACACTATCTTTAATGATCATTCTAACTCAAATCATCTCAATAATAACTTATGAAATATTGATCGCCACAAACACAAAAACAAGACATGAGCATACCTAAGTTTCTCATTCACGTTTCAACATGTACCCATCCTCAAAACATGTTTCATTTAACAATAAAGAAGAGTAATGCTTTATACTTACTTGTTTACTTCAAGATCTTCAAATAATTCTTAACCCTAGCTTCTCCCATACATCCCACGATCATCATCTTGCCAAAGTAGAATAGGTGGGTTTTTTATCAAGAAGAAAAGATAGCAAGGACCTAGTGATGGAAAGGTTCAACTTTGATGCTTGGAGAAGAGATTGTCGTGAGAAGGAGAGGAAGATGAAGAAAATGAAGAAGATGAAGAACGAAAATCAAGAGAGAGCATTTAGCTAAAGAAATAAAATGAAAGACCAAATGGTTGTCTTTCATTTAGGCTATAAGAAAGTGAGGTGTCCGGCAAGGCAAGCGACACTTATCACTTGTCACATGTCACTACCTTATGGTCTTCACTTGGTCTTTTAAACAACTAGTCCATTCGTTTCCCCGTTTATAATCCAATTGTCTCCCAATTTTTCATGACACTTGTCATTAAATCCCAATGTCATTTATAAAAATTTTCACTGTCATTTGACTCTTATTTTTACTAATATTCACTAATTGTTCTACCACTTGGCATTTTTTCTAGTCAAAAAAACCCTTAATTCTAGAAAATTCTCATATTTCACCAAAAATTATAATTCACTACTTATACACTCTAACTCAATTATAAGACACATAATCCATAATTCACATTGTAATCGCATTAAAACAATCATTTATACTCGAAAAATGTCAAATGAGTGCATGAATAATTCATTGTAATGTGTGCAATAATCAAATTCACATGTGTGTATGCTTACATTATGCATAAGCTTGAAATGCATTTTTTATCTCTCATTGCTATTTCTCAATTATAGAAATCTAGGTTTCTAATCCTTTATATGGGAACGAGATGTTACATTACCATTGTCTTTTAGTTGATATAAAAGATGATATTTAAGTTCTGCACAAAATTTAGTAAATTGTCTACTTTCAGTAATATGAATAGACATCTCCTGGCCTCCCACACGCAAGTCTTAAATGCCAAGGTCTAAACCTTTGACTATAGTTCCCTTCTCAGATTAACCCATATTAAAACCATAGGGCTGTGGAGACTCAAAACGATTAAAAGAAGTTCAAGAAAAAGTGCTTGCAATATAATTGGAAGCCAAAATGCTATAAGAGCATCAACTGTCCAATTCACAGTCTACAGAAACTTCAGAAAGTGCAGTATTTAAGACTTATCGTTCCACCCCCAACACCAAGTCCTTATTTGCTAGTCATAATGATCCGTTTCCATTTAGAAATATAATGAACCTAAAAAGAGAATAACTTGATCAACTACATTTGGATAATGCAAAAATATGAACATAACTTAACAAAAATAAAAATGTCTTTGTTAACATTTTGCTCATGAAGCCTACTATTGTATTGAAAATTGATGCTTTTTTCCTATATTCTTAATCATCTTGAGTACACAAATTTTGATGAAATTTGGTAAATGAAATAATAGCTCCTGTTGGGACCCGATCTAGAGACCGGCGGCCCAACCCGAAAATGGAAGACGGAACGAATACGAATCATAAAGAGGCGGAACGAATAAAACGATTGATCACAAAGCAAAACAACTCATTAACGAATCGAAAGCCAACTTGGAAGCAAAGCGTACAACAAAATCAAATCGAATTGGCTCGAAGACAACCAAACAAACGATTCAATCGAATTGAAACACAATTTTCGACATCCGCATAAATATCTTAGAAAAGCGTCAAAATGGTCGCGTTGGAAACCTTAGACTTAAATTGTCCAAAATCCGGTATAATTTTTTTTCCTTTTCTTTTCTCTCTTTTCTCATTCCTCAATCCAAATACATTCACATACAATCGCACTATCCAATGTCCAATACCCGTTCATTCACATTTTTCCATATACAAATCATGCTTATATCTCAGTTGAACATACACAAGTTATATAACATATCCATGTGCAATACCATAACTCAATAGCCTCATCCAAACCTCATAAATACAATTACGATTTATACACCATTTCATAAATCAAAGCTTTATACAAATCATAGTGGTATTTTCAAGCCTTATACATTACCCATAACCCTAAACCAAAGTACACAATACACAACGATTCTAGACTTCTCAGCAACCATCTAACTTAACAATAATACAATATAAACACATGCAAACATAAATCTTCATTTTCTTTCACCCGATCTTCTTCTCATCACCTGTGGATGGGAATGAAAGGGGGTGAGCTTCTGACTTGTGGGTAACAGTTTATAACAAATATATAAGCAAAATCCTTGAAATTCTTTTTCTTTTCTGATCTTAGAAAACATTTCTTTGAAATCCGTAAAGCACATTTTCTAAAAATTCCGCTCTTGCTGTAGTCAAATCACAATTGCAAAACTTATGATTTTTAGGTTTTCAGCCATAAACCCATAGGTTGCTAAACATGAATGCATCAACTTGACAATTCATAAATGCAATGACAAACCACATATGCAATGCACAACACATGGGTCGAGAGTTCCGTGGAACACAACGAATAAACCGAAGTTTATCGTAAACACAATGAGTCCGATTTCTCAGGATCTCGTGGCCCCAAGAGGGCAGTCGGGGGAAGGCTATACGTCGACGTGCACGTGACTAACACAACGTTCCTCTCTCGCCCAAACAAAAGCACATATTTATGCTCAATCAATTTATCGAATGCTCTTTTCCAAATATACGAAATGTCATGGAATCTTTCGAGGCATAACACAAATGTATTTTGCATTTCATCAAAAGTTCATGTATGGAATCAACAATGATTTTTCAAATCATTCACACAATGGTGCAACATTTATGATGTAATTGAAATCGAAAAATCTCTTTGTTTAAAGAAAGCATTAGTGGCTTATAAATTTTATTATAAACAGGTACCCACCTCGAATCGATGCTAGAAACTTGTTCCTCGCTCCAATTTGTCCATGGATTCCTTCTTTCTTCCAATTTAACTTTACCTAAAGCAATTCCACCCAATTTCAACATCATAATTAACTTAATTACTCAAATTGAACTTAGAAAACATAAATCCCTCCTATATTCAAGCTTTCTAAATCATAAATTGCCAAAATTCCCCAAATTCCAAATTTGGGTATAAATCCTAATTAATTTCCATCCAAAACTAAACCCATAATATTAAGCAATCAACAAAATTGACTTCATACTCCACAAACTCATACCATTTTTCATAATTCTAAACCAAAACTTCAAGAGAAACTCAAATCTTAAAAATTGCTCTTACCTCATTTCTCCTCCATTTTCGGATTTTCTTGGTTCAAGATGAAGCTCTCTCCATCCTCCACCTTTTTCTCTCTTGGAATGACATCAAAATTTCTCTTCAAGTAGTAGAAAAATCGAGCCCTAGCTTTCTCCCCTTTTCTCTCTTCTTCTCTCCCGAAGCTCCTCTCATTCTCCTCTCTTCTTATTCTTTTCTTCTCTTGCTGATTTTCTGTCTAAGTGTCATGCATTATCATTATATATACTAAAGCTCTTATTTACCAACTTGCCATTAATGAGTGCATAATGTCCAATTTGCCCTTACATGTAAGTCTTATAACATAACAACTTAAGTGATCTTCCAACAATGTCCTTCCTAAGAACTGACATCTTGTCTCCTTATTTCGATCAGGTAGATGAAGTCATTTGACAAAACTTTCTTCTATAGAAATGTCCCTCTATGTCTTACAAATCCATCGCTTCAAGAATCAGATCAATCGGAGCTCTATAACTCAAGATATCTCCAAAATACTGAAATTTGTTCTTCAGACCCGAGGCTGAACACTACACCTAACTTCCGACCCGCATTTGGAAGTCTTAGAGGCTAAATTATAGATCGGCTCCTTCATAACATTTGTAAACCCATGTCTCTATTTTCATTTGCAAAAAGAATCCGATCTATCCGAGCTCTAAAGATCAATATATCTCCAAAATACTGAACGATGTTCAGATCATTACAAAACTGAAACTGAACACTACATCTAATTCCGACCCGAATTTGAAAGTCTTAGAGGCGACCTTGTCGATTGGATCCTTCAGATTAATTGTAGACATATGTCTCTAGTTTAACTTTCAAAAAGAATCAAATCGATCGGAGCTCAACCGATCGAGATATCTCCAAAATACTGAACACTGTTCAGCCATTACAACACCGAGACTGAACACTACATCTAACTTCCGATCTGAATTTGAAAGTCTTAGAGGCCACATTATAGCTCGGCTCCTTCATAACATTTGTATCCCCATGTATCTATTTTCATTTGCAACAATAATCCGATCTATTAGAGCTCTATAGCTCCAGATATCTCCAAAATACCGAAGTCTGTTCGGCCATTGGAAAACTGATACTGAACACTACATCTAAATTCCGACCTGAAATTGAAAGTCTTAGAGGCTACATTATAGCTCGGCTCCTTCATAACATTTGTATCCCCATGTCTCTATTTTAATTTCCAAAAAAAATTAGATTGATCGGAGCTCTACCGATCGAGATATCTCCAAAATACTGAACACTATTCAGCCATTACAACACCGAGACTAAACATTACACTGAGCTTCCGACCTGAAATTGAAAGTCTTAAAAGCTACATTATAGCTCGGCTCCTTCATAACATTTGTAGCCCCATATCTCTAGTTTAATTTGAAAAATGAATCAGATCGATCGGATGTCGGACGAAGAAGTTATGGCCAAAAGAGTGAAGGGAGGTCAGAGCTCGGCCAGAAAATCAAAGCTCGGCCAGAACGAAGATCGGTCTGCCAACAGAGGTCGGTCTGTTAAGTCAAAATGACTTTACATAAATATGATTTTGATGTATAATAAAAAGAGATAAAATAAAAAGAAAAACAAAATAACCGAAGTCGGATACAAACGCATTACGCATTTAACTCGCATACGCGAAGTTGAAATAATCAAGTCGGACACGTAAGAACACGTATTTAATTAAGACACAGACGAAGTTGAAACAGTTAAAGTCAACACAGATGAAGATGACACAAACGATAAAAGACACGGGAAAGACGCAGACGCAGATGCAAAGCAGACGCAGACGCAGACGCATACTCAAATGCAAAAGCAGACGCAGACGCAGAAAAGAAGCAGACGCAAGAGTCAGTTCGAGTCAGTTACAGAACTCAACTGATTAACCGTTTCTTTTCAAGATTCAAGAATCAAGAAGCAGTTGGAGACGAAGGCTATAAATACAAGTCGAAGTCGAAGATTTCAAAGTTACAGAAAGTTACACAAAAGTTACATAAAGTTACACAATAGTTACAAAAAGTTACATACATACAGATACTCACACAAAATAGCGAGAAAAATTACTACGTGAAAAAGTGATTTATTGAGTGCTATTTTTACGTAACAAAGTATTCAAATATTTTTCCGAGAAGAAAAGTTGTGCAGATAACTCGCAGAGGCTAAGTGTGAAAGAATCTGGTTGTAGAGACCAAGAGGCTCGTGAAAGAATACTTGTAACGATTGAAGAAATAGTGAAATCTCGTAAGAAACTCGAGGATCGGACGAGCCCACGGTTTGGGGTGAACCAGATAAATCTTCGTGTCTACCACTCTTACTCTCTATCTCTATTTTAGTTTCAAATTTTATCATTACTTACTTTTATATACATAGTATTGAAAAGTTTGATTAATCGAATCTATAAAAATTCAGAAAGAATTTTATTTCTAACAAATAGTTCAAAAGATTTATAAAAGGGAATACACAATTTAACCCCCTTCTCGTGCATTCTAATATCATTTTCTAAGTCTGTATTAACGTGTGATTCACTTCAATTGGTATCGAGCAAGGTATCCAAGAATCACTTTGGCGAAGTGTGGATTAAAGATAATGGCGAGTCACATGTATACATCATTCAAGGAGCCTCACCACTAGACCTCCAAAGATTCAACGGAGAAGACTATCACCATCGGAAAGATAGGATGCGGCTATTCATCGAATCTACTCATGTCGACCTTTGGGACGTAATAGAGAACGGACCTTATATACCTGTAGATGAAGAAGGCAATTTTATTCCACGAAACAGATGGACGGCTGATCAGAAAGCAAGAATACAGCTAAATTCAAAGACGGAATTTTTCTTGACGTGTTCCCTAAGCAGGAGCGAGTACGACAAAGTCTACGGATGCGACACTGCAAAAGAGATGTGGGACACATTGTCCATTGCTCACGAAGGCACAAGCCAAGTTTAAGAATCCAAGATAAGTATTCTTGTGCATCAATATGAACTTTTCAGGATGGAAGATGAAGAATTTATTGATCAAATGTTTGGAAGATTTCAAACAATTGTCAATGGATTGAAAGCTCTTGGAAGGACATACAACAATCAAGATCATGTTCGAAAGATTCTAAGAAGTCTTCCTAAGAGATGGAGACCTAAAGTTACTGCGGTGCAAGAAGCCAAAGACTTGAGCGTGTTAAAGCTGGATGAGTTGCTAGGATCTTTTAAGATTTATGAAGTTGAACTCAACGCTGAAGACAAGCCCAAGCGGGACAAGTCGAGCAATCAAGGCCGGAAGAATTATAAGACTCGAGAAGGAGGAAGTCATCAAAAGCGTTGAAAATGAAGAATCAAAGGATGATAACTCCACCAATCGTAATCGAGTCAAGTGATGAAGATGACGAATTATCTTTCATCTCCGTAAAGATAAGACGATGTGGAAGAAGAAGTCCAGAGGAACCGACATTCGTAAAGAATGGGAAAGATGAAGCTAAACCGAGAAGTCTTCTATTATTTGCTACGAAAGTGCAATCACCGACACTATAAGTCCGAATGTCCTACTCTCAAGAAGAAACCAAAGAAGAGTAGAGAAGACAAGAAAAGCATGATGGCAACTTGGGAGGATCTAGATTCATCTGAATCAGATATAGGTTCCGAGTCATCAAAACATGCGAACATCTGCCTGATGGCCGAGGAAGATAGTGATGAGGAGGTAAAATCTGACTACGATAATTTGCATAATGCATACTCAGAACTGTTAGAAGATTCTCATGCTATTCTGAAACAGTACAAGCTGTTAAAGAAAAAGTATGTAGAAAATATTAGACATACTGAGGTAATAGAGAGAGAAAATATTTGTTTAAAGAAACAATTAGAAGATAAAAGGAAGTTTGTAGACATATCAGAAGAAATCAATCAACTTAAACTAAGGATTAAGAATTTATCAGCTGATTTAGCTACTTTCACAGAAAGTACAAAGAAAATGAATGAAATGCTAAGAAAATGTAGACATCCGAGTGATAAGACTGGATTAGGGTTTACAGGAAACAAGACTCAGTCTCGTAAAAAATCTGTCTTTCAAAAAGGAAGTTATAGGATATTTCATTTTAATCAACGTCCTAGTTATATGCATGAAAGATCACATCATATGCATACTACTAACTGTAAAGGACCCAAGAAAATTTGGGTACCAAAAAATAAAATAGTTTCTCCTGCAGATATCCTTCCTTGGAAGATACAGCAAGCACCATTGGTATTTAGACAGTGGATGCTCGCGACACATGACGGAAAGAAAGTCTATGTTCCTAGACCTTCAGTATAAGAAGGGAGGATCAGTAACTTTCGGAGACAACCAGCAGGGCAAAATTATTGGAATCGGGAAAATAGTTACATTCAATCAAAATCTTTGTGAAGTCAGAAACAAAGATGGGTCTATACTTTTCTCTGCCAAGAGAAGAAACAATCTTTACAAAATCAATTTAGAAGATTTTCAAAGTCAAAATATTTCATGTTTTCTATCTTCTGAAGAAGAAAGACTAATCTGGCATAAAAAGCTAGGTCATGTCTCTTTGAAACATATTTCAAAATTGGTAAAACATGATTTGGTAAGAGGTTTACCAAAAATAAGTTTTGACAAAAAAAATTTCTGTGAAAATTGTTTGAAAGGAAAACAAGTTAAAACCTCTTTTTCCTCTAAAAGTTTTGTAACCTCATCGAGACCTTTAGAATTGTTACATATGGATTTATTTGGTCCAACAAGGACATTAAGTCTTGGCAGAAAGAAATATGAACTTGTTATTGTTGATGACTTTACTCGATTTTGTTGGATATTATTCTTATCACACAAAGATGAGTCTTTTAAGTGCTTTAGAACCTTATCCAGAAAGTTACAGAATGAAAAAGGAATGTCCATAGCCAGTATCAGGAGTGACCATGGTGGAGAGTTCGAAAATGAGAAGTTTAGATTATTCTGTGAGGAGAATAGAATTTCCCACAACTTCTCGGCCCCTAGAACTCCACAACATAATGGAGTTGTTGAAAGGAAGAATAAGACGATTCAAGAGATGACAAGGACCATGCTATGTGAGATGAATCTTCCTAAGTATTTCTGGGCAGAAGCTGTGAATACAACATGCTATATTCGTAATAGAATTGCTATGCACCCATGTGAAGAAGACTCCTTATGAGTTATGGAATGGAAGAAGACCAAGCATATCTTACTTTCATCCATTCGGTGCAAATGTTCCATTCGAATACGAAAGAGTCATTGGATAAATTCGATTCAAGACCTATCCAGAATCTTTGTAGGCTACTCATCATCGCCTAAGGCATTTCGAAGTTTACAACCTTACTTCAAAGGCATTGAAGAGTCCATCCATGTCAAGTTTGATGATAGCTCTCAACCCCATAAGGAAGATGACATGGAGAATGAAGGTCCTTCAAAGAACTCAGATGATACCTCAGAAACTCCTTCATCAGACACTCATGAGAACAAAATTGAGGATATTCCAGAAACTATTGAACTAAGACAAAATTGGAAGTATAAAAGTTCTCATCCAGAAGAGTTAATTATCGGTGAGACCTCGAAGGAGTTAGACAAGGTCCGGACTCGTAAGAGAAGCTAATGTAGCTTTTATCTCTCAAGTAGAGCCTAAGAAGGTTGAGGAAGCTCTTCAAGACGAAGCTTGGGTGTTAGCCATGCAAGAGGAGCTGAATCAATTTACTAGGAATAACGTCTGGTCCTTAGTTTCGAAACCACCTAAGAAATCCACTATAGGAACCAGATGGGTTTTTAAAAATAAGTTGGACGAATCAGGAAGCGTGAGTCGAAATAAGGCTAGATTAGTAGCACAAGGCTATAATCAGCAAGAAGGAATAGACTACAATGAAACATATGCTCCAGTAGCGAGACTTGAAGCTATAAGGATTTTGTTGGCATATGCGATCTGTCATGATATAAAGTTGTTTCAGATGGATGTGAAGAGTGCATTTCTGAATGGCTTTATAGATGAAGAGGTGTATGTGAAACAACCACCGCTTCAAGATGTTAAAACCCGACTATGTCTATAGACTTCATAAAGCCTTATATCGGCTCAAGCAAGCTCCTAGAGCTTGGTATGATCGTCTGAGTACCTTTTAATAGAAAATGGTTTCAGAAAGGTCAAGTTGATAAGACGCCTTTAGGAAGAATTTTCGAATGATTTTATCTTAAATGCAGATCTACGTTGATGATATCATTTTGGTGCTACTTCAAAAGAGTTGTGCTTGAAGTTTAAGAGTCTAATGAAGAAAGAATTTGAAATGAGTATGATGGGTGAGTTAAAGTTCTTTCTTGGGTTGCAAGTTACAAACCAAGAGAAGATCTTCATTCATCAACAAAAGTATGTGAAAGAGTTGTTGAATAAATTTGATATGAATAACGTGAAGCCTATGGCAACTCCGATACATCCTTCAAACCTTTGTCGAAAGACTAACTTGGTAAGAAGGTGGATCAAACCCTATATAGAGGGATGATCGGTTCTTTCTTGTATCTTCATGCAAGTAGACTGATATTTTGTTCGGTGTATGCTTGTGTGCAAGATTTCAAGCCGATCCTAGAGAGTCTCATTTTATTCTTTGTAAAAGAATTTTGAGATATCTCATGTGTACTACCGATCTTTGCTTAATGTTCGAGAAAGGTAAAGATTTCGAGTTAATCGGATATTGCGATGCGTGACTATGCCGGAGATAGAATCGAAAGGAAGAGCACAAGTGGAGGATGTCACTTTCTTGGAGGAAATCTAGTCTCTGGTCAAGCAAGAGACAAAGCTCAATTGCTTTATCAACCGCTGAAGGTAATATATGTCCGCCGCAAGTCAGCTCACGACGTCAGGATTAAGTATCAACTCAAGACTATTCATTCAAGAAGAGGAGATTCCAATCTATTGCGACAACACCAGTGCAATCAATCTATCAAAGAATCCAATTCAGCATTCCAGAGTGAAGCATATTGAAGTCAGACATCACTTCCTGAGAGACTATGTTCAAAGGAAAGTGGTGCTTCTACAGTTCATTGAAACAGAGCTTTAGTGGGCAGATATCTTCACTAAACCATTGAGTGAAGAACGGTTCCAGAAGATAAGACGCAACCTTAACATGGTTATATTAAGTGAACGGTCAGGACTAAAGTAACGTCAGAACTAACAACGTTAGTTACAGTGAGTTACAGTTGGTAACTTCTCTCACAAGGAAGATTTTTGGAGGGAAAAATCTGATAATATCGAGGTTCTTAATGATTCTAGAACTCACCGGACTATAATCCTACAAGTAGACTGAAGGTGAAATTATAGCAGTCTTTTCATCATCTCCTGATGGTTCATTTCGGCTTTACCAATTCTCTCAAAACATCTCACTCAAAAAGCTCTCCAGAAGACAGTTTTTGCTCTATACAATGGAAGCAGCTATGATTTATGGAAGACATGTGAACTTTGAGTCACTAAGAAGAGACGGCATGGATGTAGAACCAGAAATCATAAGAGCTGGTTGGAGGAACTTCTTCCAGATGCAAGAACCGGTATACACGAATGAAGTATATGAGTTTTGGAAGAACGCTCAGCTAATAGACAACACTATCGTATCTTCTGTAGATAGGATATCTGTTGTTGTGACAAAGGAGCTTATAAAGAAGGTGATCGATTGTCCATCGGTTGGTGAGAAACTTTCTACCAAAGCCGGATGGATGTCCCAAGTCGGTATGAAAGAAGAAGATATCAGAAGGCAACTATATGGGACAAATGATCCATGGGAGAGGAAGACATCCAATTTGATTCCAAAGGCTAGGGTGCTTCACGCAATTTTGTTTAATTGCATTCTACCCATCTGGATGAACAATGTCTGTTCTACCTACTGAATCGAAATCCCATAGATCTATCTTTCTTGATCCTTCATTATATGATTAAGGGGATAAAGGAATCATCTAGTTATCCTTATGGCATGCTTCTGACGAAGAATTTTAAAGAATCGTATTAAATCGCACTCAAGGAAATAAGAATTGTTCTGTGAAGAGCAAGATCGATGCACACACAATACGCATTTAATGGGTCCGAGCACAGAGACAAAGACCAAGCCGACTCTTCAAGGAAGTCAAGAACCGAGGGGAGCGTATTGAAGAAGACTCCGCCTCAAGTTCTCAATCTCCGATGAGTACCAGATCGCCTATGGATGAACTAAGGAGAGTGTTAGGAAGACCTCTCATGAAACAGGCGAGTCCTCATCTCGAAGAAAGCTAACCCCAGAGGACAGAACAAAGTGCGCCAAAAAGACGAGGAGAAAGTCTTTTGAGCGAAGTTGTGAAGAAAGCAAAAAGATCTTCGAGGATTAAGACTCTGAGGCAACAAGAAGAAAAGATTGGCAGAGAACAGAGTCAAGAAGAAACCTCTAAATCTTGTGCACCCAGAGCCACAAGATCCTTAGTCTCTATTCTGGAAGAAGATACGACCAGAAAAACCAAAGAGACTGAGAGGAAGAGAAAATCAAAATCTGAGAGAGGAAAATCTCCAGCGAAGAAATCGATAAGACTGACTGAAGCAGAGGCAAAGACTAAGAAGGTTAGTCGAAAGAAGACCATTTCAACTGCTGAGGAAGTTAGTCAACATAAAGAAACTATTGATGTTGTTCGAGAAGAAACAGAAACTGAGCAGTATACAGTTCAGGAAACCCCTATTGTTCAACAGGAGGAACCAGTGGAGGAAAGCACAGTTCATTAAACACCTATTGCTCCACAGGAGGAGCCAGTAGAGGAAAGCCCGGTTCAGGTGACTCCTACTGAAGCACATCAAGAAGCAACAGCAGTATCAGATTCGGATGATGATAAACCGTGTCTGATGGTATACAACTACCATAAGTTTTTGAGGAAACAGAAGTTGAAGATCAAAATGGTGGAAGTAGTTACCAGACAAAGGACTGCTATTGCAATCGGTGTTCAACCAGTGAAGAAGATAGTAGCTGTGGTACGGCCTATGGAGATTAATAGTAACACATGGCAGTTACTCAAAGAAGATGAAAAGATCTTCTACGATACTTTGGGGTTTGCTGCTACTATGCCATATCCTTCAAAACGTCCCTGCCATCCGTGTACTATTTTCCCAATCACAGAAAACACAAAGATAATGGTTGCACCAGATATACAACCAAGATATCCACCAGATTTGACTAGGGGGAAGTCAAAATTATTTCCTGAAGATGATGCCAGTGATGATCTGTCCGCAGATCAAATTGCAGAAGAAGTGCGAAGAATTGATGAGGCATGCACTTCTGAACAAGATCTAGAAAAACCGAGCTGCAGCTATACTAATAAGGAGGAAGACTGTCCAGTAGGGGGAAGAATAAGAACATGAACATTTATTGAGTTCCTTGTTCAGACAGTTCTACGTATTAGCCCTCTGTCTAATACACTATCTATACAAACACAAGCATTACCCCTGCAAGGAAGACGATTCGATGTCGCCATTCCTTTTGACTTAAATCTTCCCGAAGTCAAACGCTCATTCGTCCACCTACCTTTGAGATCAATGAAGACTACACTCCATCCTCTGGATGCTTACACTACTTCAATTCCCTTCACTCCTCCATCGCCAGATGTTGATCAAGCCTCCTCATCGAATGATCCACCGATGAAGTTAGCAGATTACGTGGTGAACTCAACGACATGAAGGAGACGGTGAATGATCCGAAAAGATGATAGCAGAATGCCAAGAGCCGTAATCATTAATCATTTTTATTATAACAAATAGGGGAGAGCAGTAAAAGAAGAAAATGAACAGAAGAGGAGAGGATGTTCGGACAAAGAAGGTGACCACAGCAGATTTAAGAAAGGAAGAAGATAAGTTTTGTTTTATCAAGAATATCTCAGAATTTTGTTTTCTTTTCTTGTATATAATTTGTTATACTCAAAAGGGGAGATTGTTAAGTCAAAATGACTTTACATAAATATGATTTTGATGTATAACAAAAGAGATAAAATAAAAGAAAACAAAATAACCAAGTCGGATCTGACGCATTACGCATTTAACCTCGTATACGCATTTAAGTTGAAATAATCAAGTCGGATGACGCACCTGCATTTAATTAAGACATGTAGTTGTTGAATTAAAGTCAACATGCATTTAAGATGACATGACGATAAAAGACACGGGAAAGACGCAGACGCAGACGCAGACGCAAATGTAAAAGAAGACGCAGAGGCAAATGTAAAAGCAGATGCAGACGCAGAAAAGAAACAGACGCAAGAGTCAGTTCGAGTCAGTTACAGAACTCAACTAATTAACCGTTTCTTTTCAATATTCAAGATTCAAGATTCAAGAATCAAGATGCAGTTGGAGACGAAGGCTATAAATACAAGTCGAAGTCGAAGATTGCAAAGTTACAGAAAGTTACACAAAAGTTACATAAAGTTACACAATAGTTACAAAAAGTTACATACATACAGATACTCACACAAAATAGCGAGAAAAATTACTACGTGAAAAAGTGATTTAGCTGAGTACTATTTTTCTGTAACAAAGTATTCAAATATTTTTCTGAGAAGAAAAGTTGTACAGATAGCCTGCAGAGGCTAAGTGTGAAAGAATACTGGTTGTAGAGACCTGAAGAGGCTCGTGAAAGAATACTTGTAACGATCAAGAGATAGTGAAATCTCGTAAGAAACTCGAGGATCGGACGTAGCCCACGGTTTGGGGTGAACCAGGATAAATCTTCGTGTCTACCACTCTTACTCTCTATCTCTATTTTAGTTTCAAATTTTATCATTACTTACTTTTTATATACATAGTATTGAAAAGTTTGATTAATCAGAATCTATAAAAATTCTGTAAAGAATTTTATTTCTAACAAATAGTTCTGAAAAGATTTATAAAAAGGGGAATACACAATTCAACCCCCCCTTCTCGTGCATTCTAATATCATTTTCTAAGTGCTGTATTAATGTGTGATTCACTTCACGGTCGGCCATCAGAGGTCGGTCGGCCAACAGAGGTCGACCGGCACCCAATCCAAACTTCAAACTTCCAACTCTCATAAATTTTGACTCCGAGCTCCAAATTGGACAAACTTAGTACCGTTGGAAAGATAAAAGAGAGATCTACAATTTTCAAGAAGGACTGAAAGGCAAGCTCGGTCTTTAAAGGGGTCAAAAATGAGCTCGAAGATAACCGATCGATAATCTCCTCATAACTTTAAACAACACCTCAACTTGTAAACATCATAACTTTTGACCCTGAACTCCAAATTTGACAATCTCAGTGTCTATAGAAAGGTAAAAGAACCCTCTACAACTTTCATGAAGGCATTAAAAATCAGATCGACCTCTAAATAGATCAAAAACTCCACACAAAGTGACTGGTCAATCAGCTTCACACTAAACAGCATCAGAACTTCTAACAATCATATCTTTCTACTCCCTTGTCCAATATTTTCATGCTTTATATCAATGGAAACATAAAAACATAATCTACCACTTTCATTAAGACCACTTTGGCTAAATCCATCTAAATCAATATAGATTTGCCATTGAAGTCTCTAAACACCATTCCAATACATGAACTTCACATATCAACACATTAACTTCACATATTCACCCAATACCACAAACTCTTCAATTAATTCATCTCAAACACAATTCAACTCTCCAATAAACTATTCCAAAGCCATTTCCCCACATCAAACTCAACACCAAAGGATATGCGCATATACATTTCTCTTTTACAAAAGTCATACACAATCTTACTCTTAATAGCATTTTTCAAATCAAGTAAAATACACTTAACTTTTAAAGATCATAACTTTCAATCCCGATATCGAAAAATAGCATACTTTATGGCTACGAAAAGTTCTCAACATAATCTACAAATTTTATGTAGATCATTCTCTCAAAATCTGCCTAAATCAAAAGTCAACTCTTTACTCCAAATGTCAAATTTCTTAATTCTCCAAAATATAACACTTTCACCAATCATTTCTTGCTTTTCAACTTCCATTTCAATCAACTAGTTCATTTTGACTTTCATAACTCATACAACTCTACTCAAATTTCAAAATCATCAAAACCAATCACTTCATTTCTCATCAATCTCCTTTAAATACAATAACATCTATAACACAATACCTATACAAACACACTCATTTAATTCCATTTAATATTTCTAATTTCTATCGAAAGTTCGGGGTCCAACAATTCTCCCCCTCTTAAAAGAATTTCGCCCTCGAAATTTCTACTAAGACATTATCAAGTAACACAATCTCTTAACTAATTTCTTTCGAAAAGAGCTTAATCAATCACTTTTCTTATCTAATATCCTCATAATATATATTCTCAATCTCTTCACAATTTCTTAATTCTTAAGTCACATAGCACCCATACCATATCAATACATATATCCCTATCATCAAGCTCATCTTTCAAGTATTCTACTATTGCATCTCCTATATATTCAAAGTCAAATCATCCAAACTCATTATGAATTTCTAATCTTAAGTTCCATACACACAATCCTAAAATCAATCATACTATTGACACTTAAATCAAATAGTCACTGTAATTCCTCGAATAATTCATGAACACTTATTCACATCAGTATCACACTCTCACTAATTCAGTCATATAACTCATCACCTCAATCATACAATCATTTAGATTCGTCAAATAATTCATGAAAGACAGACACATCATGCTCACATTCCCACAAGATCAATCTTATCCTCA
Source organism: Erythroxylum novogranatense (assembly GCA_029891385.1). NCBI lineage: Eukaryota > Viridiplantae > Streptophyta > Magnoliopsida > Malpighiales > Erythroxylaceae > Erythroxylum > Erythroxylum novogranatense. The sequence continues at coordinate 10,091,724 of CM057231.1, read as the reverse complement.
CAAGCTCTTATCCATTTCTTACTCATACACATACGCCCAAGTAAGATCATATTACTGGGCTCTAATACTATAAATGTTGGGACCCAATCCAGAGACCGGCGGCCCAACCTGAAAAACGAAAGACGGAACGAATACGAATCATAAAGAGGCGGAACGAATAAAACGATTGATCACAAAGCAAAACAAATCATTAACGAATCGAAAGCCAACTTGGAAGCAAAGCGTACAACAAAATCAAATCGAATTGGCTCGAAGATAACCAAACAAACGATCCAATCGAATTGAAACACAATTTCTGACATCCGCAAAAATATCTTAGAAAAGCATCAAAATGGTCGCATTGGAAACCTTAGACTTAAACTGTCCAAAATCCGGTATAAATTTCTTTTTCCTTTTCTTTTCTCTCTTTTCTCATTCCTTAATCCAAATACATTCACATACAATCCCACTATCCAATGTCCAATACCCGTTCATTCACATTTTTCCATATACAAATCATGCTTATATCTCAGTTGAACATACATAAGTTATATAACATATCCATGTGCAATACCATAACTCAATAGCCTCATCCAAACCTCATAAATACAATTACGATTATACACCATTTCATAAATCAAATCTTTATACAAATCATAGTGGCATTTTCAAGCCTTATACATTACCCATAACCCTAAACCAAAGTACACAATACACAAGATTCTAGACTTCTCAGCAACCATCTAACTTAACAATAATACAATATAAACACATGCAAACATAAATCTTCATTTTCTTTCACCCGATCTTCTTCTCATCACCTGTGGATGGGAATGAAAGGGGGTGAGCTTTACAGCCCGTGGGTAACAGTTTATAACAAATATATAAGCAAAATCTTTGAAATTATCTTTCTTTTCTGGTCTTAGAAAATATTTCTTTGAAATCCGTAAAGTACATTTTCTAAAAATTCCGCTCTTGCTGTAGTCAAATCACAATTGCAAAACGTGTGATTTTTAGGCTTTCAGCCATAAACCCATAGGTTGCTAAACATGAATGCATCAACTTGACAATTCATAAATGCAATGACAAACCACATATGCAACGCACAACACATGGCTCGAGAGTTCCGTGGAACACAACGAATAAACTGAAGTTTATCGTAAACACAATGAGTCCGATTTCTCAGGATCTCGTGGCCCCAAGAGGGCAGTCGGGAGAAGGCTATACATCGACGTGCACGTGACTAACACAACGTTCCTCTCTCACCCAAACAAAAGCACATATTCATGCTCAATCAATTTATCGAATGCTCTTTTCCAAATATACGAAATGCCATGGAATCTTTCGAGGCATAACATAAATGTATTTTGCATTTCATCAAAAGTTCATGTATGGAATCAATAATGATTTTTCAAATCATTCACACAATGGTGCAACATTTATTATGTAATTGAAATCGGAAAATCTCTTTGTTTAAAGAAAGCATTAGTGGCTTATAAATTTTATTATAAACAGGTACCCACCTCGAATCGATGCTAGAAACTTGTTCCTCGCTCCAATTTGTCCATTGATTCCTTCTTTCTTTCAATTTAACTTTACCTAAAGCAATTCCACCCAATTTCATCATCATAATTAACTTAATTACTCAAATTGAACTTAGAAAACATAAATCCCTCCTATATTCAAGCTTTCTAAATCATAAATTGCCAAAATCTCCCAAATTCCAAATTTGGGTATAAACCCTAATTAATTTACATCCAAAACTAAACCCATAATATTAAGCAATCAACAAAATTGACTTCATACTCCACAAACCCATACCATTTTCCATAATTCTAAACCAAAACTTCAAGAGAAACTCAAATCTTAAAAATTATTCTTACCTCATTTCTCCTCCATTTTTGGATTTTCTTGGTTCAAGATGAAGCTCTCTCCATCCTCCACCTTTTTCTCTCTTGGAATGACATCAAAATGTCTCTTCAAGTGGTAGAAAAATCGAGCCCTAGCTTTCTCCCCTTTTCTCTCTTCTTCTCTCCCGAAGCTCCTCTCATTCTCCTCTCTTCTTATTCTTTTCTTCTCTTGCTGATTTTCTGTCTAAGTATCATGCATTCTCCTTATATATACTAAAGCTCACTCTTCTTATTTACCAACTTGCCATTAATGAGTGCATAATGTCCAATTTGCCCTTACATGTAAGTCTTATAACATAACAACTTAAGTGATCTTCCAACAATGTCCTTCCTAAGAACTGACATTTTGTCTCCTTATTTCGATCAGGTAGCTGAAGTCATTTGACAAAACTTTCTTCTATAGAAATGTCCCTTATGTCTTACGAATCCATCGCTTCAAGAATCAGATCAATCGGAGCTCTATAACTCAAGATATCTCCAAAATATCAAGTTTGTTCTTCGCACTGAGGTGAACACTACACCTAACTTCCGACCCGCATTTGGAAGTCTTAGAGGCTAAATTATAGATCGGCTCCTTCATAACATTTGTAACCCCATGTCTCTATTTTCATTTGCAAAAATAATCCGATCTATCCCAGCTCTACAGATCAAGATATCTCCAAAATACTGAACGATGTTCAGACCATTACAAAACTGAAATTGAACACTACATCTAATTCCGACCCGAATTTGAAAGTCTTAGAGGTGACATTGTCGATCGGCTCCTTCAGATGAATTGTAGATATATGTCTCTAGTTTAACTTGCAAAAAGAATCAAATCGATCGGAGCTCAACCGATCGAGATATATCCAAAATATTGAACACTGTTCAGCCATTACAACACCGAGACTGAACACTACATCTAACTTCCGATCTGAATTTGAAAGTCTTAGAGGTCACATTATAGCTCGGCTCCTTCATAACATTTGTATCCCCATGTATCTATTTTCATTTGCAACAAGAATCCGTTCTATTGGAGCTCTATAGCTCCAGATATATCCAAAATACCGAAGTATGTTCGGCCATTGCAAAACCGATACTAAACACTACATCTAAATTCCGACCTGAAATTGAAAGTCTTAGAGGCTACATTATAGCTCGGCTCCTTCATAACATTTGTATCCCCATGTCTCTATTTTAATTTTCAAAAAGAATCAGATCGATCGGAGCTCTACCGATCGAGATATCTACAAAATACTGAACACTGTTCAGCCATTACAACACCGAGACTGAACATTACACTGAACTTTCGACCTGAAATTGAAAGTCTTAGAAGCTACATTATAGCTCGGCTCCTTCATAACATTTGTAGCCCCATCGCTCTAGTTTAATTTGCAAAAAGAATCAGATCGATCGGATGTCGGACAAAGAAGTTACGGCCAAAAGAGTGAAGGGAGGTCAGAGCTCGGCCAGAAAATCAAAGCTCGGTCAGAACGAAGATCGGTCGGCCATCAGAGGTCGGCCGGCACTCAATCCGAACTTCAAACTTCTAACTCTCATAACTTTTGACTCCGAGCTCCAAATTGGACAAAATTGGTACCGTTGGAAAGATAAAAGAGAGATCTACAATTTTTAAGAAGGACTAAAATGAAATCTCGGTCTTTAAAGGGATCAAAAATGAGCTCGAAGATAACTGATCGATAATCTCCTCATAACTTTAAACAACACCTCAACTTGTAAACATCATAACTTTTGACCCTGAACTCCAAATTTGACAAACTCAGTGTCTATAGAAAGGTAAAATAACCCTCTACAACTTTCATGAAGGCATTAAAAATCAAATCGACCTCTAAATAGGTCAAAAACTCCACACAAAGTGACTGGTTGATCAACTTCACACTAAATAGCATCAAAACTTCTAACAATCATATCTTTCTACTCCCTTGTCCAATATTTTCATGCTTTATATCAATGGAAACATAAAAATATAATCTACCACTTTCATTAAGACCACTTTGGCTAAATCCATCTAAATCAATACAGATTTGCCATTGAAGTCTCTAAACATCATTCCAATACATGAACTTCACATATCAACACATCAACTTCACATATTCACCCACTACCACAAACTCTTCAACTAATTCATCTCAAACACAATTCAACTCTCCAATAAACTATTCCAAATCCATTTCCCCACATCAAACTCAACACCAAAGGATATGCGCATATACATTTCTCTTTTACAAAAGTCATACACAATCTTACTCTTAATAGCATTTTTCAAATCAAGTAAAATACACTTAACTTTTAAAAATCATAACTTTCAATCCCGATATCAAAAAATAGCATACTTTATGGCTACGAAAAGTTCTCAACATAATCTACAAATTTCATGTAGATCATTTTCTCAAAATCTGCCTAAATCAAAAGTCAACTCTTTACTCCAAAGGTCAAATTTCTTAATTCTCCAAAATATAACGCTTTCACCAATCATTTCTTGCTTTCCAACTTCCATTTCAATCAACTAGTTCATTTTAACTTTCATAACTCATACAACTCTACTCAAATTTTAAAATCATCAAAACCAATCACTTCATTTCTCATCAATCTCCTTTAAGTACAATAACATCTATAACACAATACCTATACAAACACACTCATTTAATTCTATTTAATATTTCTAATTTCTATCGAAAGTTCGGGGTCCAATAGCTCCATGCAGCATCTACTTGTCCCCTGAAGTTTAACTAATGTAAGTGTTTTATTGGAAGCCACATATAACGTGTTAATGTTAAATTTAAAAAAGTTAGTAATAAAGTTATTATCAATATATCATAAATTAGTTATGATTTATTTAAAGGTTGTGAAGTCAAATTTGAATTTAACAGGACTATAACCATATTACAACCCTTTATCATAGCCTTGGGGCCTCCTCCAACCTTTAAGTTATAGTACTTGAAGAACATAACAACCAATCAAAACTAAATAAATTTTATGTGTATAAAGCAACATCATCCACATGCTTCATGCTTCATGTTTCATTGTATTCCATACGAATAGTGGAACTTTTGCCATATTTTTATGCAGAAACTAATTGAATATATACATATACAGATAATCTTGAAAAAAAAGAAAGTCTGAGGCACAGATGAACTTTGTTTACTACCTCCAAACCATTTGGTAGGGTGTGAATTCACTCTTTGATATCTTTGCATTTCTAAATTGCCCAAAAAAAAATTTGACAATTGAACTTTTGGAAAGAATCACAAATTTTACAGCATTTACCAGTCGCTATGTATGATGAAAAAAGAACTTACATCTCTCATACTTATGCTTATAGCCTCAACCACAATGCATGCACAATACCCAGAAACTAAAAAAATAGGGAGGAATTCAAAACTCAACAAAGATGTAGAGCAAACAATCTTGTAGCAATTTAGTGGGAGACAAAGAATAGCAATATGACAACAATCTTGAATTCTTAGTGGATGGCCTCCTACCTATTGATGCAAAGTTGAGAGTAAAACCCACCATTCTAAAAAGAGTTGAAAGCACAAGAGACAAAGATTTAAAAAAAATACTTGAGATGGTTACACAGAACAACAAAGGTTGTGCATAACATGCCCAGAAACAAATGAAGATAAACGAGGAAGCTACTAGACAAAACTGTTGTAATAGTTCTAAAAGTAGATTTAGTCTTTGAATTTTGTTAATAAATCCCTATTGTTTAGGGAAGTTGATATGTTCTTTAGCTTACAGTGGAGTGCCTTTTATTTCTCATTTATGTTATTGTAAGGCTATATAAGTAGCTATATTCGCATTCAATAAAATTAGAGAGTTGTTCTCCCAGACTGATAATTTTCTTCAGCATTAACATTTCGTATCAGAGCCCAAAGTGAGGTTCACAAATTGTAGTCGCAACTCAATCATGTCTTCAGAAAACAATTATGTACGTCCAGCTCGATGGGCATTATAAGCATTGGAGCATGCTTATGGAAAATTTCCTTTGCTCAAAGGAATATTGGCACATAGTTGAAAATGGAGTTCCTGAAGAGGATGCAGCCCTCACTAATGTGGAATGGAAGGTGCTAACTGACCAAAAATTAAAGGATTTACGAGCTAAGAGCTATTTATTCTAGGCCATTGATCGCACCATCTTGGAAACCATTTTAACCAGGGACACAAACAAGGGTATTTGGGATTCCTTGAAGCAAAATTATTAAGTAATGTCCGAGTCAAGCGTGCACAACTTCAGGCTCTTCACAAAGATTTTGAAGTTCTGCACATGAAGGAAGGTGAAACTGTTAATGATTTCTTTGCTCGTACCCTTACAATTACTAATAGAATGCGTAGTATTGGTGAAAAGATGAGTGGTGTTACTGTGATTGAAAAGATTTTGCACTCTATGCCATCCAAATTTGACTATGTGGTCTACTTCATTGAGGAATCTAAAGACTTGGATCATACGAGTATTGACAAATTGCAAAGTAGTATCCAGGTACATGAACAACGTATGTCTAGTCATATCATTGAAGAGCAAGCATTAAAGATTGTTCATGAGGATCATTCTGATAGTTCTGGATGTGCCCGTGGCACCTCACGTGGAAGGGGAAGAGGACATAGTAGACAAGGTATGAATAAAGCTCTAATTGAATGCTATTATTTTCATGATCTTGGTTACTTTCAAAATGATTGTCCTAAGAAAAACAAGGACTCCAAAGCTGACTTTGTCGAGAAGGAAACGAAAGAGCTTGGTCCAATGGACTACATTAATGATGATAGATCTCATGAGGAAATTATTTGGTTCCTGGACTCTGGTTGCAGCAAACACATGTGTGGAAGGAAATATTTCTTTCGTACCTTGATGATACCTTCTATAAATGTGTTAAACTTGGCAACAATTCGAGTCTTCAAGTCATGGGGAAAGGACAAATTCACGTGCAAGTCAATAACCTTGCACACGTTATCACAGAGATATTTTACATATCTAGTTTTAAGAACAATCTTTTAAGTATTGTGCCATTTCAGGAAAAAGGATTATATATCTTAATTCAACACAACCAGTGCAAAGTATTTGATCCAGAGAAAGAACTTATCATCGCAACCACTATGTAACACAATCGCACATTTATTCTTCGAGCCATCATCACATCACCAAATCAGTCATGTTTCCATTCTTTTTCTCAAAATCAAGATCATCTTTGTCATTGTCGTTATGGGCATTTGAGTCTTGATGGCTTCAAAACAATCTTTCACAAATAGATGGATAAGGGTTTGCGATGATTGCAAAGCTCCAATCTTTGTTGTGAAGATTGCATGAAAGGAAAACAACACAAAAACTCTTTTCCACAAAAAGGCACTGGCAAATTCTCCAACTTGTCCATATCAATATTTGTGGGCCTATTTCTCCTATTTCCAAAAGCAACAAAAGGTATCTATTGACCTTTATCAATTATTTTAGTCACAAAACTTGGGTAGTTTTCTTGATAGAAAAATCAGAGAGTTTTAAAGGATTCAAGGTTTTCAAAGCAAAGGTTAAAACATCCATGGACACATCCATTTGAGGTTTACATACAAATAAGGGTGGAGATTTGAATTCCAATGAATTCACTAACTTTGGCGTAACCAACAGAATTCGACGTCAATTGAATATAGCCTATTCTCCTCAACAAAATAGAGTGGCGTAATGTAAGAACCTCTCAATCATGGAAATGGTTCGTAGTATGCTTTCGTGTAAATAAATGCCTAAAAACTTCTGGCCTGAGGCAGTTAATTAGACATTACATCTTAATCGAAGTCCCACCCTAACCATGCAAAATCAAACACTAGAGGAGGCATGCATGGAGTGGCACTAAACCCTTGGTTGATCACTTTCGAATATTTGGATGTCTAGTATATGTTCATGTTCCAGATGTAAAATGCACAAAGTTGAATGATAAAAGTTTGAAATGTGTCCTTCTAGGTGTCAGTGAGGAATCCAAGACATATCGTTTGTATGATCCTTTATCCAAAAAAATTGTGATCATTCGTGATGTCATTTTTAATGAAGATGCATGTTGGCCTTGGACACATGGTGATATTGTTCATGCTTCACTTGATTTGGGGAAGGAACATACAAATTCATTTGATCAAAATATTGCTAGAAATACAACGTCTCTTGCCTCTAGAAGTCTAGGTACTGAAGCTGCATCACTTTCACCTACAGTGATGCTAATGAAGATGCTTTTCCTACTCTTGATCATTTACCTGATCATGTAGCAACAAAACGTTCTTATCATGCGTGATTATCATAGTGGTGCTGGTCTTTTAGAGGAAGTACAAGGTAGTATCTTTGCTATATTTATTGATGAAGATCCCCTAACCTTTTCTGATGCATTCATAACAACAAGTGGCGACTTGCTATGGATGTCAAGATTGTTGCCATTCGAAAGAACAATATATGGGAGTTAACAGACCTACTCGAAGGAGAAAAAATAATTGGAGTTAAGTGGGTGTATAAAATGAAGCTGAATGAGCATGGTGAAATAAACAAATATAAGGCATGTCTTGTCGCTAAAGGCTACACCCAACAAGACAACATTTATTATTTTGAAGTAACCTGTTTGGACACTATCTGGTTTATCTTGCCATTGCAGCTCAAAAAGTATGGCCAATTTACCAATTAGATGTCAAATCTGCTTTTTTACATGGAGAGCTTGATGAGGAGATGTACGTTGACCAGCCACTGGATATGAAGTTAGAGGTGCAAAACATAAAGTGTATCAACTTCATAAGGCGTTGTATGGTTTGAAGCAAGCGCCCGGGCATGGTACAACAAAATCGAAGCCTATTTTGTTAATAAAGGCTTTAAAAATGTCCATATGAATACAACTTGTTTCTTAAACACACCTCTATTGATAAGATCTTACTTGTATGTTTATATGATGATGATTATGACTTCACTGGCAATGATAACTCCCTATTCAATTCTTTTAAACATTCCATGATGCAAGAATTTGACATGACTGATTTGGGAAAATTGAGGTTTTTCTTTGGTTTGGAAGTATTGCAACAAGACAATGGGATTTTCTTATGTCAACAAAAGTGTGCCCATGAAATCCTAGAGAGATTTCATATGGCTTATTGCAACTCAGTCCACATTCCCATTGTACTAGGATCGAAATTGATGAAGGATCTCATGAGAGAATATGTGGACAACACTCTCTATAAACAACTAGTAAGGAGCTTGATGTTTCTCACCTCCACCAGAATGGATCTTATGTTTGTTGTTAGTCTTCTTAGTCGCTACATGGAACATCCTACCACACTACATCTCCAAGCTGCTAAACGGGTGCTATAATATATTAAAGGAACTCTTAAGTTTAGCATGATTTATCTCCAAGGGGGCATCATCAGCTTATAGGGTACTTTGATAATGATTATGCAGGGAATGTTGACGATAGGAAGAGCACGCCTGGTTTTCTATTTTTATTAAGCTCTAGTGCAGTTTCTTGGTCCTCAAGCAAGCAACCAATTGTCACTCTCTCAACTACTAAAGTCGAGTTTGTTGTTGCCGCCTCTTGTGCATGTCAGGCCATTTGGTTACGAAGGATGATGGAGCAGCTTTGTCAAGAAAAACATTCTACAACTGTGATTTATTGTGACAATAAATCAACAATTAAGCTTTCTCGTAATCCTGTTATGCATAATCGAAGCAAGCATATTAATGTTTGATTTCATTTTCTGCGTGACCCCACTCAGGATGAAGTAATCAAGTTGGAATACAGTTAAACTCAATAACAACTAGCAGATCTTATGACCAAGCCTTTAAAGCTAGATACTTTTGAGAAGATACGGACACTGATGAGTGTTTGCAAGGATCCAAGAATAAACTGATCTGTACTTAATTTAAGGGAGGGTTTGTTGAAATAGTTCTAGAAGTAGACTTAGCCTTTGAATTTTGTTAATAAACCCCTATTGTTTAGGAAAGTTAGTATGTTCTTTAGCTTAACCCCACAAATACAGTGGAGTGCTTTTTATTTCTCATTTATGTTATTGTAAGGCTACATAAGTAGTTGTATTTGCATTCAATAAGATTAGAGAGTTGTTCTCCCAGACTGATAACTTTCTTCAGCATTAACAAAAACATGTTGTTGGAGAATATAAATGAGGGAGTTGTTGGAGAAAATAGATGGCAAAACTGCTAAAAGACAAAGAAAGATGAAAAGATGAGGGAGTTATTGGAGAAAACAGATGAGGAAATACTGGAAAATAAACAAGAGGAGTAATGTTAGGTTTTCAAATCAAAGTCATTTTTATCGTTCTTCTTTTTTTTCACAAAAATATTTTTATAGCAAAATCATTTTAAATATGAAATTCATTTTGTAACTAATATTTTATGGTTTTGTGTTTTATCTATAGAAAAATTTCAGAGTGAAAAGTCTTCATATAGGAAAATAAGTTAACAATTAGAAAACTTAGTTAAACATTTCACTACTAAAATAAGTTCATAATTAAAAATGTCACCAAATGTTTTAGATATGAATATAACACATAGCATATTCTAAACGTAACTAATAGTTTTAATGTTGAAGGTATATATGCTACATTATCTTTGGCTATAAATTGAAATTTGTAGCTAAAAATTTGTCTTTGGCTACTCAAAATCGTAGCAAAAGACTAAAATTTGTAATGAAAAGAACATAGCTAAGTTCACAATTGTTTTAGTGAATAAAACCACGATATAGTCGAGAGAGGTTACTGAATAATTTTTAAATTTATTAAATTAATAATTTTATAAGTGACAAAATCAATATATATGTCACACAAGTGGCAAAAAATTTATTTGATATGACCGTCAAGTTATCACAATTAATAAAGAGTTTAGCAACGAAAATTCAATATTGAAATGTTTTAGTGCCATTTTTAAAATTTTAATAAATATTACAAAATTAAGTAAATTTTATCTTTTAATTAATTCTTTTTATCAAAATATAAAGTTAGAATGACCTTTATATCAGCATCTCCTTCTTCAGAAGTTAAAAGGATATTATGTGAAGGAAAAAAAAAAAGGTCATAGGAATCTAAATGCCAAATGTAGTATTAACCTCAATAAATCATCAAGTTGTAGGAGGAAACTTTTGGCTTTAATTATGTCACAATGTATAACACATCGAAGATGACAAAATTTACACAACTACGGCTTTTGCATCTCCTCCGTACCTGCACCATAAAAGGAATCTTATAAAAGCAATCATGGAGTCCAGGAAGCCACGGAACACAACAAGAAAACATCTTTCTGGTCAGAGATTCAGAAACTATATGTCTAGCTTCACGAAGTAAGGAATTCGTACTATCCGTAGTACATATTGGCGGGAAGAAGTTAGTTGGTCTGATGACAGTTACGCTGTTATCAAAGAGTGGCGGGGATGACAGTTACGCTGTTATCCAAAAAAAAAAAAAAAACCTAATTAGGGTAATATACAAGGAAGAAGTTTCTTGCTTCAGGAGCCGAGTTCCATATAAGACTTCAGAAGAGTAGCGACCCGATTTGACAGTCGGGTCTTGGGTGTTTTCACCGACCCTTCGTCGACAGCAAACACTGCATGGTAAGTCATACTCAACTTAAGCAGAAATAAGCCACGTGTCAAAATATCCAATGATTTCGGACGACTGATTTACACTCTGGTGTTTTATGGTATAGTTTAGCAGAAAATTCTCCCGGATCTGTCCACCCTCTGATTAAAAAGCTTGAAGAAGGCTTCCACGCATTCAAGTGAGTTTTCAATTCTTCATGCTGATTCTGCAATCTAACGGTGCAAGATTGCATCGCGTGATGTGTGATGCTTTGCTTGTCATACTTCCTCCAGCCTATATGTACGTGTGACGCTCTTGCTTTTCTTCTCTGTCTCTGACTTGCTGAAACTCTCGTGCCCTCTCTCTGACTCGATTCTTTCTTTCTTTCTATTCTTTTTCTTTTTTATAGATTTGCTTTTGTGATCTTTGACTGATCGCTGATCAGATACAGAGGTGCAATATCTTTTTTCAGATATGGGACAGTGTTTCTGCAAGCCCCCCCACGTTTTTCCCCTCGCCGAACGAGACCTGCCCATAGCACTTCCTCTAATGCCGCCCAACGACCCCGTTCCTCCAGTGCCGCTTAACGACCCTGTTCCGTCAGCAGGGAATAGTCCTCCTCCGTCCGCATACCCTCGCTCCTTCTCTAATCCACTTCCGTCAATGCGTGACGACCCCATTCCGTTATTCATGAACGCTCCTCCTCGGCCCCCACACCGATTCACATCCCGGCCTGGTTCGCTGCCGTCAACGTCGTCGTATCAAGATGCCACTCCATCAGTCGGGAGCCTGCCTAGTCTTTCTCCTCTTGCCACCCACAGTCCTAATCCGCTTCCGAAGTCCACTTCACGCGGTAAATCAGTCAAATTCATCATGCCTCCACGGTCTCCGCCCCCCAGCTACCAGCCTAGTCCGCTTCCGTCATCGTCGCGCAACGACCCATGTCCTTCAGTCAGGGACAGTCATCCTCGGTCCTCATATCACAGCCCACGCGCAGAGATGCCACCGTGGCCGGCGGGAGAGTGCATGCCGAGGAGGACCATCCAGCGACCGATCCCGTCGATGACTCCACCACGGCACATTGCCAAGGCGCTTGCAAATCGGTTGAGAGACGGTAGGGGGCGGGGGATGCCGCCGATTCCTGAATCAGAGCAAGAACAGCCGCCGAGTCCAGAGTCAGAGCAACAACTGCCGCCGGACATGAACTTCGGTTACAGTCAGACGTTTGAAGCTAAGTATGAGATGAGAAAAACGCTGGGTAAAGGGGGTTTTGCCCATACTTTCTCAGCAAAAGTGAAGTTAGGTGAGCTCAGAGATCAGATTGTCGCGGTGAAGATGATTTCCAAAGCAAGGGTACAATCAAAATGATGTTTTCAATAAGTATCTGTGTTGTTTTAATGGTTTTGTTCTTTGCTAATGAAACAAAATGATGGAAGCAGAATGCTTAAAGTTGGAAGAAAACTCAGTGATTCTCAATCGTCACTGTTGAAACAAGGCACTCCCAAGAACCAAGAATCAAGAATCAAGTTCTTGATAGCAGCATAACTAACTAGTTTTCTTTCCCGCCAATTTTAGTAACTAACTTTTGATCACACCAACTAACTTCTTCCCGCCAATTTAAGTTACTGACTTTTGACTACACCAACTAATCTTTTTTCCCAATTTACTTTTCTTACTACAGAATCCTTACTTCTTTCAGTGGTTTGTCTTTCTTAGCTCCTCATCTTTGTGATGGAATAGATTAAATGTCTATTCTGTTAGACATTTTGGTTACAGATATCTTTAGGTGGAATCTTTTGCGTAATTGTTGCTACCTCATCGGTTTTGCAGTTGGCAACATCCGTAGCATATGCTGATGTTCGTAGGGAGGTAACCATAATGAGAGCTCTGTCAGGGCATAAGAATGTGGTCAAGTTTTACGAAGCTTGTGAGGATGCCGATTATGTTTACATTGTCATGGAGTATGTCTTCTCTTACCTTCTTCCCAAACTTTTTGTCTGGGTAGTTGACATGTTGATACTGGGCATGTTTCCTTTTCAATGTCACATGCAAACAGTTTTGTTGTACTGTCCCCTACGCACCAAAGGTTCTACTGATCGGAATCGTCAGCTTTCATTATTGTAGTTGCACAATTGTGACGATTTTTGCTTTGGTTTTATTTTCCTTTGGTATTTATTTCAGAAAGTGCGACGGTGGCGAGCTAGCGGAGAAGATTGTGAAAAGGTAGAAACGATGAATTTTCTGATATTCATTATTAATGTACATCAGATATCCCGAGGCTTCTTGGACGAGATGAATGATTACATAAGGTTCTTCTATGGTGCAGAAGAAAACGATGTAACGAACAAGAAACAAAAGCTCTAGTCGTTCAAATTTTGTCTGTGGTTGCGTTTTGTCATCTTCAAGGCGTTATCCATCGTGACATAAAGCCAGAGGTTTCCGCCTACAGCTTGATGATTAATTGTTCCTGCTAAATACTGCTTTCTGATATACGCATAATATTGATTTATCTTCTTTTCCGTTGACAGAATATCCTTTTAACTTCTGATGACCCAGACGCTGATATAAAGCTTATCGACTTTGGTCTTTCAAACTTTCTCAAGCCAGGTAATGATACAAAAATCTTACATTGTTCTGTATCTATTAGTTTCTTACCCTTTACTAACAAATCCATGCAGATGAAAAACTTACTGAAGCTATTGGAAGTGTATACCATGCCGCACCAGAAGTCTATGGGGAATGTTACAGCCTGCAGGCAGACTTATGGAGCATTGGCGTTATTACCTTTGAACTACTAAGTGGAAGCCGACCTTTCAGGGTATCAGGATCAAATGATTCAAAATTTCTTGACGAAGTGGTGTATTCTGATCCATACTTTGATGAGTCACGGTGGCGTTCTATCTCTCCAGACGCAAAAGACTTTGTCACGAGGCTCCTGAATAAGGATGGAAAGAAAAGAATGACGGCTGTCCAAGCTCTTAGTAAGTAAAATATGTATATTGGTACGTTCCATCTTCCATTATTCTATCTATTTAAACTAACTAAATTGACATGGTTGAAGCTCACCCATGGCTGCGGAATAGCGGTCATTCTTTACCTTTAGACATATGGATTTATAAGCGTATCAATGTGTACCTACGTGCTACACCTTTCAAACAGGCGGCACTAATGGTATATATGTTCTTCTCCATATATATGTATCTTTTTATTATTGATTTCCTTGGAACTTACAAATTACTATTTTCTTTGCTTTGATTTTTGGTTTCTCTCTTCTCTCTTCCTGTTAGTCTCTTTCAAAAGCTTTGCCGGAGGATGAGCTTGCATATTTAAGAGCTCAATATGAGTTGTTGGAGCCTAAAGAAAATGGTGTTTCACTTGAAAATTTCACTAGGGTAATTAGCGGTATTTCACAAGCTTGTTTTGCATTGTTTGTGATGGAGATGCTAATTATGTTGAACTTCAGGCGCTGCTGCATAATGCAACCGATGCGATGGTGAAGTCGGGAGTTAATAAAATGCCTGATGAGGTAAGAATGCTGAAAGCATTTAAAGGCCTGATGGATGTTCTTGATGACCTGAAACCCTTGCTCGCAGATGGCACCCCTTGCTCACAGGAGGATGTTTTTTGAAGAATTTTGCGCAGCCGCAATCAGTCCATATACATTAGAGGCTCGTGCGGAATGGAAAACCATTCTCTCGAATGCCTTTGAACATTTTGAGGGCAATGGTAACGTAGTCATCTCAACTCGTCAGTTGGCGCAGGTACGTATACTACTATAGATAAGTTTCTTTAGCACTTGGGTCGGATCTTTTATTTTTCTGCTCATCCCGTTACTGCAGGAGCTGCACATGAACCATACGCCTACTTCACTCAACAGTTGGATCAGAGATTCTGATGGGAAGCTCAGTTTGATTGGATTCGAAGCACTTTTAGGTGCTGTGACCGAGCGTCACTCATATTCAGCACGCTATGGATTCCTCCTCTAGATTTGAAAAGGGTTCAAATTTTATTTTAGAGATGGGACATATAAATGTAGGTAAGTGATTCGTTGGTGATATAAATAGCGGCGGCTTTACTTCCATAAGATTACACCTAACTAAAGAGAGTGGTGAGAACCAAATAAAGTAACGAAACATTCTGCGAAAAGAGAGTACTGATGAGCACCATATCATTATCACAACTAATTTATTTATTGTTTAAATCAATCGTTATCGGTAGTGACGTGATATCATTATCACAGCTAATGACAAACAATTCCTTATCACAGCTAACTAATCGTTTTAAGCAAAATAATCAAAGCTATTAAATAATACACACATTAGGATTGGTATCAACTGCGCTGGGACCAGTCTCATCCCAACAAAATTGTCTTTCTCTGGCCTTACACACTGCCCAACTTGTAACGTAAGTGTTGCCAAAAGATGTTTAAGAAGGCACTCTTTTTTATATATATATACATAAATATCTTTCGACTCAGCATTACGTAATTGTCAAATATTTATAATAATTCAAATAATAAATTAAATCCAAACAATTTTAAGGTGTCTCTAAAGATCTCTTCTTCGGTTTTGATTATGGTTTTATATTTGATGTCAGTCTATGGAACAATCGAACAGGGGAAAAAAAAAACGAGGAGATCAGACCACCAACCAAACCCTTTGCCTGTCTTTGATTCTCTGACCATTTAGTTACGTACCCAGTTCAATGCTGTCCAACTAGGTAATCCGCGGATATGCTTTACAGTTAATAGTTTTCCGATTCTGACACTAGTGAGTTATGACCCGTAAGAATTATCTCTCATCTGTTCATTATCTCCATTCCTTTATCCTACTACAGATTAGTTACCAATCAGTGTACTGTGTACATGAACTCTATCTACTAGACTGGTGATTTCACAGCTTTAACCAGGCTGCAACATGGCTTGGTAAGATTGGGAAAGGAGATTAGTCCCATATATATATGTGTGTGTGTGTGTGTGAACAAGAACTAGTCTGATTCATGATGAGTGCTAGCTGCATCGTGATTTTGTATGTTGAAACTCTGCATATACTGCCATTGACCTTAGCAATTAATTTAATGGTTAAAAAATTAAGCAACTAGCACTTATGGTTGGACTTTGATCTATTCTTTCACTCTCAGTATTCCTCTAATGATGCCATCACCACCATTAAACAAATCATCTTCAACAATGGAGCAAGCAAAAACAAAAAACTCAGAATTCGAAAGGCAAGAACTTTTGTGTTCTTTTGTTGTCATTATCGCATAATATTGATCATCAGCTTCAACCTATTGAAAAAGGCGGAAAAAAAAAAAAGAAAGAAAAGAAAACTGACCCAGAATTTACACATCCTTAAAAGATACCGATCGCACAAAATAAACCTAATATCGAGCACTGTTTGGCTCCATATTTAACATAACCTCAAACCCTAAAACACAAAACATTATGATGATTCTGATGTAGTGACCTTTCTTGATCAATCATGCCTTGAACGTGCCTAAACTCCTCCACATGGCAAGGGATAGTGATTGTACCCTTCTGATCAAACCCATACTCTTCTTCAGCTTCTTTGAGTAAGTGCATGAACAGAGGGTGATTGAAGTATATGACAGGCACTATAAATCTCTGTTGCTTCTCTCCTTGACCAACCTTAATTGCCAAACACCCTTTGGGCACATCTCTCTCTCGCTTCTTATTGCTTCCGTGACTACTGGTATGATGATGATTATTGGGTAGGTGAAACTGAAAGTTTCTCAAACTCTTCTCGCGGCTACCCATAATAATAACAATTCTAAAATATTAACTTCGGCAGATTAAAAAAAAATAAAAAACGGAAGACAAAACCTAACTAAATCTGGGACAAGAAAACAAAGTAAAACTGCCAGGGGAATACTATAATGGCTTGTTTGAAGAGGGCAGGAGTAGAGTATCTAAGCGATCTTGGGTCATATCTGATGTTGGAACTCCAAAAAATAACGCTGACAAGCCATGAAACAGAAAGTCCAAGATTTATATAGAATAATCAACGGAGAAGAGTAGCGCTGGTAGGAGAGAGTCAGTGGGTTTTTATTACCTGCGAACAATATCAAGTTCTCAACTTCGCCTTTGCGTTTCCAGACGTTGGATTTGGTGGTCCCGCCGATTGATGCTGCGAAGGATGATTTGCGATGCTGGGATAGGAAATCCCCTGTTCTTAACGGACTTGTAGCTCCGTAGTACGATTCCTATGAGTGGCAGGTTAGTAAATGCAAGCGTTTTTGAGGGAGACGTGGAAGGAGAGTTGAGAAGAGGAGGACAAGTGGATGCGAGTGGGACTGTGCATCATCAGCATAGCCGACAATTAGGTGTCAGTAATCGTAAGGGACTGCCAATAGCACGTCTGCAACACGTAGACGTAAGCATCAGTCAAAGTATCTTCCCACAGCTAATGCATGTCTTTTTTTCTCGCACGAGTGCAGTTCTTTTCCAGCCCTTGGATGCATTGAAGGGAGCCTAGCGCTGAAATCGCACGGCAGATGGATCTAGTGGAGTAGGAAACCGGAGTCTACATCTCCTGTATCATTTTATGATATTTTATTTTATTTTATAAATTTTAATTATTTATTTATATAAATTTCGTATAAATAAATAGTTGAGATTCATGACCTAAAATAAAAGACCGTAAATTTAAATAGAAAAAGAAACTGGCTATATATATGCCCACGGCACGCTTGTAGTTGAGCTGACGAAGAATAAAAATCGAGGACAGAATGACAAAAGTATCCCTATCGATTGGGGTCCATGATGAGATTGACTTGAATCTGGTGCGGAGATATCCGATTTAAATCAAAAGATGTCAAATTTGGTGGGACTATAATGTCATTTAGATTCTCTTACATTTGCCCTTTTTTCTCTCTCTTTTAGGCAATATGTTTGTAGACCAAATTTTCTAATATAAACGTTAAAAGGAGTAGTTGCCGCTTGTACGTGAAGTACATCTCAACTTACAAAGAAGAAGCTATCCCATTCCTCGATGACAATAAAGATTATGTTATAGGTATAGACAAGGAGAGAAGACCCAAAGATGCGGTGGTGGAGAGGAAAACAGACCAGGTGCAAAGTAAGGAGAAGTGGATAATAGAAAGTGGAGGGAGGGAGTGAGTGCGTGAGTGAGAGTCGCTTTTTGGGAGAAAAGCGAAAAGGTGGCTTCAAAGTTTCAGACGGTTTATTCTTCCACGTTTATAGCATTTCGGATAGATAATGGTTTTTCTAAATAAGATCCTGTCTGTTTATAAAATTTTAATTATTTATTTTATGAGATTTATAAAAAATTTAAGTAAAATTTATATAAAATTCACATAAATAAACTAAATTTTAACTATTTATTTTATAAGATTTATAAAAAAAATTAAGTAAAATTTATATAAAATTTAGATAAATAAATAAACTGTTGAGATTTATTAAACACAATAAAATATCATAATATTTGACAGGACATCTATTCTCTAATTTTCCTGCGCGTTCAATGATATTAGTTAATGAACTCATCGTCGACTTAAAAGTCAATGATGTGAATAAGAATGATTGCGGTCTAGACCACGCAACACCGACGCGCACCTATCGCGAACCTTTAGGTCCTTAGCTTGTCGTCCTTGGAACATCATTAGCCTTTGTTCCAAAGTCATCAACACCCTTTCTATTTTAAAACATTAAAAAACAGAGAGATCGGAAGCAATATTGTCACTCATGCCTGCAAAATGCATTTGTAATTATGATCTGTATCTGTTCGCATTGATTCCGGACTTTGAGTGATGACTTAGTTTAAAGTTACAAAAATGGTAACCTTTCGTGTATGGTAGGGACATCAAGGAACGCCTAATTTGTTTCAAGGGGTCAACTTCCAATATTTATGGTACAATTATCTTTTAGGGGTATTATTTTAATTTTTTCATATTGTACAATATGAAAATAATTATATTAAAAAAGGCATTTCAATTTACTGGGCTGAAATTCGGCTTTGACTATCATTTTCTTGATGGTACCCACTTGGGGATAGGACTGGCCCAATCTATAGTAATTTAGATGAGCAATCTAAAAGTTTGTGAAGAACAGAAATGGGCTAGGCCAACTTATTGCCTTCTAGGTCCGGAGAGTATGTTGAAGTCTCTCTCATTCACGTATAAACATCGTCCAGATACGAGTACTTGGTCTCGGCTCGTGCGGGAGTCAGAAGCAGCAAATTTTGCAATAAGAACTCTACAAACAAGGTAAGTAGAGATTCTGCCTAACTTTTACTAACCTAGATTAAATTACAATGAGTCTTCATTTCTGTTCATAACATTCTCCATTTAAGGCTTCTTACAAGAGTACTTCAATATTATAATTATGGTATTCCTACAGCATTTGTTGTATTGTAGTAATTTTCTGCTCAAAACTTGACTTTTCAGTATCAGGAACCAAAAAATGAGTTGCATAGTTTCATTTCATATTCATCATCGAAAACCAAAATATTTAAAAAAGAGATGTATAGCAACGCAGCTCGATCGAGATCTAAAACGATCTCAACTTCTCAAACAATAACTGCACCTAAAAGTACAAAAGTGTTGGTGTTTAGAGTCTAACTAGCCGCTTAGCTAGCTTTCACATTGACTTTAGCTGCAGCCAAGGTTTCCTTTTTTTTTTTTTTTTTTCCTCTCCACTTTTCACGCTTAAAACATTGAGCTCACCCCAAATCGTCTTTTGAATCTGTGAAATTCCACAAATTACAATATAGCCTGGGTTGGCATTGGATCCCACATAAATTGTCAAGGCGTAGGTTTTGGTGAACCTACTTGTAGAAGTAAATACTGCAGGTCTTTTTCAACATCTATCTAATAGTACAAAGTATTGTGGTCAAGTTGTGGGTATACCAATCCTTCACAAAAAGTTGTGGTCATAAAACTTTTATCGGAATTGATAAAACATGGGCCAAAGAGCTTCCCTTCCTTCCAAGTAAAAGCTAAAATCACTGATTAAACTAAATCAGAAAGTGGTTCAGTTTAGGTTTTGCTAAGTCAAAAAGATTCAATAAGCTAAAAGGCAGATCTTTAGGGAGACACGGTTGACAAAATCCATCTCCACGAGGACTATAACAAAATGTCTGGGGGACAGCAAAGGAGAACCAGTCTGTACCAAAACTCGCAGAAATATTTACAATTTATCCAAGGTACAGAAACAATAAGAAACCATTTGCCTCCTAGATTCCATACCATGTTTCATACATGAATTTTTGATCAGTCACAGTGTATAGGGTGTAACGTATTGCTCTAGAATCTTACTCGCCGTTCTTGTGACCCTCAAATGGCGAACCCATTATTGGATATCAAAGCATGGATACTAATTCCTCGGTATGAATGAAGAGTACAAGAAATAGAGTAAACATCAGTCTTGGTTTCCAAAGTGATCTTTCATATCTCATCAGGAGAATTAGGGTTTAAAGCGAAGACAGCATTCTTGGATTTCTGCTAAACATTGCGTCAACATCTCGAAATTTTACTGAAACTTTGGATTTCTGCTAAACATTGCGTCAACATCTCGAAATTTTACTGAAACTTTGTTGTCCTGTGCTCAATTTTCCATACCTGAAGGGACAAGGTAAGATAGGACTAATGCATAATATACATCAGTGACCAAAGGAAGAGGAAACAAAGACTAATGCAGGAAAGTTACATTGTGATCTTGCTGACTTACAATTACGCATCCAGTGCTCTAAATGCAGGTTGATTGTCTATGGGACGGGAAGGTAGACGTAGAGTGAAGTTAAAATAGTAATCTGATTGGGTCTCAGAAATAGGAAAGGTCGTTCAGTAAGAAAGCTCAAGCTGTTACCAAACATAAGCTAGTACATCAGACGTCAACAACAACATGATAAGCACAAATATATTTTTTTATTTCACATCAAGGAAAAGGCATCTTGGTAATGGTACGTCTTAACTTGTATCCTCTCTTTTTTTTATATTTCCATGACAACAGAACTGCAAGACTTTTCAAATAATGACAGAAAGGGCGTCGTTTTCTTGGTTTTACATCTTTACACAGCCGTGCCCTTTCTAAAAGATTGATTCTTGAGATCGGAGCCAAAGATTTTAAAAGTGAAGAAGGGAACCCTAGAGTGTGTGACGAAGAAGACATAGAAATCTGTATCAAATTTCAAAAAACCAGATCTGAAACAGAAAAACAAAAGAAACAGATGGATCAGATTTTGGAAGCCATCATGAGGGAAATCTAGCTAATGATGAACTACATGAGGCTTTAGAATGTTACTGACACGTACAAAAAAGATAACACCATCATCACATGATCAGAAAAAGAAAACGAAAAGTAATAATGATGAAACTTCTTTCTTCGAGTTGGTCAAAACCCTTCATCATTACACCAATCTGCACCACCACTGCAACCTTAATTAGACGAAAAATGAAGGCCCTTAAATCTGAAAGCCCCAACATTTCTTGTTTCCTGAAACGAATAAGATACAGAAAATTTAACTGATAAATGGAGTCAGAAAAACCAAACCTTTACACGTACGCCATGCGCATGGTGACAACCTAAGACAAAGTTTTGCGGAAGCAATAATTGGGGGGAATGAAGCCTGGTCCGACGACACTGAACAATGGTGGGTTTATCATGCTACCGCAACGCATGTTTAATCTGTACCACATAATTGAAAGAGTCGATCTTTACAAGTGTCCTCGAGCCAGACAACATTCCCCTCAAAAAAGAAGCTCCCTTTGCACTCTCAATTCTTCTAACAGAGAGACAGAAACTGAAATAAAGAGAGAAAGAGGTGGGGGAATCTGTCTGTTGGCGGGTTTGTGAGTTTGTGTGGATTTCTCTAGCTTTGTATCTTATCTCTTTATCCCCCAAGACTCTCGCCTATCTTCAAGGGGGACGTGAGAGAGAGAGAGAGAGAGAGAGAGAGAGAGGTGGGGGATCATGATGAATGAGATGATGAAGAGAATGATGATGGTATGGGGGGTTATAAGAAGAGTAAAAAACAGTGGAAACAAACACCAACGTTAGCAAAAGACAAAGATAGGTGCAGACTTGACCCTACCAGCTGGTTTCTCAGTTCCAGAAATGACCACGACCCCATGCATCCTCTCTCTCTCTCCGTACCTCTATACACACACTCGCACTGTCAAACATGACAATATGTGTATATGTACAGTACGCCTCTGTTGTCCAAACTTATATTTACCGTTGGATGTGCCCAGATGATTTGTGATGATCAACACCTCGTACAAGATTGGGATTTGGGTGTGTGTGTGAAACTGAAACCCCGAGGCTTGGAAGAGGAGAGTTTAGGTGTGATGGTTGATGGTGTCATCAAACATGAATTACTGTTAAAACAATTGCTGTCTATGTACTACGTAACAAAAGGAAACAATACCCATTATGGACCGTAGGATGCAGAGACCGTCCCATGATTCAAAAGCTGCATTCAGTGACTTGTTCTTGGTTTTTAAGTCATGATAATATAAAATAATTGAATCCAAAAGGAATCAAAAGTAAAGGAGGCCTAGAATTGAGTCAGAGGAGTGGTTGAGTTATTTAGCTGCCCGATAATAGCAAGCCCCATTTAATATGGCATCACCTTTCTGGACTCGATTAATTGCATTTTGGAATTGTGCATTAAAAAAAAATGAATATTAGAGGGAAGTCTTAAAAATATTGAGAAAAAGAAAAACCCTCGTCTGCCGTGTCACTTTCAGCCAGAGGCGCCGAATTCGAGGCGATGACCGACAGGCATGATCAGGGGTCCACGCTTTCCCTTTCACTTTGCCATTTTACCCTCTTCTTCCCAATTCATCGGCGACTCTTGTTAGTTTTTAACATTTCTTAGGTCAAATGATTTGCAATTTTTATTTATCAAAAAGGGTCAGTTTTTTTTTCTTCCTTTTGAATATTTCGTCTTTCTTTATTGTGTTTCGTTTGCAATTGCAGATGAGTCCAGTGTTTCTGTTGGGACTTCATAAATGGCCGTATTGTTTTCATGCAACGCTTTAAATACAAAACAGAACTAGAAAGATGGTCTTGAAATTGCCATTGTTTTGCAGGTAATACATAGACGTTTCGGGGCAGATTCAAATCTCGGTGCCATCGACTTTCATTGCTCTCAAAATGTGATAGGAACGTTACTATAGAAAGAATACGTAGTATGAGTACAATTAAGGTTAATAATTATAATCTAAAACTAAAACCATGGGAGCGAAGGAGCAGGTGGTACCGTGTGACCTTGCGATGGCAGCTTGTTTGGCTTATTAAAAACCTGGCTTCTACTTTTTCTTGGTGTCCAGATAGGGACATGGCACGGCCATCTTCCCATACACAATATATCTCATTTAATTCCCATGGGTCCAACTTTGTTTTCTCTGCCTCTGTGTCTAGTGTGATATGTCTCTCTCTTTTCCTCTTTTACCCGTTAGTAAGGAAATTTGATTCCCAAATAAAGTTAAAAATGCTTTCTGGGTTCGGATCTACAACTCGTAAAGAGAAGAGATGGGTTTTCGTTAAGTTTTTGGCTCCACTCCACATATTACCTTGGACAGCATGAAGACAGGAGATATGAACATATGCTTGCTTCGTCTAAGGTGTTTAAGGTTCAATCGCAACAATGGAGGGAATGTGGTGGGGTCTTAATTTCATGATCCATCCCTTAACTTTAATTGCACTTAATAGTGGTTAATGAGTTATGGGTTGTGGTGAGTGTGAGTCCTAAAGTAAGTGAAAAGATTTATAGGAATGTTAAGAATTGAAATGGAGAGCAGCACTGGAGGTTCCATTCTTGCGAAAGAGAAGAGAGAAGAGGGTTTTTGTTTTGTTTTCATGTGAAGTTGGTTGCCCGTATAATGTGCTGCCATACTTATCAACTTTACACAAATCTGTCTCACCCTTTACTGTACATCAGAGTGACAAACGGAGAGGACGATACTGGCTCCAGATTTCAACGCTTTACAGTCTTGAAAATTGTGTTTCTATATATATAAACCCAGCGGAGTGAGAGAGAAAAAAGTGGGAAAGAAACAACACGTAAATGTCAAATCCTGCATCTCTTTCCCAGATTGTCGACTCCTTTTACATTTCTGTTTTCTATACTATAATAATTTTGAGTGTTATTAACACAACCCAACAAAAACTTTTCGATCATCTACAACTCATCAACAATTTTTTTTATATGTATACATACATGTAGTTTAGGAATAGTGAGGACAGTGTTTACTTACATGGGCTGGGGCATGTCCTCAAAATGCATGGTCACGTGCCATCTTTCTTTTTCTCTGCGCTCGTGTCTCACTCAGAGGTGGCTCCAATGGAGGAGTAGTTGAAATGGAGGAAAAGAAAAACTTTCGTGGGGTAGCCTTTTTTGTTCAAGTCAATTTGGTGCCTACATCGAGAAAGATGAGTGATACTCGTTTCTCTGTAAAGCCAAAACAAGCTTACAAAAATCTTTTAAGGGCTAGCAGCAGTCAATGCACACACTCCCCCACGAACACGATGGGTTTAATTTAATCGGATATGATTAACAAACTACCTGTACTAGAGGGGAAGACTTTTTTAGCACCTAAAATCGCCATAGGTTAGGTTGCAGCCATTCTAATTAGTGAAGAAAAGCATAGTCAAAGTACAGTAAGGCCTGATTATGCTTTTGCATGTACAGAGACTCCAGGTCATCCCTTTACTTACTATTCGGTAGCTGCTCCTATCTATCTATATGCTATTCATTCCGTGTCACTCCAATAGCTAGCTAGCTTCGAGCTTCAAATAGTTGCCTTGCCTCATGGTCACCCTAGACTAGTTGATGTGAGGTCAAAAAGGGCATATGGAACGACTTTAACGTTATGATATCAATTAATTTTCAAAAAGAACGGTCACTTCCAAATTAAATTCCAATCATATATGTATCTTGTTCCTGATTAATTGGCTAAGTTTGAAATTACAAAGTTATGATAGGGATCCGAAGTTCACTGCCAAACTGTTCTTAAGAAACAAGAATGACACGAGTCTCAAGTTCGTTCAAGTGTTCAACTCCACATCTGGACCTCTGACCCTTGAAAAGGAAAGCCCTTTCAACTTCTTTACTTCAATTTCGGCCCTTGTACGGAATTGCCGATTTTCTTGGGTCTGTCAAGGTCCTACAAAGGACCCGGAAGCCCAGGATGCAACAGCCTGAGCCACTATTGAGTGTCGCCAATTACAACAGCAGCTATACAAGGACTTTTCCATGATCTATTGATCTAACTCGTTTTAAAGAAAATATTTAATTTTGAAAATTTTCAGTAAAACGATCGTTAAATGATCAATAATAAAATGTGTTATATGAAAGTATATATAAACTGGTCGGGTCGGCCGTGCAGGGCCCAGACTCAGTCAAGATGACTCATGGGCCGGTCGGTCCATTCTTCAATTGTCAGTCTCCTATCTAATCGTCATGACAGGCCCAAGCCCGATCCACGCCTTTTACAGCCCGTTAGCATGAGAAAACCTACCATGCAGAGGTAGAAGTCTACGTAAAAACCTAAACCTAGCTACAAAACTATATATAAGGTATAGTTTTCCCATAATCGAGTCGAGATCGAACCCAGTTGTTTTCTGCATTGATCAACCTCACATTCACAAAAGACTTACTTGATCGTCGGAGGGCTAATCGGGACACAACTCCCAACGTGTCTTCCTTGTTTTGCGTATCTTCACATCGAACTCATCACGTAAAGCAAGCGGGATCATGGGCGAGCAAGAACATCTGATTCACCAAAATCCGTGAGAACAAATGGCGCCACCGTGGGGCCCGACTTCCGCACCACGCCCGTAAACACACTGATCGGTCAAAGTAGTGGCGATGAACCTCGATATAGCCGTTGTTGCGGCTCTGGCGATCTAACGCATGGGTTTCTACTATCTGCAACTCGCTACCGCAACATATGTTTCAGACGAAATTCTTAAATCCTAACGATCAACCACAACCTCGGATTTGGAACAAGAAGAACAGAGTGTCGCTAGAGGATAACGCCGCACTCAATATGCACCGAATCTCCCAAGACCGATCGATGAGATCCTGTTCGCAGTGCACACCTCCTCACCAGGAAACAGATTGAGGAAGCGGCTAATCTATTGATCCGCCAGATTTTGCAATCTCAACAAGACAACGGCTGACCATCACGCACGCGGCAGTCACATGACAGATCAAAGATGACGACCGTCGTCACCGACGAAAACCTAGAAAATATCGTGGACGATCGAATTAACGCAGCTATGAGCTTCCGCCCAGATCGCTCGACATCACAGTATAGCTCTCCCTTCACTCCGAAAATTTTGGATCGCCTCCCGGCACCCGGAACCAAAATACCAACGCCAGAAAAATACACTGGCAAGATCGACCCCCTGGACTACTTACAACACTTCCAGTCGATGATGAATCTGCACTGCGTGCCGAATGCCATCCAATGTAAGGCTTTCTGCACGGCCTTTCAAGAGGGAGCCCGACGTTGGTTCAATAGTCGATCTCCGGGCTGTATCACTTACTTTTAGGATTTCAGACTACTTTTCCTCAACCAGTTCGCTACCAGTAAACGGCCACAGAAGACAGCTTTGGAGATGATGCAACTCACCCAAGGAAGGAATGAAAGTCTGCGAGAGTTCATCACTCGGTTCAATAACGAAGCAGTCGAGGTCCCCGACCTCACTTGCTCGTCTATGCTGGCTGCGCTTATGAGCAATACGAGGGACGAGGAGTTTAAGAAGTCGCTAGCCCTCGATCAACTCAGATCTATTCAGGAGATCAGACACCGGACGGACAAGTACATTCAGCTCGAAGAAGTATTAAAGAATACAAAACGTCGGGTAGATGATCGCGGGCCGAGTGGTAAGGCAGATGAGTCTCACAAAAGACATAGGGATCAGTCGACCTGGAGAAAGCCGATCGGTCGGCAGTGGCATCAACAAGACTTCACCCCGCTTAACAAACGATATGCGAAATCTTGGCGACCATGAGAGCGGATGGGAGACTATCCGAGAGCCCAATAAAATGAAGACCCCTTACAAAGATAGGAACCCGGACCTATATTGTCACTTCCACAAAGAGGTCGGTCATGATACGGAAGATTGCTGGCAGTTGAAAAAAGAAATCGAATCCTCATACAAAGGGGAAGGTTAGGCCGATTCGTGAAGACGAGCGAAATCTTGTCGAGACAATCGGCAGCAGACAGTCGGTCGACAATAGGCTACCATACGAGGCGAAATAACAGGAATGACGGAGGGAGGCAGAATACGAATACAGATAATCGACGAGAAGAGAGAGGGCGATCAAGGAAAAGAAATGATGGGAACGCCGGGCAACAAGACGACCGACCAACTGGAGTCATTAACATGATATTCGGTAGAAATGCAGCTGGCGGATCCACCACTAAAGGGAGAAAGAGATATGTCAAACAGGTCGGTAGAGACTCATCCACTAAAAAGCCGAGGGAGACCGACAGGATGATATCATTCGATGAGTCTGACCTCGATGGAAAAAGTTGCCCCCATGACGACGCCTTTTCGTGATAAATCGAATATGGATGATTCTGGTGAAGTGGGTGATGATTGACACGGAAGTTCGATCGATTTGTTGTATTACGAGGCCTTCAAGAGATGAAGGTACCAAGACCACTACTACCTACTGACGGTCCCATTAAAGGAGTGGCGGGGCGTCCACCTACCCATTCATGGGGTGAATTTGAAAGTGAAGTTCGAGCAGAAGCCATGTCAGGTAGAAAGGGACGTTGAGTTCCTAGTCGTCAAGTTTCAAGGGGCATACAACGCAATAATCGGGCGGGCTACTCAAAATACCATCAGATCGATCGTCTCTACCTACTACCAGGTTATGAAGTTCCCGACACCCCACGGAATTGGTATTGTCAGGGGTCAGCAGAGAATTGCCAGGGAATGTTACTTAGCAGAAACGAATACATTAGATGGGGCGGTAGTATTGACGAGCTCTCTTGATGTGAGAACCGACGAGGATATGGATAGGATGAACCCAGTAGAAGAAACACAGCGGGTCGGACTGGACGAAGCCGACCCTTCTAAATTCACAAACCTAGGTTCCGAGCTACAGAGCGACCTGGTTAAAGAGATCACAGCCTGTCTGGTGAAAAATAGATCGGTCTTCGCTTGGGTGCCCAGCGACATGCCTGAAATTTTTCCATCAGTTGCGTCGCACTCCCTCGGTATACGACATGACTACAAACCGATCAGACAAAAGAAGCGATAGCACAGTAAGGAGCGACAGGAGGTGATCGAGAAAGAAGTAGAAAAATTACTTGAGGCCGGGTTCATTCGAGAAGTCAAGTACCCTGAATGGCTCGCTAATGTGGTTTTAGTGAAAAAGAAGAACGGAAAGTGGAGAATGTGCATAGATTTCACCGATTTGAACAAAGCATGTCCAAAGAACAGTTTCCCCTTGCCCAAGATCGACCAGCTAGTAGACTCCACCTCAGGACATGAACTTCTCAGTTTCCTGGATGCCTTCTCGGGCTACCATCAAATTCAGATGAGCCTTGAAGACGAGGAAAAGACCGCCTTCATCACCGACCAGGGCACATATTGTTACCAAGTGATGCCGTTCGGTCTAAAGAATGTTGGGGCTACTTATCAACGGCTCGTCATGAAGGTCTTCAAAACACAGATAGGTCGGTTTGTCGAAGCTTACGTGGATGATATGGTGGTTAAAAGTAAGACGGTCGCCGAGCATGTGGATGATTTATAAGAAGTCTTCCAGACACTTGATAAATTTCAGATGAAGCTGAACCCTGAAAAATGCGTCTTTGGTGTGGCATCCGGAAAATTTCTTGGGTTCATGATTACTCAACATGGGATTGAGGCTAATCCAGAGAAGATTGAAGCCATCGTCCAAATGCCTTCACCAAGGTCCTTGAAAGAAGTCTGATATCTTGGTGGTGAATAGTCTCCCCGAGTAGATTTGTGTCCAGATTGGGAGACAAGTGCCTCCCATTTTTCAAGATCTTGAGGAAAGCGAATGTGGCTCAGTTCCAATGGCCGGACGAGTGTGAGAAAGCTTTTCAACACTTAAAGAAATACCTGTTTAGTCCGCCTATCCTGCAAAGTCCAGTAGAGGGAGAGAACCTGATTATATACTTGGTGGTTACGGAGGGGTCGGTCAGCGCGGTACTTATTCGATCGGAGGGAAACGACCAACAACCTATCTATTACGTCAGCAAAGTATTAACCGGACCAGAAACGCGATACACGCCAATAGAGAAACTAGCCCTCTCCCTGATAATGGCGGCTCGGAAGCTAAGGCCTTACTTCCAAAGTCATACAATTGAGGTATGGACCGAC
The DNA here is from genome assembly GCA_029891385.1 of Erythroxylum novogranatense. Lineage (NCBI taxonomy): Eukaryota > Viridiplantae > Streptophyta > Magnoliopsida > Malpighiales > Erythroxylaceae > Erythroxylum > Erythroxylum novogranatense. The sequence continues at coordinate 10,061,946 of CM057231.1, read as the reverse complement.
CAACCCCTAAGGCAATGCCTTCAAAAGCTCGAAACTTCGGGCCGACTAATAAAGTGGGCGAGAAGTGGGAGAGTTCGACATCTGATGAGACCTCGCACGACCATTAAAGCGCAGGTGTTGGCAGACTTCATCGCGGAGATGAGCCAACCTAACTCGAAGGACGAGCAACTCCCTGCCTGGAGCTTGTTTGTTGACGGGTCATCCAATGCCGAGGGATGTGGAGCGGGAGTAGTGCTGATCAACCCGCACAACCTTCGACTTGAGTTCAAAGCCTCCAATAACGAAGCAGAATACGAGGCCCTGATAACCGGTCTCTAACTGGCTAAGGAAATGGAGATCAGGCATCGAAAAATATATAGCGATAGCCAAGTGGTGGTCGGTCAAGTCATCGGGCAGTATGAGGCCAAGGGAAACAACATGATCAAGTACCTGGAGCTGGTAAAGCAGGAGTTGAGCAATTTCAAACAGTACTCGATCAACAGAATAGAACGAGCTCAAAACGCTAAAGCGGACGCGCTCTCCAAAATGGCTTCCGACCGTGACGCCATGAACAATGTCCTGGTCGAACGACTAGACCGGCCTAACATTCAAAAAGCCAAGGAAGCTCTCGACGTAAGTACCGGTCGATCGAATTGGATGGAACCGATCATACAATACCTTTTGGAGGGAAAACAACCGGAAGACGCGTCGGAGGCCAAGAAACTGAGAATAAAGGCAGCCGAGTACACGGTCGTTAATGACACTCTATACAAGGGGTCTTACGACTGACCACTGCTTCGATGCTTGAATGAAGAAGAAGCCGAGCAGGCAATGGCCGAAGTCCATGAAGGGATGTGTGGAAACCATCTAAGAGGCAGAATGTTGGCTCACAGACTGATCAGACAAGGGTACTACTGGCCGACAATGAGAAGAGACTGCCAGGAGAAAGTCGACCGATGCGAGGCCTGCCAGAGAAACAGCACCTATCTCACCAGCCGACCGAAAGGATGAAAATTGTGAGCCATCCTATCCCGTTCGCTCAATGGGGAATGGATATACTGGGGCATTTCCCCCTCGGTCGCAGAAGAAGTTCTTGATAGTGGTAGTGGAATACTTCACCAAATGGGTAGAAGCGGAAGCGGTCGCTACAATTTTCAAGCAGAAGGTAGAGAACTTTGTGACGAAGAACATACTTACCCGCTTTGGGATGCCCATGGTATTGGTTACGGATAACGGTCGGCAGTTCGACAACGACAAGTTCATAGATTTCTGCGACCGACTAAAGATCAAGCTACAGCTGACTTCAGTAGCTCATCCCCAAAGCAACGGACTCGCGGAGAACACCAATAAAAAGATAATGAACGCTCAAGAAGCGCTGGATGGCCGAAAGACACAGGTGGAAGAACTAGGACGAAGTGTTGTGGGCATACAGAACCACACCGAACGGAGCCACAGGGGAAACACCGTTCAGAATGACCTTCGGGGCAGAAGCTTTAGTTCCAGTAGAGGCGGCATTGCATAATCAAAGGGTGTCGGGCAATGAAGAAGAGCGGAATGATGAAGCCCGCAGAAAGCGAACTCGTTCTCCTCTGTGAGGATAGAGAAAGGGCAACCATTCGTTCGTGGTTATCGCAAAAGGCAACCAAATTCTACAACAGAAGGGTTAAGCCGAGCGATATAAAGGTAGGTGGTTACGTCCTACGAAAAGCCGAGGCAGCTGGGAAGCATCCTAGAAAGCTTGGACAGGCGTGGGAAGGACCTTATCGAGTGATTAAGCAAGTCGGGCATAGTTCTTACATCCTCAGCGATGCGAAAGGAAAGCTTCTACCAAGGCCTTGGAACTCACAGAACTTGAAGGTGTTTTACCAGTAGATAAGTTTTATTCTAGTTAATCTTTCCTTATTATCGTTTTTGTATACTTATGGGTACCTTTTTTCTATCCCTGTCAGGCAAGTTTTTTAACGGCCCACGCCCTCGTTATCATTAATAAAGGAGTTTTAGATTTCTTGGCAATAAAGAGTTACATTACATGTGGCAAAGAGTAGAAAATCCAATCAGCCACCGCCCACCATCTCCATAGACCGACTACGGTCGGTCGGGTCGCCAAGACAAGATCCTTGGGACCTCGTTCGAAATCTCCATAGACCGACTACGGTCGGTCAGGTCGCCAAGACAAGATCCTTGGGACCTCATTCGCCATCACTCGGCATCTCCATAGATCGACTACGGTCGGTTGGGTCGCCAAGACAAGATCTTTGGAAACTCATTCGCCATCACTCGGCATCTCCATAGATCGACTACGGTCGGTCGGGTCGCCAAGACAAGATCCTTGGGACCTCGTTCGAAATCTCCATAGATCGACTACAATCGGTCGGGTCGCCAAGACAAGATCCTCGGGACCCTCGCTCGCCATCTCCATAGACCGACTACGGTCGGTCAGGTCGCCAAGACAAGTTTCTTGGGACCCGCGCTCGGCATCGACACAAATCGACTACGATCGATCGGTCGCCAAGATGAGATTCTTGTCACCTCGATTCGGACTCTACTATAAGTCGACCTCGAAGCCGGTCGACTACGAGCAACTTCATCAAAACTCAACATACATCGAAAGTAAAGAGCATAAATACGGAAAAAGACATCAAAAAAAATGAGGCAAAGGTAAAATTTCATTAGTATCAATTTGCCCTGGCCACAAGCCCGACCAGGTGAGCCTTAAAAGTCTACGGAAGGGGAAGTGAGAGGATGTCCAGGAGAACCATCGGAAGCGGGCGGAAAAGTCGAAGCCGGAGCAGGGTCCAATTGAGCGGTCGGAGAAATATCCTCACGAGGAAGCTTGTCCTCCTCGGCAGAGCTAAGATCCAGCTCCTCATTCGGGACTGGGCCCCGGTCCTCCATGGCTCTCTCCATCACTTCCTCCAGAGAAAGGCCAAGCGCGGTAGGAAGCAACGGCTCGGTAAACCTCTCAAACGAAGGACCGTCCGACCCCTTAGGAACGCAGGCGTTATAACAATTCTTCAAGATCATGAGGGTCAGGTCACAGGAGTACTCCAAGCACTCCTCCTGTAAGAACTGCCTCTGCCATCGCAGGATTGCCTCAATCCTTTGTTCCTTCACGGAGACTTGCACCCTCCTCAACGTATCCTCGATTTGAGCATGGTCTCGGAGGGATTTCTCCTTGAGCACCCTCTCCGACTCAAGCCGCCCTCTCAACGCCGCATATTCCTCGGACAACTTGTTCCTAGCTGCCATTGCCCTTACCCTTTCGGCCTCCTCCCTGGTAAGTCGAGCCTTCAAGGAGCTCCTCTCCTCCTCTCCCGAAGCAAGCTGTGCTCTCAGGACATCGCGTTCCTCCTCTCAGAGTTTCTTGTCCTCCTTCAAGGAAGAAAGTTGAGCCCGGGAGAAGTCTCTTTCCTCTCTGACCTCCGAGAGCTCTGTCTTCAAACCGTCCACCTGCTCCACGAGGGAATTGATCTCCCGATTCAACAGATCGATTCGCTGATGCGTGAACAAAGTGAGAGCCACATCTCTCATTGAATTGCGGATGGCGCGGCTCATCATCTCCTCAAGACTTAACTCATCAAAGTGCTCCTCGTCTGAAGGGGGAATAACCTTCTCAGCGAGATGACGAGCCACTTCGGCATCAGCGATCGAGGCAGTCTTCTCGAGGCTAATCGCCACCTCCCACTTGTCTCGCCTCGCCGGCTTCTTCCCTTTTCCCAGGCGGGCAGGGCAAGACATTTCCCACTTTCCCTTTCCCCTTGCTTCGGTCCAAGGGACAAGGAGGTCTGTCGACCACTTGAGAAGGCCGGTCGACTACTTGGGGACGTTGGTCGACTACCCGAGCCCCCCTTCTCCTCTTCAGAGGTCGTTCAACCTCCTCCACCTGCTCCTCGATCACAACCACGTACTCACCAGGCGGGACGACCACAGCAGGGGCCACGGGCGGCTCGAAGACGGTCGGAGGAACACTCCGTTGCCAGGAAGCAATTGGGCGAACAATCATCAAACCGGCCTCCCCCCTTTCTCCCTGACCTCTGACTCCCAAAGGCCCCGCGGCCCGACGCTTACCCTTGGCGGACTTAGGAGGGCCGGGGAAAGTATTAACCTTGACCATGGCTGCACAAACAAAGAAAGCAAGTTAGAAATCGAACCAAAACTTACAAGTAAGAAAAACAAATCAACCACGAGGGGTCAACCAGGCGGGGCAGTTCCCTCTCCTAGCCGGCCAACTTGAGGCGGGGTCAATCGAAGAGAGCTACCGACGCTTCGCCGTATCCCGAAATAAGCCGAGCGAAGTTATACTGGCCGAGCTCCTTTATACGGCTGACCACCTCTCGCTCCTCCCTAGACAGGAATAGACTTGACGAATCATTCCATCGCTCGACTAGGGGATACCTCAACGACTGGGAATCGGAAGAAGACCCCGGAGGCTTCACGAAGAAATACTTCGTTCGTCAACCGGTAATTTTACCAGACGTCCCGGCTGGGGGATACTGGGCATCCTTATACATCGGGAAGGATCCCACCCGAGAACTCGGACTCGACTCATTCTTAAGAAGTGGCGAAGATGTTAACCGAGGCGGACGGTAGAATTGGTGGCACAAGAAGACAAGCCCATTAATGAACCTCCACCCATTCGGAGGAATCGACTCGCCTTAAGCGATAGTCAAGACACACTTCATCTACGATCGCACGCGTCACGGTAGTCTCAAGCCCCGACCGAGAAGAAATACTCGAGACGGCAATCCACCCACCTCTGCATCATCAATCCTTTCATCCTCAAGATGCCCTAGGCCTCCAAGACTGAGGGATGCCGTTCCTAACAATCGACCTATTCAACTCCGCCGCAGACATCTTCGATTTGCCTTTGGGCAATTCTTTTACCACCAGCTCATCTTTTCGTTACCTTGTCGTAATCTCTTCAACATCCCCCAACCTTGACACCGCCGTCACTTCGGCCATAACTTCCGACGATCTCTCGTCAATACAATCCTTTGGAGAAACCCCGCTCCGAGAACCGGTAGACGACATGCTCACTAAGAGAAAATTTAGAAGAGGAAAATAAGGGAAAGGGACGTACCTATTTAGTGGTAAGAGTTCGGAAATTTGAGCAACGCCGGAGAAAACCTCTGGGAACTGAGAGTAAGAAAAAGCAGAGGAAAGCAAGAACGAAATGAGCGTGAAGAAAAGCAAACCGTCTGTCGACTTTGAACATTTATAGGGAAAACGTTCGAATTGCGATCCATCCAAAACTCGACGCGTGGAGAAAATCCGAGCTGCTCCTGGACACGCGGCACGATCTGAACGGAGACAAATTAGGGTTAATCGAAATCCGGAAGGGCGCGAACAGTTAAAAGGACGTACGGGACAGCTGTGCAATGGTTACAAAGACGATACGTTTCAGATTCTGAAAGCTGTCAGATAGCACGCGCCGTCTACAATAAATGCTCCGCACGCTCGCCAATGATAACCACCCGATCTGCTTACGCTCCAGCTGTCGCGCAATAAGTGCCGAGGCAGATCAGTTGGGGCACTCAGTCAATCGGTCGACATTCGAGCAGTTACGTACAATCGGTCGGTATCCGAGCGGTCACGTATAATCGATCGGCATCTAATCGATCGGGGCTACCCGAGCTGTCTCATACCCGACCTACAACGTCAGTGCCCGACCGATCGAGCTATGTCACTTGATGAGCTACAAAACTCCTACATACTCCTACGACCCTTCTCTTCGCTCAGACTCGAGGAGTAGGGGGCTTATGGTCGGGTTGGCCGTGCAGGGCCCGACCGGTCGGCTATCCGGTCCGATTCACCCTTTAAAACCAGTTCTTAATTGAATTAGTGAAAACCGGTCAAACTGGACCGGTCCGACCACTGGTTCAATAAAAATTTTATTTTTTGTTTTGTTTTTTTATTTATTTTTTTGGTATTTTTTTTTTTTAAATATTATTAATATTATATATAATTAAATATAATTATTGGGTAATTATGACTTCACACCGGTTCGACCAGTAACCAGTAAGGCCTCCGGTTCGATGACCGGTCCGCTGTTCAAAACATTGAATTTAATGTACCAAATGACATGTCAATGCTTTCCCATCCAAGATTATCTTTCAAATTTAAATCACTCACATCAACCAAATTGGGTTCTTCAAAAACCCAATCCGTCAAATCATCAATATTATCAATGGCAATGGGATCATTTGAACAACTTGTGCTACTAAGACTCTAGTAAACAATTAAATTTAATTATTAGAAAATTATAAGAAATTATATCAAAATTAATAATAAAAATAACTTACCTTTCTCGAAGCTTTAAATTGTAACGAATATAAACCAAGTCATTCAACCTCTTATGCTCCAATCTATTCCTTTTCTTGGAATGGATAAATTCAAATGTGCTCCATTTCGGTTCACACCCAGTTGCACTCACACATTGACTTAAAATCCTAATCGCAAATCTTCTCAATTCTGGAACATTACATCCGAATTGATCCCACCAAGAAACAGCAAGTTATAAGATAACAAAAGTAGTGTTATAAACAAAATATAGTGATAAATAATTTTCAACAAATAAGGAATAAAAAATAAGTAATACCTAGAGAAAGTCTTCGTCTTCGTCGAATCGCAAGCGACATTCCAAAATCCCCATTACACGACTTATAAAGCTCCATTTGTTCACTTAAAATTTCTTGCATTGTCTCATTAGGAAATGAGCGTGAAGAAAAGCAAACCGTCTGTCGACTTTGAACATTTACAGGGAAAACGTTCGAATTGCGATCCATCCAAAACTCGACGCGTGGAGAAAATCCAAAGCCGCTCCACGGACACGCCACACGATCCGAACGGAGACAAATTAGGGTTAATCGAAATCCGGAAGGCGCGAGCAGTTGAAAGGACGTCTGGGATATTGCGAATGGTTACAAAGACGATACGTTTGATTTCGAAGTCGTCGAGATACGCGCGCCGCTCTAATAAATGCTCCGCGACGCCGCCAATGATAACCACCGATCTGTTTACGCCCAATTGTCGTCGCAATAAGTGTCGAGGCGGATCGGTTGGGGCACTCGATCAATCGGTTAAGATTCGGCGATTCACGCATAATCGGTCAGATCCGAGCGGTCACGTATAATCGATCGGCATCTAATCGATCGGGGCTACCCGAGCTGTCTCATACCCGACCTACAACGTCAGTGCCCGACCGATCGAGCTATGTCACTTGACGAGCTATTTCACAGACGAGCTACAAAACTCCTACATACTCCTACGACCCTTCTCTTCGCTCAGACTCGAGGAGTAGGAGGCTTATGGTCGGGTTGGCCGTGCAGGGCCCGGACCCAGTCAAGATGACCCATGGGCCGGTCGGTCCATTCTTCAATTGTCAGTCCCCTACCTAATCGCCATGACAGGCCCAAGCTCGATCCACGCCTTCTACAGCCCGTTAGCATGAGAAAACCTACCATGCAGAGGTAGAAGTCTACGTAAAAACCTAAACCTAGCTACAAAATCATATAAAGGTATAGTTTTCCCATAATTGAGGTACGAGATCAGAACCTAGTTGTTTTCTCTGCATTGATCAACCTTACCTTCACAAGAAGACTTACTTGATCGTCGGAGGGGCTAATCGGGACACAACCTCCGACGTGCCTTCCTTATTTTGCAGATATCTTCACATCGAACTCATCACAGAAAGCAGCAGAATCATGGAGCAGAACAGCAACATACAATTCAGCCAAAATCTGGCAGAACCATAAACTAATAAAAAATGTAAACATGAAAACTTAATTCATTTTTAAAATCTAAGTCAAATAATTTAACTTAACATAAATTATTAAAAACTGTCAATTTTAGTGTCTTGGTGGAGTTGAGTTAAAATGATTAATATCAAATTTTAAATGTGGGTTAGACAGTTAAATCAATAACTTATAAGTATTTTATGCGTGAATAGTTTTTTAAATACAAATTTCATATAAAATCAATAATTTGATGGGGGAAAAATACAGAATCCTTTAAAACACTGGAGAGCCACATGCCTTTTATTCTGATTATAATAATCATCATTAAGATTCCAATTATCATTGGTAGCAAGTTGTTCCTCAAATCATGAGCTTCGGAAAGGGCATCTTAATTTCTTGAGTTCCTTGTGAAACTTTGAGGTGAAATTTCTTTGAGGCCTCAGACGGTGTTCATCTCTCCTCAGCAGTCAGCCGAAGACTGATTACATCTTTTAGCATTCTTCATCGAGCCGGAATGTAGGGAGCTCTTTGAGTTGGGGTTCAACCTTTTGCTCCAAGAATGGTGCTTTATCATTCCTCAGCATGACGTTTTCTTTCGCTTAACGATGCTGTTCTTATCTAATTATAATCCCAATCATTACATCACATCTAAAGATTGTGCTGTTCATATCTAGTACTAAGCTAATGTGACATAGAGCGCCGCCCACTTGTCAGTTTAACTGTGCTCGAAAACAAGCTCACTTCAGCTCCATTTGAGACAGTTCCTGAGCCGCCGTAACATGTTTAGACTGGTCCATTTCTCCAGACTTAACCCAGACGCAAGAAACGCTATGCTTTTAATGATAATCCTTCGCCGAATACAAATAAAAACTGCGGTCACTTTCGCGTCGTCCGTTGTCTTCATCCTCCATTTACTTATGTAAACACAAGACCAAGCTTCTCTTCTTCCCATCCCCTACCTTAAAAAAAGAGGGTTAGTCTGATCTGAAGGGAATTTCTCATGAATATAAGTTTATAGTTAAGAATGTTTCGCTTATACACACCCCTGAGTCCTGAAGGCGATGGGATTTCTGGCAAGTGAAGCGGCTATTACGGGACAAAGGGACTGTCTCGTACCACGTGGCCAGAATACGACAAAGACCTCTTCATTCAAAGGCATGTTCCCCAATCCCCACCACCCCAGACCAGACCACTCTTAAAGAAGCAACAACAGGCACGTATACTTCCTATCTTAACCAGCCTTGCTACGTTGAACCATAAGCTCCGCGACACGTGCTCATGTGCCACGTAATACACCCAACCGAAGAATAATAAGGCGACGAAATTAGATGTATTCCTCTTTATTGCGCGATAACTGACAGCTGAAAGCTACGTCGTCCTATCCAACGACTCTTATTGGCTTCAAATATTACATGCAATCCTGAATCCCCTTTATTTCTTCGTTTAGAACCAAAAGTCGGGCATGTTCAGACTTTCCCTAGCGACAGTGATTCGACCCATGTTGATCCATAGGGCTCAAGTCGACTAGCATGTGACTCGAACCAGACAATTGCCATGGTCCTGACTTCTCCTCCTCCGTGCGTGCATTGGCCCAGTCACTCTTTCCTACATCTATGGAGAAGAAATGAAATCTCGTTAGATTAAACATTAATGTCATTATGTAATAAAAATTAGTGAAACTGAAAACCAATAGAGAAACAGCGTGATTCATGGCAGCCGACACTGAATGCTTCCGGACAAGAATAGCAAGGAGGTTGGTGACAATGAGGAGGGACACTAATATTTAATTGCATACAAAGCATATTCTGATCACCAGATATATTCAATGTCATGGTAGATTATAATTTAATTTAATTAAGATTAGAAGAATAATAATAATTATTAAGTATAAAAATTTGCATATATTTTAATTATAATTTAACAATAAATAAATTATATTTTAAATTCATAATTTTACTTAAATTTTAATGCTAATCTAAGCTATAAAAATTATTAATCAAAAGCAAAAATTAATTTATTGCATATATAATCAAATGTCAAATGTATGATGCCATTCATTCATATTCATCAATATAATTAAACTATTTAATAAATTTATTATTATTATTAAGAAATCAAATTATTAGGAATACAAAATTATAAATTTAATAATCACTCATTTACGATACATTTATATTTATTAATTTTATATATTATTTGAATGGTAGTTTAATTTCAATGAGCAAAATTATTAATGGTAGAAATTAAAAATAATTATAAGACAATAAAAGGAGTTGTAAAGCCGTGAAAGAACACAATGAAGCCGACCTTAATTGGCTTGGAGGTTTATTTCGAGGCTGGAGCTTATCCTTAACATGGTCACAGAGGATGAGATCGAGACTACAGCAATAATGGACAATTGTCACACAAGCAAACGAACCGTACCCTACTAGAGCCAATTAGTTCCAAATACAATATAAGTTAGACCCGGAAAGCCAGAATACCCCCATGAAAATCAATAGCTTATTATATAGAATAGAAGCATCATCTGTTGATCCCAAGCACACACCCGCACCAAAATATTCACTAATCACGAGTACCTCGAGTAGGGCGTGATTTCAGGATTTGAAGTCGAGTTCTGCAAGACTTGCAAATCCCAAGATGTTCGATGAAGGAAAATATTCTCCACATGTAGCGGAGCCATTCAGTTGCAGAAACACAATATCAACCACGAGAAAGAAGAAGATCAAGAACAAAAGGAGGTTCAGTGATGAGCAGATTAAATCTTTGGAAACCATGTTCGAATCCGAATCAAGACTGGAGCCTCGGAAGAAGCTGGAGCTGGCTAAAAAACTTGGGTTGCAGCCACGACAGGTTGCTATATGGTTCCAGAATAAGAGAGCTAGATGGAAGTCAAAACAGCTTGAAAGAGATTACAGCATATTGAACGCCAATTACAATAGCTTGGCTTCAAGGTTTGAGGCCCTGAAGAAGGAGAAGCAAGCTTTGATAATTCAGGTATATATCTGATTGTGTAGAATAGTCAGATATTACTACTAAGACGTCGTTGTTGTTGTATACGGATTGCTATTTAATTATCCTCTAATGTTAAGCTGACTGGAGATTGTTCTTAAATGAATAGTTGCAGGAGCTGAATGGTTTGACCAAAAAGACCCGAGAGGAAGGAAAAAGTTGGGTGCAGGATGCAGGAATGAACAGCAGTGAAGGTGAATCAGACAATGGAGACAGCAACAAGTGTGAAACAGAAATTAAGCCTAGCTTGTCATCATTTGATAGATCAGAACACGGCCTCGGAATTCTGTCAGATGAAGATAGTAGTATAAAGGCAGAATATTTTGGGATAGAAGAAGAACCCAACTTGATGAACATGGTGAAACCGGCTGAATCTTTGACATCGAAAGAAGATTGGAAGGGTTTAGATTCTGATGAACTGTTCAATCAGTCAGACAGTGGTTGTAGGTGGTGGGAATTCTGGGCCTGATCAAATAAGCACATCCAACAGATCATGGAAGCTAGCTAGCTGGAGGTTTGAGAATAATTTTCTTGCATCTTGATGAGCCAAAAAAGAGCACAACATAAGAAATCAATGAAATGCATCAACGGGGAAAGTAGCTACACTGCATTAATGGAAAACTTCAGTAATCTGTCCTCTTGTTGCAGTTGTTAATCCTGGAAATTCTGGTTTTACTTCCTCACATCTTTACAAATTTCAATCTCGACCAGTTTGAGAAGCAGAGTTTGGAAACATCAGTAAGGAAAAGAAAACAAAAACAGGCGACTTAATAGCTCTACCGATTAGATCAAGCAGAAAGATGGAACATCGCAAGTGCTACAAACATGTACACAGGAGAAAAGAAATGCTGCAATATCATCCATCACAAAGTTTGTACTCTTATCGGGAAGAACTTAGGGGTTTAGTTTTCTCTGCAATGCTTGTGTATTTTGTTTACGTGAGATGTTCAGTTCAACTGGTACACTTGATCAAAACCAATCCAGATTTGAAGTTTTAGCCATTAGGAAATACGGGACTAATTATATAGAACTAATTGCTATAAAACAAAAATAATCAATCACAATTTGTCATAAATGCTTACTATATATCAAACAAACGTATTCAATTACAACTTTGACAGAAATGATTCCATTCAACAAAATCTCATCTGGGTATATGCACATGTACTTGAACATAGATTTTGTGTAGTTGATATCTTTTTTCATGCTTTGTAGTTAAACTACCAAAAAAATGTCCAGAGTTCGTCCTTTGGTGATAGAAGCATTACTGATGACGAAAGAGTGAGATATTCCAGCTCACTTTTTAAGCTGCTGATTTTCATTATCAATTGACCCTATCACATTCTCAGACCAACGGACTTCCTTGCTCAAATGCCATAAAACATTTCTAGCCGACCATCTCCGAGGAAACGATGCATCCGACGGCAGAGCTTCCTTTCTAGTGGCTGATGGGTCCTACTAACCACAGTCCAACCCTACATCTTTTGATGTTTGGGTCAAGAGAAGGGTCCCACTCCCACCTGTTTCCGTTACATTCTTGGTCCTTCACAAGCGCCGTCGCCTTCATCGGACCCTGTTGTCAGAAACGAGATGTCGTATCTCTGAGCAGCCTCCCACAGCTTCTCTTTCTTTTTCTTTGTTCTTTTGCCTTTTTAAGTCACTTTTTTTTTTCTTTTTTGGTGCTTTGGCTAAGTAATAATTTACTAAATCAATAAAACTCAGCTCAGGGAATACACAAAGAGAAGAGTAAGATAAAGGTAAGTAATGAACGACCTGTCGAGTGAAGTAGTGAGAGAGCAGAACAAGCGAAGTAATTGGAATCCAGTACCAAGTATAGCTATCTACATTACAGTGCCTCTCTTCTTCATTGGTCTCTCTGTTTCAGTTTTCATTCTCGTGGTGGTCCACAACGTTTCTTTCTTTCTTTCTTTCCTCTTCCTATCTGCTTTTGTCATTACTTTCATTGCTTGGAATACATACAATTGGAGGCATAAAGCTGCTGTTATTTGCTTTCTACACTCCTTTCCCGACTCTGACCTCGGTACCGCTCGTGAAGGTCAGCTTGTTAAGATCACTGGGGTATTACATTATCTTCCCTCTTTTTGTTAATTGGTTTATTGCACCTTTAGGGTTTATTTGTAGCTTATTGTGGCATAAAGGTCCATGTTTGGTTGTTGATTAGAATAATGGATGATAATGTATCAAACAGAGAGACTGTAATTTGTTTCTTACTATGCAGAGACTGAAATCAAGATAGCAAATTTGACCTGCAGAACCTGAGCTTCAAGAGGATTTCTGTTGAATGAGTTGCTAGCAGTGTAAATTTAGACGGTCAAAAGACATAACTAAATACTATGGTGCTTGTCAAGATAAATTTGGGTTTTAACACTCAGATAATTAAGGATTTATATTCCTATAGATCGGTTGATTAACTACTTGTGGGCATCATTGGCTTTTGTGTCCGTAAGATTGTACTAATGTTATTAGAACGAGGGATTATAGAAGAAGTGGGGATCAATTAAAAACTTAACAGTGATGGTGACCTCAACATAAATCTGAAATGATAGCGATGAAGGATATCGGTTGGCTTATGTATAGCTTCCTTGCTTCTGTTTTTCTACAGTTACCAGGCAACAAACTGGATGAACATTTCCTAATTAAGTAAAACATTCCCAATGCTGTTGTCTAAAGTTTCGGTTTCATGTTGATGACGGAGGTTTTTATTCATTTGTGCTCGCTTGATAACTTGTCACGTCTAACTTTGTTGGTGTTAGCGTAATCTATGATCCATTCTTTAGCCTCATTCTACAACTAGAATATTAGGGTTGGTTGATTTCTTTGACACGCAATCAGAGCTGTTATGAGTGAAAGGTCTCAAGGTCTAGACATGCCTTCTTCCTTTGCGATAGATATGTGATTTGTTGTATTTGGGTTGCATGTTAGAATGGTGTTTGAACCAAATTTTGCGCTTCTTGCTTTAGCTTAAGACAAGGGGGTTTACTAGAATGGTACTTGAATTAATTTTTGTGCTTTGTACTTCAACCCAAGTTCTGGCGGCATGTTAAAATGGTATTTGAATTATTTCTTGAGAAGCTTAATATTCTAGACACTGTATTGAAGGATTTGGAGCCGCGAGTAGTTTTTTTTTAATCATTCAACACTTCCCTAGAAATTGTGCAGTTGTTTAAAGTGATAAGCTACTAGGTACTTTTGGGAAAAAGTGCGAGTGTTTGATCGAAAGTCCAGCTTAACAGTTTTGATTTGGGAAAACGTAGTTTTGTTGCAGAGACTTTTTTAGGCTTGCTTATATGGAAAACAGTGCTTTCAATATTTAACAAAATCATTAGAAGCTCTCTGAACAAGTTTCACATTTTAACGATATAGATATTTTTAAAAACTCCTGCTTAGTTCATTGTTCAATTGCCTTTATCAGATAGTTGGTTGACTAGTAAATTCTGCTGAGCAGAAGATCAATTACATATATTGCTCTCTTCATTTTAGCTTGCATCCTGTGGGAGTACTTCTTTGGAATCTTCATATGAAAGGGCCTCTAGATGCGTCTATGCATCAACTCTTTTGTATGAATATGGAAGATTTGGACTGACGCCAAGTGATTCTCCAACATCATGGTTCGGATGGACTTTAACGTTCTGTGAGGCAAGGATATTTATCTTTTTATATATAACTATGATCTTCAAGTACTCTGTTCAAGAAACTTAATCAATAAATAGGTATGCAGTAGAGACTTGAATTCAGGCGGGTACCTTATGCCTGCTTGTTATGTGCCTTACTCTGCCAGTGTTTTTTATCCGATAGTCTCCCTATGAAGATGCCATTCCACATATTAGTTTATCTGTTAACTGATATCAAGGCTGGAGTGAATCATGGTACGCCAGTCAAAGTTCCAAATATAGAACAAATTCATTTTGCACTAATGAAACTAGTACCTGTTGATACTTCTTTCTCCCTTTCAATACTTTTATTGGGACTGCGATTATGGTAAATATATTTCAGTAATAAGTTCATTATACTGTGAGTGTTAGTGAGTGGTGCATAGTTTAGTTATATAAGGAAGGTTGAGTTTTATGAAAAAGATTTTGCAATAAGTTCATTATACATGTTTTCTGAAAAAATATATATTATTGGCTTATTGCCTCTAAAGAGTTCGTTTGAATTTTCAAGTTCTTCTAGCCCAATGTGATTGGATTTCTACCCAACAGAGGTTCTCTACAGACTTCTTCATAACTGATCAAAAGTCTGGTATTAGAGCGACTGTAAAAGCTGGTTCCGGTTATAAAGTTGTTCCCCTAGTTGTTGAAACAAATCTTGTCTCCACCACAAGACAATGCAGAATTCTATCACCTCACCTCAGAAAATGGCTGCAAGAAAGGAATTTATCAACCGAAGCCCGTGTACTGCGCTTGGAAGAAGGGTAACCTATTATTACTGGCTGGGTAAACATATTTCTTTTATTATCTGCATGCTTTACATGATTTTATAATGTACGTGTCAATTGATATTGGCAGTTATGTACAAGAAGGCAGCTTTGTAACTGTAATAGGTGTGCTCCGTAGAAACAATGACATTTTGATGATAGTTCAGCCGCAAGAACTCCTCTCTACAGGGTGTTTGTGGCAAAAGCTTCTTTTGCCAGTAGATATTGATGGCCTGGTCCTAGGGGTCCCAAATATTCAGACACTTCAACAAGGATTAACGACAATACTTTGAACATTAGCGTCTTAGAGCTGGTTGGCTACTCAACTTTTCACTGTGTTTTCGTTCTAGTGTAGCTGTTAACGAATATTCGAATGTAAAATTTAAGCATCTAGAAAGAAAGTTTCATTTTGAAGCTGTACATCTGGACAGAATTATCTAATCTTGAGCTACTTATTCATCTTTGTCCTCTTTTTCGAAGTTAAGTCAGTTTAAGCTCCTTGTAGGCGTTTCATATAAAGAAGTGCTGGACTGATCAACGAAACTCGGAGATTAGAAAACATTAAAAAGAGCAACCTTTGATTGACCCAAGGACTCCAAGGTAGCAAACCTTAAAGACTGCCTCAGAAGTAAATAGGGCTTCAAATGTAACTATCCCCTCTTGTTCCAATCTCCAAGGATGTCGAGTTGGGTTTGCTTCCAGGTTGAGGCCAACACTGGAACACAATCACAAAGTTAACATCTTTTGATCTTCGTCAACCCCACAGTAGTCGTTTAACAGACTAAGCTCATAATGGGCTTCTTTGACAGGCTGATGGCCCTTTGGTTTCATATCCATTCGACGCTTCGAATGTTTTTAACACTTAAATTCAAGACTTTAGAAAGTCACAAGTTGTTAAATTATTCAGTTTGAACACAGATTTAACGGAGTTCAAAGGTCAAATTCTCATATTATCAAATACATCTATTGGGGTGAAGCGTTGATTGTAATTGGTAGTCTTTGCACCTAATCAAACACCCAACATCAGCGACGACAAGAAGTGGCGATGAGATTTCTTGCCTTAGACAATTTAAGAAATTTGCAGCTCTATTCGACTGGGGCAATATTTATATGCTTCACTACTTTAAGGGCATCCACATGGTATATGCCCACTGCAAAGTCATTATCATCCTTGCTAGCAATTCTTTCTTCAAATCTTTTGCCTTTTTTCATCAAATCACTTCCTTTTATTCCATGTCTTGTGCACTTCCATTTATAAGGTACAGTCGGCATCAGAATTTTCTTGACAAGTCTCATTCCACCTTTGTTCTTTCTCATAAATGACGCGAGTTTCCTTTCTCGCACCATTCAACAGACCCATCAGCTACAATTTACTAGTTCTTGTTGTTCTGTTTATAGAAGATTAATTACTTATTATGTCGACTAAATTATTGCCATTCGAAAGAGAAACTTCTAACTGATGACAAAGCTCGTCTTGCTTACTTTAATTCGGTGAAAGAAAGGGTCAATTAGTTAAATGCATCATTGCATTCCTACATATAAAGACCTCATCACCCCACAAAACCATGCACTAAAAATAGACAAAGTTATATTCGTTGATTCTAATTTCAGTTCTTGCAGTATTGATAATATATCGAACATTGGAACACCAAGTGATCTTACTTCTACTAAGCAGATGTAGTAACCCTATCCAGGGATTGTCCTTTTCCCAGCAACAATCAGCAGAGTCATGGGGGAAAATTAGGTATCACTTAGCTTTGTGTTTTATTTAAGAGAAAGAAAAAAAAAGGTCATGCGGCATTTACAAAGACTAGGTATTTGGCAGATCCCACCTGCCTCTTCAAGACTGAACAATCCCCAACAAACCTCAGCACTAAATTACACAAAAGCGAAGTAACTTTCAACGACTGGAAAAAAAGCACTACTCCTTCCCTTCTCTTCATTAGCTGTTGACCTATGAGTCAATACGCCACTGTCTACTTAATTCCTTTATTAGTAGTGATCAGGACCAATCTTCAAAGCTTCTTATTTTTCTTTAATGTATGTTTTTGTCCTACCACGTCTGGGAAATGAGATGGAAGGTGGACCGGCTTGTTTCTCAACAAAACAGATAGACAGGTGCACCAAATCTGATGGAAGCAGAAGCACATTCCTTTGCTTCTCCACAAAATCTTGGCCTTTACCTAAAAGTTAGATTTATCTTCTCCGTGCAAGTTAAAAACAGTTTTAAATTATATGCATTCGATGCAATCCCATGATCATGCAAGGAAGACAATTAGCACTTCTCCTTCATATTTTTCTTCTTTCTTTGCTCCATCTTGACCAAGTTGTACACTTTGTCCATTTGAAAACAATAGTGTCCAGTGAGCAACAATGGCTTTTAAATTTTGGATAAAAGTAGAAAACTTCTCCATTCTAAAAAAAAAATTTATTGTAGAAAATTACTTTTAAAATACTTGGTAAGATTTTTTAAATTCTTGCTGAATTATTTGAACAAAATTTATTATTAAAATCAAGTCAAAACAATTTATACAAAATTTTAATTATAAAAAATCAACATATCCAATGCACATCTCGGGAGGGTCATAATAATTGCAGCCTTCGCTTTGTAATTTTAGAAAGATATTATTTCCATGACTTGAACCTATGATCTTATGATCACAAAAAATAACTTTATTAGTTACTTTAAAGCTTATTTTCAAATTTTTATTATCAATTATGAAATAGTTAAATATAAATACAATAAAAGGTTATTTTAGGTATTTACAACACCATATTTTTTTAATAATTTAAAACTATTAAGATATTTTTAAAGTTAGTGAATCACAATAAAAGCGCACACCCTTTGCTTAAAAAATTACTATTCACCATAAACATTATTTGTGGTAGATAAGGGTTGATAAAGAAGGGTGAGTCCTTTGTCTATTGTTATCATGATCCACCAAGGAAACTGATGGAGCAAAAGAGATCATGGAATAAAGGTAGAAGATTTATTTGAGGTTATTATGATGACAAACATTGGATAAAAGTATCTCCTACTTGGTTTTTCTCATGCATAAACAAACAATTAGCCCATGCTAGCAGAAAGGAGAAGGCGGTCGTGGCATGTACATGCTCATGGTGAAACCAATCATGTCTGCTTCTAGTTGATAATCATTCATTAGTTTTTATGATTTTTATTCTGAATAAGGCTTATAAAATCTTAAACTAGGGTTTATGCTGCATTTATATATTGCTCCATTCTAATGATAACCTTAAACAACCGTATCATTAGGTTAATCTTATAGCAGCAGCAGAATAAAGAAGTATCCTTACAAATCATATGACCCACATCAAAGCTGATAATGAAGGCAATTGAAGGAGGATTATATATTCAAGCGGCATATGCTCTGTTTGGACAGATCTATGATGCCCCAAATGAGTTGTTCGGCACCAATCCCAACTATTTTACTATTGATATCTACAAAGGAAACATCATGGATGAACCAAGAACTTTGATATACAAAATAGCTTGATATTATGTCTATGGTGCATGCAAGTTGCGAAAGGTTCCTAGCTAGCTAGCTAGGGTTATTATATGTATATAATCTCCTTCATTAATATCCAAAATGAAGTGTTAGATTTTATAATCTATTTCCATTAAGAATCAAATCTTCTTTTAAGAGAAGAATATGAGTTAGAAGATTATGGTCTCTAATGTTTATCAAGTTGGTTGCGCTTTGTTCATATATTCTATCATATAGTATTTTGTAAAGGTGTCAAAGTTATATAGATGTAGTAGGATGATCTTGTATCAAGGTATATATCCCCTCTTCTAACGGGTAACGCCCTTCCTTAATTACAGTTAGTAACTCCGATTTGCCCACTGTTTCTTTCTAGTTTCTGGAATCAAACCTTAACCATGTCATGTAATTATCTCCAGTTGGAGCTCCTAAAACTTAACGAACTTTCTTTGTCAGCGTTGCAGTCCCACAATAAATAGAAAAGTAATAAAACATGAAAAGATGTTCGGAATTGGTCATCTTTCTTGCTTGCTAGTTGAGCAGGTCAATAGAAATTTGAAGACAACATTGCCAAACTAAATTTATCCGGAACTTTGGATTATAGAAACAAGACACGATGATATTGAGAGGCAGGGAACCTATACGTAGGACTCCGAACTTAATTGGCCAACCCTCCTGTACAGCTTTTATCAGTCAAAAGCAGGAGCGACACTGAAAGTGTATGATGCATCAGCCATGTTTGTGCGTGCCTAAAGAACTCCTGAGAGGCTAACTTTTCAAAGGACCACGGATTCAAAGCAGGGACATTATGTATGCTTTATTTTTCTTTTCAAAGATCCAAATTTGAGAAAAGAGAATAATCAAAAGTCAAGAATCTTTTACGCCTTCCCCACCCCACCAATGCTAGTCAGGTGCGAATATGTTTTAGATTATGAAATCGAATCCAATCATCTTCCAATTTGTGTAATTAAACAAAGTGGGTTAGGCCTTAACTGTCCCACTTAACTGTTGTTGTTTTTTCTTTTCTTTTTTTGGGTTCTTTTGGAGCACAACTTTGCCTCAGTGGTGATCAAATCTATTCTCCTTCAATCATTTGTTGCTAGGCGTAAGCACCACCAGCTAGAATAAACAACAGATGTTGAAGATTTAAAATGGTTTATGAATTAGGAAGGTATTTGAAACAAATACCGAGTCTTTTATCTGTTTAATGTCATATTCATCTCTAAATTTTTAAGTAAGATACAACGTATCGTTAGGAGTAGATGATAATATAATATAAACTTGGTGTAATTGCCTGGTAGGCATTGGAAGGAGAGACCTAAACTAAGACTTGAATTGCAATAAATATAATGAATATTTGGGTTTCCTTGTTTATATTTGTTAGGATATTTGTGTTATACTCTTGCTTTAAACCTTTAAAATACTGATAAAGAATGTTATATTTGCAGGTGATATGAATTGTAGAAATATTAAAGAATACCAAAATTACTTGGTTCGATAGATTTAATGTTATCTACATTCAAGGTTCTCACTGTTGTGATTTCAACTAGTACAAAGATGATGAGCAAGGTTACAAGACTATGAATGTTCTTCTAGAATACTTGTAAAGAGTCTCACATTCTCCTTGGTACTCACAGATCAGTACTCTAACAACTCTCAAGCCTTACTCTTTAATTTTTACACTCTCAGATAATTAAATACAATGTAACGAGAAAATGCTATGTCTGTGTCTCTTCTCCCTGATGCTTGTATTCTCTTCCTTTTATGTATGAAATGCATGCAAAGGCTTTCGGGTGAATCAAACATAATGTAGGTGCTCTTCACGTGATTCACTTATGTATTCCTCTGAAGCTGTGTGTGTTTGTGTATTGTTGTTGCGTTTTGGCTTCTATATATGTAACACGACAGTGCTTTGAGTTGAGGCTTCAGACTTAAGTTTTTGTTGTGTGTTTCTCATGTAGGTATGTCTTAAGTTGATTCATTTTACCTTTATCTGATTAGAACATTTGACAACTGCCCTCTCTTTGACCTTCAAACACTTCTTCTCCTCTTTGATTTTTCATCTTTCTTTTATATTTGTAATTTTTGAGTATAGATTGGTGGACTAATTGTGATTACCATAACAATATTCAATCAATTAGATTGTTAGAGAAGAGTAAATTTAGGTTAATTACATATATTTATTGACTTATTAATATACTTATCAGTTCATCAATTAATTAGTACCTCTTTTATAGAACATCATCATTATTTGTTGTATACATGAATAAACTAGGACCACACTAGTTAGTGCAAGTTGTGCTGCTCGTTAACAACTTGGAGGTATGTCATTTGGCAATTGGCATATATGTGGGCTTTCAATTACTTGAAGCATGCTCTAATACTGTTTCGATTACGATACAATGATTATATTGATTGTTACTCACCCGTCTCTATTTGAAAGTGGAACTAATTAATTTGATGGAAATTAATATTCTCCGTAATGAACAAATATGTCGATATATCACTAAAGAAATTAATATTCCATACCATGCGTGCATTATGTAATTAATGAGAGATATAGACCATAGAAATAACCGCGTATACTTGGCGTTAAGTGTAAAATACCGTCGAATTTGATTGTCTGCATGCAAATTTTACAACTTGAGCATCCAAAGCAACTTCCTCTTTTGATACCATTTTGTCACGTTTGGACAGAGACAATTGTCTTGTAGTGTCAAACTAATTCATTGGAATTGAATCAGTCCATTAATGAATTTTGTTTCCGGTGGGAACGAGGCCACCTCTTGTACCGTGATTATAGTTTTGCGTGTTTCATGCGGATGCTAAATAGTTCCAGCAATTCAGCATCATATCCTAGGGAAGCTAGGCTGTCTCCTCGTAGAGAACAGTTCCCATTATTCTTATCATACCTTTCATTACTTGGTGGTGATTCAACCTATACGAATTCCTGTCTTCTTGGTGTATAAGTAATTATATTTAGACTTCTGTAACGCCATATATTCATGTGCGAGTATTATTTATGTGTACAAGGAAACTTCGATGAAGCAGTTCTAGTAGGCAACGAAAAGAATGTCAATATCATATTTATTATGATCTTCAATTATCGACAGAATCTTAATCAACTCAAACTATATGTATGCCAGTACAATTAAAATAGTGACATATCTACTCACAATATATAGGTTCCTGCCATAGCAAGCAAGTTGTACCTTAATTAAAATTAGAGAGTTAAAAATCGAATTAAAATTAAGGACTTTACCATTTTCTTTCGTTGCTATTTGAATGAAAATTAGTGTCATGAATTCGAACTTGTAGGAAACATCTCATGATCTAAAAATCTAAAAGAACGATAGTGTTTAGGGACTCTAGACGTTGCGTGATAGAAATTAACATTCAATAGGAAGAGAAGAATGAATGTTTTGATCGATAACTCAATGAATTCAAAGTAGCTTATCTCTCCCATCAAGAGATAATCGGCTGGAAGATTACTGCACCGACAACAACTTAGTCTTTGCAGTTTGCTCTGCATATAATTTTATTTTTCTGGGATGTTCAAAGAAAATTCAGATGCCCCGAGTCTCCAACCGAAGGAGCCACGCAATTGTTCTGACGATGTCAGAACTGATTAGTATATACTAACCCTACTGAAAGTACGAGTACGATTAGTATAAATTATTATTTTTAATATAGACTTATATCACGCTCCCGGAGTTTACAACTTTCAAGTCTCTCTCAAAAAGCAAGTGGGTCAAATTGAGTTGGTGTTATTCCTGTCTTGAATTTTGTTTAGCTTGTGAAATGACCTTCTTTAGTTATATTTTTATTTTCCTTCAAGTCGTCATCTGTTATCTGTTACAGGTAAACAAACCAATCTTTCGAGGGGATGACTTTCAAACTTGCAAAAACAAAGAATCAGGAATTCATCACTTGTAATATAAAACGAATTAAAGCTTTTTATTTCCTTTGGAATTGATTTCTTTTAATAAATGTCACCAACTTGCAAGTGATCGACAAGTACACCAATCAGACGTTACTGTATTTTGTGAATTAGAAAACCAGGTTTGATTTGACCAGGAAAAAGAAAGAGAGTTAGCATAACCAAATGGTCCATAAACAATAATAAGATAATGAAAAATAGGCTAGAGCTGAGAGATTTTATTATGCCTGACTTGCTTTTGACTTTTGACTTTTGACTTTTGACTAGTAGATCAACGGTCAGGGATTAAACACAAGACGTTGAAACAATATGGACGAGAACGCAGCAAGAAAAAAAAACAAGTGGGACCCAGAGATGCCATGTAGGTCCCATCTTCAAATAAACTTTCTACCGAGACAAGATGTGTTTGGAAGCACGTGTGATGTCTGATCCCTAAATATCCTTTATACCCTTGTTATAAACGGAAAGGGAAGGAACAAAAAGAGGGGTAAAAAAGAGATTCAGGCAAGAGTTAAAATTTTAACTGAAGGCCACGTGCAAACACCTGTATCAATTACAGCCATAAACATAAGGGCTTGGGGGTAAGCGGATAGAGAAGGGGAGGAGTTGTCACCATCAGGAGCACAGACTCTGCATGAAATGGTACACGTGTCCTCTCAAACAGCGATGGTTCGTGTACGATTTGGTCATGTCAAGCCCCCCTCTTGGTTTGTAACTTGCATGGGTCTCATGTGCTACCCTCCACTTGGAGACCCGACAGCGTAACGCCACCCAACTAATGCACGGTTCCTTTCCTTCTGCTCTTAACCCTGATTTTTCACAGTGACCATGTTAACTTGTCAGACTGTTCACGCGCAGCTTCATGTACGTTTGCCCCACGCTCCCCTCCGTTCGTATCCTATGTTACGTCGTTTTCTGTATGGACAACGAATACTATCAGATGTCAGCGGTGTCTCGCAAAATAGTTGTATAAAGTTAAATCTTTATTAGTTTACAGCGAGCATTGTTATGAATATCGTATCGGGTTTGGTACCAAATTAAACTCTAGAACAGAATTATACCGATATCGTTTGATATTGGGTACCGTTTTGGGATATTTTTTAAATTTATAAAATAGTTCCTAAAATTTTTAAAATTACAAAATAGTCCAAATTAATAATAAATAATACATCAACCATGCTTTTAAAAATCTTAATAATAAATAATAATGACAATTAATTTGAAATAACAATAAATTTTAAATATTTTACATATAAATAATAACCACAATTAATATAAACAAAGACAATTATCATCATACAATTATAAAATTAAGAATAATACAAAGCATTGAAAATATTACAATCATACAATTTCATCATTATAATAAATATTATTACATATTTACATCAAAAGATTCAAAACATCCGATAAAAAGAACAATAAATATTACAAAAGAGTTGATGACGAATAAGCAATCAAGTAGAAGTTGAACTCGAAATAAAATATTACGATTACATTACATACATATAATTTAACACAAACATCAATGATCAAATACAAGTAAAATTAAAAAAAAGATGAAAAATAAAAACCTGAAATTCAATCGTCAATGGGCGAAAACTCGCTTCAACTATACTGACCTCAGTGATTATTTGGTACAAAATCCTCATCATTGAGAGGAGTTTCATCATCATCATCATTCAAATTTAATCTCTGTTTTGAAAATCAGACCTGACCAGACCGGCCGGTTCGACCGGTGACCGGTCGGCTATCCGGTCCGATTCACCCTTTAAAACCAGTTCTTAATTGAATTAGTGAAAACCGGTCAAACTGGACCGGTCCGACCACTGGTTCAATAAAAATTTTATTTTTTGTTTTGTTTATTTATTTATTTTTTTGGTATTTTTTTAATTTTTTAAATATTATTAATATTATATATAATTAAATATAATTATTGGGTAATTATGACTTCACACCGGTTCGACCAGTAACCAGTAAGGCCTCCGGTTCGATGACCGGTCCGCTGTTCAAAACATTGAATTTAATGTACCAAATGACATGTCAATGCTTTCCCATCCAAGATTATCTTTCAAATTTAAATCACTCACATCAACCAAATTGGGTTCTTCAAAAACCCAATCCGTCAAATCATCAATATTATCAATGGCAATGGGATCATTTGAACAACTTGTGCTACTAAGACTCCTAGTAAACAATTAAATTTAATTATTAGAAAATTATAAGAAATTATATCAAAATTAATAATGAAAATAACTTACCTTTCTCGAAGCTTTAAATTGTAACGAATATAAACCAAGTCATTCAACCTCTTATGCTCCAATCTATTCCTTTTCTTGGAATGGATAAATTCAAATGTGCTCCAGTTTCGTTCACACCCAGTTGCACTCACACATTGACTTAAAATCCTAATCGCAAATCTTCTCAATTCTGGAACATTACATCCGAATTGATCCCACCAAGAAACTGCAAGTTATAAGATAACAAAAGTAGTGTTATAAACAAAATATAGTGATAAATAATTTTCAACAAATAAGGAATAAAAAATAAGTAATACCTAGAGAAAGTCTTCGTCTTCGTCGAATCGCAAGCGACATTCCAAAATCCCCATTACACGACTTATAAAGCTCCATTTGTTCACTTAAAATTTCTTGCATTGTCTCATTAGGAACAATTGTTGTAATTGTGAAAAGCATTCATCTACTAACTACAGCTTGCTTTTCAACATTCAGTCTATAATACACACTAGGATTCAAAAATGCCCCGGCTGCAAACAATGGAGAAGAAAGTTGCATCCCCATTCTCTCATTAATGATTGAGACGAATGGTAGGTATAAAGAAGGCATATTTTTTAGATTGGCCTTAATTGCTTCCGTCGTTCTCTCTATAGCATCATAAATATATCTCATTGTTGGCTTTTCTTCAGTATCAGCCAACCGAAGCACCCTCACCAAAGGCTCACAAACTCGGATAACGAATTGACATTGAGACCAAAATTTCCTATCTTCCAGTATGATACTACAAACCTCCATTCCAGCATTAGACCTAATATGTTGAGATGCAACCCACTTATCACTTGTAAACATTTGCCTTAACTCATTCTTCATCAAAATAAAAAACTGAAGTGATAAGAAATTTGTTGCAAATCTTGTTACAGTAGGGCGACATAAATTCCTACCATTGGTAAATTCCCTTCTCATCAAATTCAAAACCCATGCACGATTATAAATAAATTGTCACCTTTTTTGCCTTCTGTATGGTCTCATCAATAACAGGAAAATACCTAGGATCTCCTCTATTCTCCAGTATTAAATCAATGCAATATGCAACACAAGGAGTCCAAAAAAATGAATTATAGGTACTTTACAACCTTTTTCCTGCAGCTTTATAAGCGGAATCATTGTCAGTAATAAACTGAACAATGTTTTCCACCCCTACTTCATTCACAACTTGATCAAATATCCCAAACAAATTATCAGCATTTCTAATCAGGCCAGATACATCAACAGATTTTAAAAACATAGAGTCATTACAAGAATAAACCAAAAAATTTATAATTAGCTCTTGTCTCCTATTCGTCCAACCATCACACATAATTGAGCATCTATTAATACCCCAACACACTCTTCTTTCAACCAAACAAGTTCTCATTTTAGAAACAACACAACTCAAAAGTTTACCTCTTAAGTCATCAATCGATGACCCTTTGTATCCTGGATCATAAGAGGCTATGGCATCTATCATAGGTTGATAATAATATGATTGAGAAGCATTAAATGACGAACCTGTATCATACCACCATCTAGCTACTGCCATATCCACATTGTGAGCCGCATCTCTTGTCTGCATTGCACTACGAATTGAAGGTTGGGCTCCAAGAGTTATTCGTGGTGCAAAGAAACCAGACACCTGCCTTCTTCTCTTCCTCATATCAGAATTTTTAATTCCAACAATCACTTGTCCGCATTCCAACAATTTCCAATCATAACAATTACAAAACATTCATAATTCCATTCCATTTTCAATCCATTTCTAACAATTTCCAATCATAGCAATTACAAAACAATCATAATTCCATTTCCATTCCATTCCATTTCCACAATTTCCAATTCTAAGTTTCTAACAATCATTTCCTTCCATTTACAATAATTCCCAATTCTAACAATCACAAAGAAATCATAATTTCATTTACATTTCCTTCCATTTTCAAAAATTTTTAATTCCAACAATTGCAATCATAATTACATTTCCATTTACAATACAATAATTCTAAATTACAACAATCACAAAATAATCATAATTCTATTTCCATTTCCTTGCATTTACATTCCCATCCATTTACAACAATTCTCAATTCTAACATTCACAAAACAACCATAATTCTATTTCCATTTCCATTCATAATTCTATTTCCATTCCAACAATAACCAACAATTTTCAATCCCAATTCCCAACAATCACAAAACAATCATAATTTCATTTCCATTAACAACAATTAACAACAATCACAAAACTTCTATAATTTTATTTTCATTTCCTTTCATTTACAACAATTCTCAATTCTAACAATCTCAAGATGATCATAATTTATTTTAACAAACCATAATATTATATACACCATTTCATTTTCATTTTCAATATATATGTTGCTTTAACAATTTTAATTGACATTAACAAATGTAAGTATAAATAATTAAAATTTACAACTATAAGTCTACAACATATTCACAATTTAACAACAAACATTCAATATATCACTTCTTTATGTTGAAACAAAATTTTCCTATTTGAGTAAATTCAATACAAATATTAAAATAACTTAATATTTCACAAATATTAACAATATATCAAATATCAATTAATGATTTAAAATCTTTGAGTGTTGTGAAAAGTTAGAGTCATAAATAAAAGAGATAGGTGTTTTGTAGTTTTATATAATGAACACAAATAACATTGATGAGTTGATCAAAACTAGTAATGACTATTGACTACTCTCATATCAAAGGTAATAATAATTTTCCTATAGTGATTTAGCATTTAGGTATGATTAAAGAAAAGGCCCATCATTTTTCTAAGAATTCTAAATTTCTAATCATTACAATTTCTCTAATCTCCATACAAAACTTAGTCTCAATTCAATTATTGCATACTTATTCAAAAACAAATTCTTATAATGTTATTTATTTTTTAGGATGGTTATTAGTTATTAATTTTACATTTGATTATTAATTTTACATTTAGTTTTAAATGTTAATGACTTAATTATCAACTTTTAATTTTAAGTTTTAACAATCTTTAAGTCTTTATTCTTTGCATAATACACAATTAATTAATTACATAATACATACTAATCCTATTTTAAATTTCCATTTTCAATTCCAATCACAATTTTCATGTAACAAATTAATAACAAAATTTCAAACCCATTCGGTATTCAACAACAATTTCAATTTCAATTCCAATTCCCAAATAATTTCAATTCGGTATTCAAAAACTAAAAACCAAACCCATTCCTTTCCTCCACAAACACGGCAAAGGCAATTCCATTTTCAAATCGGTATTCAAAAACCGAATCCAATTCCTCCACAAATCCATTCCAAAACCAATTCCATTTTCATCAATTCATCAACACCAAATCACCAATACACAGCAGCAAACACAAATCCAAATATCCAATCCATTTCTATAATGTAAATTCCAATCCACAACACAAAAAACAAAATCTATTTACCAGCAATTTTTGGAGTTTCTATCAACGATTCAACGATAACACACACCCAAACAAATTATTAAACCGTCAGATTGTCTCGGGTCTTCACTTGGGTATTCGGGTTGGGCTTCGGGTCGTGCCTCTGTAAGTTACCGGAAGGTCGGTGGTGGTGCGGTGGTGCGGCTTGGAGGAGAGCTGACGTCAAGGAGGAGCTGTGGAGGGCTAGATCTACACAGATCTACACGAATGAGGCCCGATCTACACGGGGAGGAGAACGGAGAACAACCGGGGCAGGCGAAGAGGAGAGCCAAGAGTCGCGACGGTGAGAGGACCTCCAGACGCCGGCGACAGAGACGGTGAGACGGTGAGATCTGTGAGCGATATAGTGAGAGAGAGAGGCTTAGAGAGAAGAAGAGGAGTAGAAGAAATGAAAAAGAAAGAGTAAAAGAGGGTAGGTAGCAGAAGAGGGTCATGGGGGGGAGGGTTGGGATTTATTTTTTTGCACTTTAGTCCTTAGAGTTCCGAATCTGAAAAATTTCGAAATTGCCCGGAATTTTTCCGAATGTTGGGTACCGGTCGGTACCCAATGAAAAACCCCGGTACCGGCCGGTATTTATGGTTGGTACCGAGGGTGAGTTCCGAATTCTGGTCTCCGGCAGGTACCGGCCGGAACGGAACGAAACGGAATTCGGAACTATGGTTTACAGTTTAAGAAATTGGTTACCTTAGAATTAGATGCCAATTTCATTTATGAACCGAAAACTCTTTTTACATTATATGCATAACCTTGTTTGCATAAATTATATGCATAACCGTTGGTAAATTTATCGACAAATTTGCAGTAAACCGTTGGTAAAATTCCCTATCTACATAAGTATTTCATGGTAATATTCACCGACGATTACATAATACTGTTAGTGATATTTCGACAGTTATGGTCGACTGTCGGTAAACTGTAATTCATAATATCTTGAGGTTTTACAATGTTACCGATGGATAGAAAAGTAACCGTGATAAATATAATAGATTTTACTTACATAATTTTGTTTTTTTGGCAGTAAAGTAAACTAATTTTTTTTCAAAAAAAACCCCTTCATTAAATTTTATTCATAATCTTATAATTAATGCATAATTTCAACATTTATGAATTATCTGTGCATAAATTTTGATTTATTTATATATTTAATTTGTTTAAACAAAAAGTTCGTTGATGATATAAAATTAAAATTATCTTGATTGATAATGAAAATATTATAGTGTACATAATAAGTCTTTGTAATTCAAAGCAAATTAATACAACAATCCTAATGTCCTAGTGACTGCGGGTGCTCTGAGATGCTACTACCCCTCACCTTCAACTCATTCATCTCTTGTCTCAGCTGAGCTATGTAATCTATCAATGTGTCCATTGTTGTCTGAAGCCGATTGACTTGATCGACTTGCGATCGTCTACTAAATGTTGTTGTACTGTACGTGAAGGATTGCAAATATCATAGATTCGCAAATAAGCCTAGCTCGAAGATCCTTATACAATGGCTCCTACCACCCACTGTATCAAGATACGTTTGACTCTCATCAACAGCTTGTTCCTGTTGAGACTGTCGCTGAACGATTTCTTGTATTTAGTTTTATTAGGAAGCAATGTTTATATTAGTAAGTGATAGTTATTAAGAAATAATATAAAAAATTAATTTTACATATATTCAGTTCTCTACATTGATTATTGACGAATGTCACACCGTCATGCTTCTTAGTGCCAGCGTACAAAAACAACTGACAAGATGTAGGCCTCATGCTTATAGACTTTTCCTACATAAGAAAAAATATTATATGTGAACTAGATTTTATAAAAATTTTGGTAAAGTTTCCTCTATTTTTATGATATTTATCCTATGTTGAACAAATAAAATAATTCAACACAACCATATACGATGCCAAACATTTGTACCATTATCATTATCCATAATACACATATTTTCATTTCAACATTCACTCATCAATTTAAATTGAAATACACAAAGTAAAATAATTACAATTTAAGTGTCAAGTTTAGGTACTTATAAGTCTCTCATGCTCGTGGTGGGTAATTAATCCTCCCGTATATATGGAAAGAGTCTCTCCCCCAATGCCTCCATGTTTGTTGGTGGATGCCCTGAGATAGACATTGCCTCAGGTGATGACCAATACTCCTACCAACGACTCCATATTTGCTCTGAAATATAAGGTGGTCGTACATCAACCTTATATATCGCACTAATAAAGTCACGATAACGCATACGAGTTTGCTTCTCCCATCCTTTATGTATGATCACATCGAAACTAGAATCCCAGAAAAATTCTTTCTAAAATGAAAAGAAAATTTTCATAACTTATAATGTAATAATATTTATCTAATTAATGTATATAAATCAATTAAAAAAGAAAACAAAATTTTATTGTACCTCGAACTCCTAAAAGTGAAATGCATTTGTGACCTGAGAGATATTCTTTCATACATAACTCTCAGAATCAATCATCTCCTTAAATTTAGTAATTTAACCTAATATCAACCTAATATAAGAAATCAACCTAATATAAGAACAAGTAATTTTATACTATTTGCAAAACCGAAAAACCTATAACATAATTAAAAACATATAATGTTTAATGCGATTTCACTTACATATTATTGATAATTGTTATGTACTTTCTTTCGTCAGGTCCCTCAGCCCCAAGTTAATGGCCATCTCCTTCATTCGATAAAGGGGTAGTGGATGATGTATAAGTTGGGGATGGTGTAGCATGACGAGCAGTAGGTGATGCCTCATCTGCAACTGTAGGCTCTGAAGAGGGAGGAGGTGAATCAATTGCAGCTGTAGGCTGTGACAGTCCATCTTCACAGTAAGTACCTTTGAACCTGGGCGTCATTATATCACGCCGTCTCTTTGGTGCCATATTTCTACCTAAAATTCATTGTTTATTAAATTTTCTAGAAATATCAGAAGTTGAATTCAATATTTTACACAATACATGGAAAAGGAAATAAGACAATTTGTTGAATATCATATTAAAGTACAAAGTTGGAAATAAAAGGTTAACTCTTGTTAAAGTCATAGAACACGAACAATGACAACCTATATTAAATAGGACGCAGGTTGACCCCTAACTAGTAAGGAGGTTGTTTCACAAATTCTTACAGATACAACAATAAATTAACTTTAAAGCTGAGTTTATTGTATTGCATTGATAAATCACAATGATATAATTATTTTTTTGGACTCCATGTGACATGAGAGTTAGTAAAGGTAAATGAGTCCCCCATATTTGGATTCCCGAGAAGGGTCTTGACATATTCAAACGTATCAATTGAAACAATGATACTTCTTACCTCAAGTGTAGGGTTTTTAATACCTTCTTACAATAGTATTTTCGCTATTGCTAAACTTATAGAAGATACAGTGAATGAGTCGCCAGATTTAGCATGGAAGATCACTAACTCTCCAGATGAAATACTATTTTGAAGCGGTTTACCTAAAACACAATCAATATAGAACTTAAGATAATGTTCTATTAGATATTAATCCGTACATGAATATCCAGATGAGGTTTGTGAAATTGAGGAATTTTCCAAAAGAATCGATCTCCCTAATCCTTTACAGACCGTTGTGACTTCGCTTCCGCCTCTATCTGCATACATGTCATCTTCAAAATTCAAGAAAGCTTAAAACAACATGTAGTATATATCATCAAATGTGAATATATATAATAGCTTCATAAAGGAAAATGAGATGTATATAATAAGGAAAGTGATGTTGTCCAGATGATACTAAACACCTTGAAGTAGAAGATTGGTCATGGAAGGCAAACAATCATTAGTGTATGAAGTGGAGATTTTTCCTACATTTTTTTTCCTATGGTTGGGAGAATTTTGTCACATTCCTCCCAACGGAATGAATTACTACTATCCAGAACCAGTTGCTATGTCAACGTTCCTTAATTAAGATTTTGAATTAAAAACTTTAGATAATATACTGAAAAGGAAATCATTGATTTTTTGAACAAAATATTCAATTACAAACACAAATTAATTGCTATCATAACTTAATTGTAAATTACAATCATCTTCTTTTCTGAAAAAATAAGAATCAAAATCCAACTCCTCTTCAGATCTTTGGCCCTTGTCATCCTCTCTAGATGAAATTTCAACATATTCGTTAGATGAATCATTCAAAGGTTCATTATTTTCATATGTGACAGATGCATTTATAAAATAAACATCCTCCTAAAATATTTCACTTTCAATTCTCTGCTCTCATTTTCCATGTGATTCAAAAACACCTCTAGGTTTAACTTAGCAAATCATCAATCAATCTGACTTATCTCATCCTAAGCTTAGAAAAGGGACATAAAACACTTGTTTCGCTTTCATTACCAACACGAAAGGTTCAAATTGTCTCAATCTTTTTCGGTTGTTGATTTCAACTAGCTTGTATCGACTATGCACTTTTGTTCTAGCATTTGGAGTTAGGTTATACCAGTCACATTTAAATATCATACATTACTTTATTGGCAATGTAGGGTACTCAACTTCAAGTATTTTAATAATTTTATCATAGTAATCCATCAATTCTCCCTATATGGAAACTCCACTATTTATTATTGTCATGTTATGACCATGATATTCTGTATGATATTTGTATCCATTAACGAAATACACCGAATATGGTTTAACAATTCGCAGAGGTCCCTTTTGCAAGATCACAAATGAATTTGTTCTCTATTGGATTTTCTAAGGCCTAAATAAAAGAAATTATCATATCAAAAAGTATAATGTCATTTCAACACTTAAATCTTATAATTCAATTATAAGAATATTTGTAAGTGAAAACTTACGTAACTCTCAAACCATCGAGGAAAGTGTCTTCCAATTCCTTTGTTTATATCATCCTGTGTGCTGTTTGACATTAATTTACGTAACAATGCTTCGTATAATCTAAAAACATTATTATTATGTATTTCAGTTATGAATAACACAAAATTTGAAAACTGACAATTCTCATGTTCAACTTACTGCGCGAAAGGTCGAACCTCTTGACAGTTCAATAAAATGTTACCATGCGCAGCTTCAATTTCTTCCTCTGTTAACATTCTTCTTGTTGCACGTCCATATGTTCGTCCAGGATATGTGGTAATGAATAAGTTACCATCATCATCACTTGTTCCTCCCCATTATCATCATGAAACTTTTCTTTCTCTAGTGTGAATACGTGAATCAAAATAATGTGAACAAAATGTAGTAACTTTTTCTACTAAATAAGCATTACATATCGAATCTTCAACTCTAGTCTTGTTTTTGACATTTTTCTTCAAATGATGCAAATATCTATATTAGAGACTCTTGGGTCTGTTTTATGGTTACCAAACTTTAAGTTAATAGCGTTTAATTGCAACCAGACGATGATGTATAGGTTGGAGATTTACTAACGAAATTTTCCGTCAACAAAGTCAAAACTTCATTTTTTCGCTATCAATTCCAGCTTTAATTATTGACGTTATTGTTCCGTCGCTAAATAATTTTTTCCCGACAAATTTTCCAATGGAAAAATAAAAATTGTGGTAATTTGCAATGGTTTATTTTCCGTCAACAATTTGTATTTTCCTTATAGTGATAATGTTGATGATCTTATAACAATTTTTCTAAATTGGTTATATAGTAATTCTAGCCAATCTTTCTCTTCGTCTTGGGTATATGCCTCCTCATTCCTTAGAAATCAACCCAATGACTAAAATAATGAGAAATGTTCCCTTTTCTTGAGCAAACATTTTCGTCAACGACGGTGAACTTGGCAGGGATATTATTAGTTATTATTTGGACTTGGTTTAAGTTGAAAATAACTTAACCTCAATCAGTTAAACGAGTCTTACGAATGATAACTTGTCTGGTAAACACCGGTCCCAATCATCTAGTTTTCTTTAAGTTCCTGTTCTTTTCATCCTCTTCAATCTAAAACGAAGACGTGTTGTGGGAATAAGTACAAATGTACAGTATGCAACTGCAGGAATCTAACACATATCCAGAATTCTTTCAATTGTTGTCCTGTTGAGAGAGTTTCTTCATCACCCTATCATCAAGAACGATAGCTCCGAGAACTTCATACCCTAATAATCCGTACATGGTAACTGTAATACTTGGATATATGTTTTACTTATCAGGTTAAACATGTGAGGATTTAAATTGGAGTCGCTGCGAATGGGCTGGCGAAGCACGGCGTTGGCTGGGGCATGTGACCTTAGGCACTCTCATTGGCGTACGAATACGGCGCTGTTTCGTCTCCCGATAGCGATGCGTCAGCGTCAGCAATGGGAAGCACGTGATCCCACGCTCCAGTCGCGGGCGATATGCCTCTCCTTTCCCCATTTTCTCATGCAGTCGTGGCGGCGCTGCTCGGATCAAATAACCTTTAATTTATGATTACTCTCTTCTATAAAAGTATATTTATTTAATAAATGAGACTTATAAAAATTAAACGGTTGGATCACTTAAAAATAGAGAGCACGTATTAATTAAATCTATTCCTCCTTCTATGTATATAGATAAATTTCTCGTCAATCTAATTTTATATTTTCTGTTATACGTTCCTAGTTCCTACTAAAGTATAAGACTTACTATTTTCATTTATTTTCTTTCTATACTTCAATTCTCTTCCCCTATATATAAGCCAGAGCCGGTGGTCCTTCTAGCCACACAAATCAATCACACTACTTCTAGCTATATATCTCCTCTCATTCTCAAACTTCCAATTCTAATACTACAATGAGAACCGACATAGATAACCTCTGGGTCTTTGCCTTGGTCTCCAAATGCACAGCCTTTACACAAGGAAGCATTGCATGGTCCGTTTTGATCATCAGTCTAGCTTGGCTAGCCATTACGCTTGTTTGTTGGGCTCATCCTGGAGGTCCAGCTTGGGGAAAGTACTACTTGAGAAAACTTTATTCTTCTTCTTCTTCCAAGCTTACTGCTGCTAGGACCATTCCAGGTCCTAGAGGCTTGCCTCTGATTGGTAGCATGAAACTCATGATGTCTCTTGCGCATCACCGGATTGCAGCAGCAGCCGTGACATGCAAAGCCAGGAGGCTTATGGCTTTTAGTCTAGGCGATACTCGCGTTATCGTCACGTGTAACCCCGACGTTGCTAAAGAAATATTGAACAGTTCTGTATTTGCAGATCGTCCCGTGAAGGAGTCTGCCTATAGCCTGATGTTCAATAGAGCAATTGGGTTCGCTCCATACGGTGTATACTGGCGAACTCTTAGAAGAATCGCTTCTTCACATCTTTTTTGCGCAAAACAAATCAAAGCTGCTGAGGCTGAAAGACGGGCAATAGCTTCTCAGATGGTTGATATGTTCAACCAACAGGAACGAAGTTTGACAGTGCGTGGAATACTTAAACGTGCTTCACTTAACAACATGATGTGTTCCGTTTTTGGACGAGAATATAGATTGGATTCTATCAACAATGAAGCTGAAGAACTAAGAAAACTTGTTGATGAAGGGTACGACCTACTGGGTACACTCAACTGGACTGACCACCTTCCTTGGCT
This sequence comes from Erythroxylum novogranatense, assembly GCA_029891385.1. Classification (NCBI taxonomy): domain Eukaryota; kingdom Viridiplantae; phylum Streptophyta; class Magnoliopsida; order Malpighiales; family Erythroxylaceae; genus Erythroxylum; species Erythroxylum novogranatense. The sequence continues at coordinate 10,026,047 of CM057231.1, read as the reverse complement.
ATCAGATTTTGATCCTCAAAAAATCCGGTTCAGATGCTCAAACCTTGTCCCACAAGTGAACCGGTTTCTGAGCCGAATTATTTCCGAGCTCCGAACTTCAACTTGCAACGAAACCCGAGATTTCGTTGACGTTTTGATGTCTCTTCAAGGTTATGAGAAGTTATCCGATTCCGATATGATCGCCGTTCTTTGGGTGAGTATCTCACAAGCATATCGTCTTCCTTACATGTTCGGATCGGTCCAGACATGTAATGTTTGCTGTTCCTCTATTTTTGGTCATTACCGTTTACTGTTACGTTTCTCTTGGGTGTGCCGGTGCCCCCTAAGAAATTGCACAATAAGTAACGCAATCAATTTTTTAATTATTATTTTTTCATTTTCTTGTTAAAATCTTGTTTTCTCTTTGTACGAAGGAAATGATATTCAGAGGTACTGACACAGTTGCGGTACTGATGGAGTGGATACTCGCAAGGCTGGCACGTCATCGTGATGTGCAATCAAGGGTCCATGATGAACTTGACAAGGTTGTTGGCAAATCACGAGCCGTTTCTGAGACTGATACACGGTCCTTGGTGTATCTACAGGCGGTAGTAAAAGAAGTCTTGAGACTGCACCCACCGGGCCCACTTCTCTCATGGGCCAGATTAGCCATCACTGATACACTCATTGATGGGCATCACGTGCCTCAGGGGACCACCGCAATGGTGAACATGTGGGCCATCTCTCGGGACCCGGATTTCTGGGCTGACCCGCTTCAATTTATTCCCGAGAGATTCGTTGTGGCTAAAGAAAATGAAGCGGAGTTCTCTGTGTTGGGTTCGGATCTTAGGCTCGCACCGTTCGGTTCGGGCAGACGGATCTGCCCCGGTAAAGCCTTGGGCTTAACGACGGTAACTTTCTGGGTGGCGTCGTTATTGCATGAATATGAATGGATACCGTCTGACGGGAACACAGTTGACCTGTCAGAGGTTCTAAAGCTCTCTTGTGAGATGGCGAATCCTTTGACCGTTAACGTACGGCGTAGGCGGACTTAGAAGCCATAGAGGGGAGAGGAACAAGAACTTAAATAACAAAAGACCGGAAAAACAAAAAAGCAAACAAAGTATGCTAAGGATTAAGAAAAGAACAGAGAAGTACTTTGTGCGGAGTTCACAAATCTTGTTTCTAACTTTTGATGATCCACCAGATATGATTAAGTTTGTCTTTCGTCTGCTTGTCGAATGTCAATGTTTTTAACTCGATAGCTGGAGCTACTGTGGAATCTCTTATTTGGAATGATCTGTTTTACTGGTGTAAATATGTTTTAATAGTAATACGTGTTTTCTAGTTTTATTCTGTTTCTTCACTAACTACAATACTATAGACCAATATAGTTTCCAATTGTCAGTTGAGGGGCGTGGGAAGAAAAGCTTTTGAATGGTAAAGAGAGATGATGATACATGCATGCTTTAGTTAGTGCTCATAGCTAGATATGATTGTGCTTTACTGTTTATTAATCATGGGTTTTGAGCATTATCCACAGTTGTCCTGAGGCTAAGGCCTAACACACACACACACACATATACAGTTTTATCAGCTAATAGGACCCAATGGAGGTGGCTTTGTTGCGACTATAGTTTCCGAATCCTTGGCCGTTCCAACTTCTCGGGAAACAAGAACAATACACCGAGGCAGACATTTTCATCGCCATACCCGGATGACAGCAAACGGGGAGAGAGAAAAGTTACTACTATTTCTCTATTGCATATGAATTTGGAAAATTATGGTACTTGGAAAATTCGTGACTGTTACATATAACATTGTATTTCAAGTAAATTAAATCAACAGCTCAAAATCAAAAGATTAAAGATTTATATTAAAAGAACTGAAGAATTATATATAGTACTTACACATTTCGAAAAGTTGATAAGATCGAATCATCCGTGAGATCAATACGAAAATCGTTTTTAGTCACATTTTCAATAGAATATGTCAGGCTTTATATGTGCTATGTATGGGGTAGAGAAGATCTAATTAGCATTAACTCGCTGAATCAACAGACAACTATTATCTTTGTCCCCGGCGAGAGAGATGATAAAACCAATACCTGAAAGACCCACGCATTTGGACTATGGCAAAACTGCCGTACGCAGGAACTTGGAAATTGGCATATTTTAAGCAGAGGCTCTTTTGTCATTTTTTACCAATACAGATCAACTGATACTAAGTAAAAAAGAGCTCCTGCTGACATAAGCTTTACAACTAACTCAATGTGCTGCTGACCATGTATAGTTGAAACCACTGCAGAACAAATTCTTTAGTCTTTTAGACATATCAGAAACGTTTAAGACACGGAATTGACATGAAAAAATCAAGGTAGTTATTAAGCTCAATCATGCACTTGAATGTTGGTACAAGACAGGTGGTTCCAATCAAACTTGTCACGTCAAAAATTTGGTGTCAGTGGAAGATTAAATTTGCGGTAACAACATTGATATTACATCAATCAGTTAAAAAAGAAAGCCCCTGTCATGAGTCCTTAACGTGTCTTGGTTAAGTATAGCAAACCAAAACTGAACTGGTTAACGTAATCTGTAATCATGGCATGGAGGAGAAAGGTAAGATTTTAACATTTTCTCGAGGATCATATCCTAGCTACGTAACTGAGTACGATTGCTGGAATTTAAATTTTGACGAAACTTTTTAAATGTTTAATATCAAATTCAAAGAGAAGTCAAGTCTGGCGCATTGCATACAGGGCCGTTCCTATAATTTTATAGGTTTTGGGCGAAATTAAAAAAAAAAGGCCTCCAATAATTTGACAATATACTTAACTTTACATATTTGTATGAAACATAAATGACTCAATTTATAAGTTTACATAATCAACTAAATATTAAATGATCATAACACTAACAAATATACAGAGGATCATAATTTATGAAAAACAATTTCTCCGTACATTTCTAGATGCAAAATCATTAATCAAGATCAATATTGTCCAACATATTCTTCTCAATACATAACATAGCTAAATTATTTAACTTTTCTTGTGACATTGATGACCTTAAGTAGGTTTTTAATAATTTTAACTTTGAAAAATTTCTCTCAGCTGATGCTACAGTCACAGGTATAATCAATAGAATTCGATAATCAATTGAAATATTTGGATAACAATCTACAGCTTGAACAAATTCTAATATTTCAATTGATGACATTAACTCATTTGACAAAGTCATTTGCAATACTTTTAATTCAGAAAAAAGGATCATCTAAATCCACATCAGACACATTATCATGAGAAAAAGTCGTCGTAAAATTAGTACAATATTTTCTTAATTCGTTATCATCTAATGACTTCAACTTCTTTGAATCAAATAAAAATTCAAAAATATTATCAAATGTCGTTAATTGTTCAAATCTATTCTTTAACGAAGTAATTGCCATATCCACAACAACTAGAAAGTAATTAACCCTAAAAGAATCCTCAGCTGATTGTATTTCTTCATTATAGTCAATTTCATCAAATTGTCTTTTCCTAATACCACAACGTCTAGTTAGAAATGTAGGCTCTATATTCATTTCAAGCGCAAGACTTTTGGCAATATATCACAAAGATATATAAATGGTATTATATCTGTAATACAAGAAAAAATAAATAGAAAAATTTAATATCTAATATTAAAAATAAAAAACAAAGAATAAAAATATATTAAAAATAAGAAAATTTACCTTTAAATTATATTCGAATTGAGAAAGCAGAATCGTAAAAAATTTTGCTGCTAATTTTTAAGTTGGAGTACTTTAAATATATATATTGATAAAAATAAAACAATTAGAAGGTACAAGTATAATTTAATATTTCAAGACTATTTATAAACATTAGGACCACAAAGTTACTTTAATTTTTTTTTGGTTATAATGTTAGATTAAGGTTATAGTCATCTACACTTCATGGCTTAACGTTGTTTAAAGCACTTCATAGCTTATAGGCTTATAGCCATTAAGTTACTTAAAGAGGGGGCTGAGGGGCCCTCTCTTAGAGAGGGCCCTGATTGCATCATTGTAAAGCTTTAAATGTAATTAAGATAATTCTTATAAACGGTTTTAATAATTGGAGGATTTAATTTAGGGTCGGCCCTGATTGCATCATTGTAAATCTTTAAATGTAATTAAGATAATTCTTATAAACGGTTTTAATAATTGGAGGATTTAATTTAGGAGAACAAACTAATCTTAAAGTGTTAAATATTTTGATATTTTAATTAAATATTTATGTTTTAAAGAATTTTAAATTAAGTGATTAACTTTTAAAACTTTAATAATTTAATTCAAAATATTAATTAACATCTCTATATCGTCAAAAATCTGATTTATACAAGTTTTAAAAGATGAAATACTAAATTGAAACTTTTAGAAATTTTGACATTAAATTAAAATTTTAAAAAATTAAATATTTTTAAATATGTTATTCCAATATTAGGTTGCGTAGATTTCTTAAAAATTAAGTTTAAATTCTAAAATTTTAAACTTCAAAAGAATTGTACGTATCTTAATTTTATAAATTATTATGAAAATACAATGATTTGTTTAATATACTTCCAAGTTTGAATAAGGAAAAATTATACTGTTGACTTGAGTTGATCATTTGCGAGGAAAAATAAAAAGAATTACATCATTCTCACGCCCCAAATGACCTAATTAGATATGAATTAGTTGCTGAGGTAATGCATGATTAATCAAATCATGGAGCTAAAATACTAACATTACGCCGAAGTGTTAAGGCGTAGAGTACAAACCAACTAATAATAATAGATAAGCAAAGCAGAGAAACTGAAAAGGGGCGTGTCAATATGTAGTCTTCCATCAACTTCCCCTCTTTTGACAAGCAGTTAGTGCTCGTACAACAAAAAGGAATGAAAAACCAACAAGGACGGGAAAATATAACAACAAAATCTTCGTGTAGAACGGTGATAGGTTGTTGTATCCCATTTGGCTCATACGACCAGGACAGTTGAGAGGAACAAATGGAGCCAACGACAGTGATCTAATGAGGGATTCAAGCCCTTCTCTTAATAAAACTGATAATGACTGGCCACCAGTTCCATCAACTAAATACCGACATAGCTCAAATCATAGCCGCAAGACGGTCTCCGAGAATTGCCCTGGAATATCGTTAAGACACAGATTGTGACTGCGTATGAAATCTAAGCACAAGAAACCAAACACCAGAATTGAAGCTTTGTTTATTCAAGTTTTGGATAAGGAACAGGCAACGAAGCTCACAAAATGAGATGAGTATTTCTGGACTATGTTAAAACTCGTCCTTTTCAATCCGATTTCACTTTTGGATGGTTACTTGTTTCTGCATAACAACCGTTTTTAGTGTGTATCACTGTCGACCTCTTTTGTTTCGTGTAACTTCTTGTAATAAAAGGCCAACTTGCTAATCAAATATGAAACTACTCCAGGATTGAGGACCACTTGAGGATAATAATACATAATGTGCGTGTGTTGAGACACAGCTAAGCTTAACATTTATTTCACTTTGCCAAGTGTTCTGTTTATAGGTATTTACATACAAAGAAAAGAAGTAATGTTGTATATCAGTATATGTGTATGTGGATTGTAGACTAAAGAAACAGACTGGGAACATAAGAGGACATGTGAGTGAGGAAGTCTAATGAGTTAGGAGCTCCTAAAAAGTGAAGAGAATAAGAATGCTATAGTGTAGCAAGAAATTACAGAGTTTTGAGGCCCTGCCCAAGCATATGTCAATAGTGCTAATTGAAACAATGATTGTGTAAAAGATGATTCTCTCTCATTCCCCACTGTATTATCTATATACGCTAGCTTCTCAATTCAGTTATAACCGTTTCAGCCTAATTCTCTTTCTTTGTCCTCCTTCTAGAATAGACCAGTAAAGGTTTATTTCCTCCAAAATGCCCACGCTCGTTATCATTGCCTCTTCCTAATTGACAAACCTTGTAAGGTTTGTCAATTAGGGGGAGGCAATGATAAGGAGCGTGGACATTTTGGAGGAAATAAACCTTTACTGATTTGATTCAGGGAATTGTCCACGGAAATCTGAGCAAGACATCCAAGTAGCCTCATTCTCGTGTTTGTCTTTCCATTGAACCAATAGCTGGTGACAAGGAATCTACCCCACTGTCGAAAGTTTAACAGATCGAATCCTAGCGGGAATGAATGACACTTCGTCAACTGCAAGATCTGGAGGTAGGTCTGCTTCGACTTAATGATTTCCTGCAACCCTCTTCAGCTGTGAAATATGGAAGACTGGGTGGATCCTTGAAGCTACTGGTAGAGCCAAACGATAGACCACATTGCTGAGTTTTTTTGGTGATGGTAAAAGGTCCATAATACCTTGGATCTAACTTGTTATAAACTTTGGCAGCAAGTGAGCTCTGTCGGTGTGGTGGTACCTTAAGAAAAACAGACTCCCCTTCTTGAAATTCTAGATGTCTTCGATGCTTATTGGCAGCCTTTACCATTCGCTGCTGCATTTTAAGGAGGTTATATTGGAGTTGTCGAAGTATTTCCGCGCGACCTTGATGCTCTTCTCCCACAACAACCACTTTGAATTCCCTCGATAGAAATTACACTAGTGTTGGGGGCTTCCTTCCATATACTATTTCAAACGGAGACAAACAAGCAGCCCCTTAGTAATTGGTATTATACCAATATTCCGCCCAATGCAACCATTTCCTCCATCCCTTAGGTTGCTCCGAGGAGAAACACCTAAGATAAGTCTCCAAACAATGATTTAATACCTCCGTTTGCCCATCAGTCTCGGGATGGTAAGCCGTGCTCATTTTCAACTGAGTTCCCTATGCATTGAAGAATTCTCGCCAAAAAAGCTCACGAATAAAGTGTCTCGATCGCTGACTATAAAATTAGGGATTCCATGCAATCGAACAACCTCTTTGGCAAACACTTCAACTACTGTGCGGGCAGTGAATGGATGTCTCAACCCAATAAAATGCCCATACTTGCTAAGTCTATCAATTACTACAAAAACACAGTCAACCCCATGTGATTTTGGTAATTTTGTAATAAAATTCATCGATATATCAACCCATACTTGTGTTGGAATTGGTGACGGCTGTAATAGACCAGCTGGTGTCCTTGTGTCATATTTATTTTTCTGGCACTCCAAACATTCAGCCACAAACTTCTGCACATGCTTCATCTTACCCGGCTAGTACACATTTGCCGTTAACCTCCTATTGGTGCGGTATGCACCTGAATGTCTTCCTTGAGGGGTGGCATAGAACTCCTTAAACAATGTAGGGATCCAAGAAGAGGTAGGTGGCAGGACAATTCTCCCTTTGTGAAACAATCGACCATGAATAAGCCGATAATTTGGATAGCTCAAAGGGTGTTGAACGACCTTGTCCTTCATCTTCTTATAAAAATCATCATGCTAAATTTCTCTGTCAAGGTCGTCCCATTGCATCCAACTAGGCACTGAGATGACAAAACACTCCACTTCGTCCTCTCTTCGAGATAGTGCATCAGCAGCACTATTCATCACTCCCGACTTGTATTCAATGATGAATTCATATCCCAACAGCTTAGCTACCTAATGCTGTTGTGTTGGAGTAGTAATTTGCTGTTGAAGAAGATGTTTGAGGTTGCTATGATCAGTTCGGACTTTAAATTTTTGTCCGATAAAATATAGTATTCAATGACGGATTGCGAGCACAAGAGCCATTAGTTCTTTTTCATATGCGGCCTTTGACAAATTCCTCGGAGCTAACATCTTACTGAAATAAGCAAGAGGACGATTATCTTGCATGAGGACTGCCCCCACTCCACTCCCCAAGGTGTCGCACTCAATAATAAACTCCTTAGAGAAATTTGGTAGTGTTAGTACCAGGCCGGTCGTCACTGCTGTCTTCAACTTCTCAAAGGTGATTTGAGCCTCCTGCGGTCAAGTCCCCTTCAAGACAACATCTTTCTTCAATAGATTAGTCAAAGGTTGAGCAATGTGACCATATTCCTTGATGAATCTCCTATAGTATCCGGTGAGGCCAAGGAAAGCACGCATTGCTCGGATTGATTTAGGTTACGGCTACTGCAAAACGTTTGCTATTTTTGCGGGATGCATAACAACTCCCTCAGCTGACACCAAATGGCCCAAATATTTGACCACGGTCCTACCAAAGCTATTCTTCTTTTTGTTAACGGAAACATGATGCTCCTCCAATCTTTCCAAAACTCTCCCCAAGTGTTGTAAATGTTCCTGTCAACTTCTGCTAAAAATGAGAATATCATCAAAAAACATTAATACATACCGTCTCAGGAATGGTCGGAAGAGATCATTCATGGTTGCCTGAAATGTCGCAAGTGCATTTGTTAGTCCGAAGGGCATCACCCTAAATTCATAGTGACCCGAATGTGTTCTAAAGGCAGTCTTGGGTATGTCTTCTTCGCGCACCCTGATTTGGTGGTACTCCGATCGAAGATCCACCTTAGAAAAATATCTTGCCCCATGGAGCTCATCAAGAAGTTCCTGAATAATAGGAATTGGGTAACGATCAGTCACTGTAACCCGATTCAGTTCTCGGTAATCCACACAAAACCTTCAGCTTCTGTCTTTCTTTCTAACCAATAACACCGGGCTAGAGAATGGACTGTAACTCGGTTGTATAATTCCCGAAGCAAGCATATCTGCCACCAGCCGTTCTATCTCATCCTTCTGGTTATGCCCATATCTATAAGGTCTAACATTCACAGCAAAAACTCCCGGGATTAGTGGAATTTGATGATCCACTGCCCTGCTCAGAGGTAACCTGGATGGTTCCTTAAATAGGCTTCAAAACGAGCTAGTAACTCTCCTAATTCATTCGGCTGCTACTCCTTCTCAACCTTCTGTCGTTCCAAATTCTCCAACAATGCATTATGCCAAATCAATATCTCATGCTCCAGATTATGCATTTTACTCAAGGTACGAACAGAAACAGAGGAGTTCATTAATGATGGGTCCCCCTCAATGCTTATGTTTCTTCCTTTCACCAAAAATTCCATTCGCATTCTTTCCTAATTAACTTTAACATCTCCCAAGGTTTGTAACCGAGTGACTCCCAATATTAAATCCACACCCCCAAGAGGAAATAGAAAACAATTCACGTATACTATTATATCAGGGAGCTCGATCGGTACCTCAACACCAAACCCATCAGTCTCCTTGCGGTTCCCATCTCCGAGCTTCACGCCAATTTTTTGAGTGGGCTCAATCGTTAACCCCAGTTGCTTAACCATTCTTCTTGATAGGAAATAGTGACTGGCTCCACTGTCCACCATCACGACTATTGCTATTTTTCCTATCCTTCCCCATAGCTTCATGGTCCTTCCCGAGTTCACTCCTCCCGTGGAGAAACAAGAAAATTCGAGTTGGGTAAATTTCCCCTCGTCAATCACCATGTTGGCTACTGGTGATTCTTCAACTTCCTCCAATTGGGTCATACCTAGATGTTCCCCGTCATCTTCGTCTACTCCCAATATAAGAGTTCGGAGGGATTGATTCTTACACTAATGTAAAGGATTATAAGGTTGGTGGCAACAAAAACACAACCCCTTTTCTCGTAATTCCTGAAACTCCTTCTGTGTATAGCGCCCCATACCCCGATTTCCTCATGAGCTTTGAGGAATCGGTTTCCCATCCATACTCCTGTTTCTAGAATTTTTTATAGCCTTAAAGTTGGTGGACGGGTTAACATTTGAGAAGTTAGAATGGACTGTTTCCCCTTTAGAGATAAAATGTGAGGACTCTAGTCCACTACTCCTAATTGCTATCCCTAGTCTAGCCCGATAGCTCAGTCTAAATCCTTCGGTTGCTTGTGTCTTTTTCTTCAGCAACACCTTGAGCTCATACTCAATTTCCCTAGCCAAAGTCATGGTGCGATACAAATCTACGATCTCATGGGAGCAAATATGCACTTTAATTTCTTCCTTAAACCCATTCAAAAACTGGCCAATAAATGCCTCTTCTTCCCATGTACGAATTTGGGATGATTTCGACACAAAATCTTGGATATACTCTTCTATAGTCCCTGTTTTCTTGACAGCAACAATAGCCTCGTATGAGTTGGAAGCAAGAGCATCTCTAAAGAGAGTCAAGACCTCCTTCTTCACATCCTCCTAGCATAAAAATGGCCTTCTATCTTGTAACCACGTCATCCAGTGAAGGGAATACCCCTCCATGCAAACAAGGGCTAAAGATACCTTTAGATTGTCCGGCGTTTGTTGTATATGAAAATATTGTTCCGTTCTTTGAACCCATGCCAAGGGCTCATTGCCATTAAAGTTAGGAAGCTCCACCTTCTTAGTCGAAATCTGTACATCCTCCAAGGTGATGAAGCCATTTTGTGATTTAACCATTACAGTAGGTAGGAAGAAAACTGCACCTGTCTGGGCTGGTGATACTACCTCCATCGACACAGAAGGCCTTCCTGCCTCCTCATACAGACCCTTACCCTTAAGAACTGTAGTCAACATGGTTTTAAGTTCTTCCAATTGTTTGCGAGTTTCTTCCAGTTATTGGTGATTCCCAGCAATCTCCGAACCCAATCCTCCAACCTGTTGCTCTAAAGACCCAAGGCTCCTCTCCATCATTATCACTCTGCTTTCCATGTGTGTGTTTGTCATTGGAGTCGCTTCTCTCTTCAAAATGTTTCCACGCTCACCGCATCAATTTGATGAGTTAGGAGCTCCGAAAAAGTGAAGAGAATAAGAATGTTATAGTGTAGCAAGAAATTACAGAATTTTGAGGCTTTGCCCAAGCATATGTCGATAGTGCTAATCGAAACAATGATTGTGTAAAAGATGATTCTCTCTCATTCCCCACTATACTATTTATATACGCTAGCCTCTCAATTCAATTGCAACAGTTTCAGCCTAATTCTCTTTCTCTGTCCTCCTTCTAGAATAGACCAGTAAAGGTCTATTTCCTCCATAATGCCCACGCTCGTTATCAAAGTCACAAGTCATCTGAATCCTACCAATTAAAAACATCTTGAAGTTAGTTATGTCAAATGGAAATGCAACCAATCCCTGATATTATTGCAGTTTAGGTCTAGCTCTGATTTATTAATCAACATATTCTCTCCATATTAATTTCCATTGCTACCCTAACAGCTAGTGGATTGAAGTGAGGTTTAGTTAGAAGCTTGTTATAACAAAACATTACCGTGTTTTATATAAAAAAGTAATTCATAGCCTAATCCCTACATATTATTAATTTGACATATTATTAATATACTCCCTAACTTTTAAAAACTATCAACAACTTCTTATAATTTTAGTTTTATAACACTTATCATTCGTATTGATAACTTCATTGTAAATTTTAAAATAACATCATTTGAGAAATACTATTTTAGAGTTTTCAATTGAATATTTCAACGGAGGTTAATAATTAGATGAAAGTATTATAAAATTAAAATTATAAGAGAGTGATTGATAGTTTTAAAAGTTAATATTACGTGAAACTACGAGATATATAATAAATTTATCCCAATAATTTAAATTGAAATATATGTTGTAGATCATTTTCAAAAGAAAATTACTAAATTTAACTTGGTACGAAAACAAATTCTCAGTACAAAATTCAAGTAAAGTATAATTTATTGATTAAGAAATTAGATAAAAGTTAATTTAATTGTTTAGTATAATTTATTTATAATAAAATTTAAATCAAGATTTATTTATGGAGATCAAACATAATTGACTTGAGTAGTAGAAAAAAAAACAATTATGATTTAATATCTTAAAATTTTATGTCTTTGTATATATATTACTCTTATTTTAAAATAAGAAACTTAACAAGTTTCAAGTATTATATGTCTATATTAATTTTTTAGATGTTAAGTCCATAGGTAGATAAAGTATACCGGTCACGATAGCTTTGCCATTTAGTACAAGGACTTTACACAAAGCTACATAACAATCAAACTCACTAGAGAAAAGAAACGTATATTTGACAAGGGAAGAAAGACAAAAACATAATGGTATAATTAAAAACAAACAATGATGACTAAAAGGATAAGGATATATGTAATACTAATTATAAGGTCGAAGTTGGATTCAACTCCGTGTCCTGTTACAAACTTCAGTTCAGGTATAGTTGGTGAAGTAGCTATCTTCTCTCATATCATATTCCTGACGTACCCGGCAATGCATATCCCAGAAATCTCGCAGAATTGAAGTGCTAATGTCACAGGGATGAACTATCTAATCTTCCGCGTGAGCAACGTACAAAATTACATTAGTTTCTGAGACTTTACGCTTCACAAAAACAAAGAGAGAGAAGATTACCTGTAGAAGATTTGACTAGTCTCCTCTTCTGATCCCCACTCGGCATCTTCCGAGTACGCGAACTGGGGTGATCAGAGTCATATCACATAGACAGACCCATATGAACTGGTCTTCGCTTAACATTGTTGTAATTCTTGTTTTCTTCTAATGATTTGAAAGGAGACAGTTATTTCCGAACAGAAGAAATAAAAAAAACACTCGAAAATGAAAGAAGAATTTAATAGCAGTTGCAATGAAGTTGAGTTTTGGAGAAATAGAAGCTATTCCGTTTCATTTTTTTCTTTTTTAATCTCTCTTTGTCCCATTTCTTGCTCTACGCAGGTTTTTGCTTCCTGATGAGCATAATACGGGTTCCAAAGGACTCGTCACAAATTTTTACCAGATGCAATGGTATCTTAGTCACCCCTAGAAGCCAGCTCATCGTACCTTCCACACGACAGAACATGCTCAAAACATCTTCGCTTATTTTGTCGAGGCAGCAATAACAGTAATGAGGTTTGTTCTGTGAAAGTTGTTAACTAAATTGGAAAGTCCGGTCGTTGAGGCCATCTTTGCCTTTCCAACGTTAGATTGAGGTGGGGCACTTATAATCGAAGACGATCCAAAATCTGTCAACTATAGTTTGACAGCAGTCCGTACGCGCTGCTTGTTAAGTTGTTTAGGAATTAAAGAAATAATGGCAGAATTGTATTTTTTGTGTATTGAATAAATTTTTTAATATCTAATATTCATAAATTATATATTTTAAATAAATTATTTAACATGTTAGACACATTTGAATTATTGCATCTCCTAATATTTGAGCCTGAAGGACCAGTTGAACCATCCTAAGGACAACTGACAGGATTTTGTAAGATCATGACAGTGCAATTGGCGATATGGCTATGTTACAATCCTTTTTGTGGTCCTGCCCTTATGGCCACACTCTTGCCATCTAGCACCAGCAGCAAAGTGGGCACATAATTGAATTGGCAACTCACGGAAAGGCTCTTTTTGGCCCTAAATGATTGATGCAACCGTCCAAAAACACACACATGAAGAGTGTTACGTCAACTGTTGGAACTCTTAAAATAACAGGACACACATTTCATTTGCCCGAATAAAAAGCTTACAATTTCCATTCGGCCCCATTCCACTTTGGATTATGGGGGCAGAGATGGGTTTATGGTTGCATATGTTGTTGGACACTTTGAAGGAATGTGTATCATTGGGCTCACAGTGATATGTCACAAACTGAAGGTCCAGTGAGCAGAAATGTAATTAACCTGGGCCTAGCCCTAGACAGGTTCGTGCAGGTCTAAATAATTCAATTTAAATCTACCTGAGTAAAATGCAGCAGGAAGGAGACTTGAGTAACCCCAATGAAAATGATATAACTAGAAGGCATTTAGTTCAAACTGATGTATAGGTTGATTCACTCAATCTGGTTATAACTGGGAAGGAAATCGAAATGAATCAGCTAGAAATTGGAAATTTTAACACAATGAATGAAGAAGCTAAAGCGTAATTTGTGAAGTTGGGAATAAATGAGACTGAAATAAACCATCATATCTACTGAAATATCAAGCACGATTTGCATAGAAACCGGAATGCAAGTAGTGAACAATGGAGCATCTGAAGCATAAATCGTGAAGTTAGACGTAATTGAGGTTGAAATAAAATATCATTATGTTGGAATATCAAGCACAATGTACATGAAAAGTAGAATACAAGCTGTGAACAGTGGAGTATCCAATGTAACATCCTGTTACCCATGGTACGGCTAGAATATTAAATATGAGAGATTATTGAGAGATTAGAAAATGCATTTCATGTTTATGCATAATATGACATATACATGAATATAGATATTTTTGCACATGAAAATGATTGTACATATATTCATTGACATTCTAGGTATAATTGAATTATATATGTGGAATGTGCTTTTATTGAGAATTGTGGTTTATTTGTATTGAAAATTGATATGGAGAGTGTATTTGTTGATTTAGAATTTTTGGAAAAATTTCTGAAATTGTTGGATATTATTGAATTAGGAAAAAAATGCCACTTGGCAAGTAAATTGATGAATGGAAATAGAAATAAAAATCAAATGATATTGAAGAAGTTTTTTAGATGACTTTAGAATTTGTGAGAAGATGGTATTGAAAATTTAGAGATAATTGGAATAAAAAGATGGGAGTTATGGGACTAGTTCAGTAAGAACTTAGTTAAAGCCTTAGAAGTTAGATAAGTGACAAGTGTCAATTGTTTAGTTCATGTTGTTAGTAGTGTACCCTAGGCCAATGGATAGTTGCGATTCATGTATTAACATTATGACTTGTTAATAATATATTATGAAGTATTCCTTTCATATATGCATGTATTTCGTTTATGCAATGTGATTTACATTCCATGAATGGTTTTAGACTTATTTCATCAAGTATGTGACTTGATAGTAAAACCATAAGCATTATAAGACTATTCTAGACTGTCCTTGGTCGATCATTATTGTTGGAACAATAATGAATTAAGGCTAGTATGTGTTCTTGTTGATGATCACGTTTTACTGATCATGGATATGAGATATCAAATCAGAAACATAAATATATGTTAGAGAACATATATTGGACCGACCCACATAAAGAATACTACATGGTTTCATGTCATTAGTGATTCTTAATATGGTTTGACTTTGGTCATTTGACCTGAAGTCATCATGGTTTCCTATATGAGGAATTCGGTGTTTTGATATTAGACGAAGTTATTTTTAACCGAATAACAAGTAGTCTTATGTTGGACACTAAATGAATCATGCGGAGGGATGTGAATGACGTAGATGAGATTTGTACCTCTCTTAAATGAGAGAGATATTATTTGGGCCTCTTGACAAGTGTGACTGAAGAAATGCATGGCCGTGCTCAAATGAATTGATGAAGAGTCATCAATGTCATTTGTTATAATTAGTCAACTTGGAGATCAAGAAACTATGATTAATCAAAGGTTGACATGTACCATGCCTTGTGATTAATCTTGATATCGTGTTACAAAAGGACTGAGCTTATAACCATGGTTACAGGTTAAATTGGATTATCGATCCTCATTTGATTTGGGTAGTCATAATGTCTTGCTAGAGGCCGCTTATGACTTATGGACCTTGAAGTGTGATCAAGCCCATTGCTAATATCAAATGAGCCTACAGGGTCGCACACAAAAAGTGATGTGATATGGGCTTATTCTCTTAGGCCTAATTTATTAGGTATTGAATAAATATATGTAGATATATTTATTGGGCTATATTGAATTAAATTGTCAGGTTTTATTATATGAGATATAATGGACCGAAACTTATTGGGCTTCAATGGGATTAGGGTTTCTCTATAAATAGAGAAACTTAGGTCTCATTAGAAATAGACACGATTGTCACACGAAACCCTAGCCACCATCCGAGAGGAAAAACGTGCGGCGTTTGGAAAGTGTTCAGGACGTGCTAGCACACCACAGCCGCAGCCTGAATCGTGCATACTCGTGTGGATACCGGTAGAGGGCATTCACACATTGCAGTGTCTTGGAATCCGAAAAGAATAAACCCACCCACAGCATAAAGGTATTTTCGTACATCCTAAGTATTTTCGATTATACTTCATATTGTTGTATGGTCTTTTCCACAGTGTATTGTGAATACTTGGCCATACGCGATCCAACACATGTTTCATTATACAATTACATTTTAAATGACCAAGTCACGTTTCTTCTATCTTTGAAAGACCAAGTGTAGCGCCCCCTTACCGCAGGGTACGCACCGGGACGCCCATGGGTCGTTTCGACGCATATCCCACAATTAGGAAGTGCTACGATCGATCAATCACTACAATACTCTCATGGCATTAATACAATTAAACCGTAATATGAAAGTCACTATATTTTAAAACCAAGATACTTTTCATTTCATATCATCAACAGAAATATAGACAAGTCTATCAGTTTTCCACGGTCTGAATACATTACTCCGAAAAGGAAATCTGATACAAAAGTCTATACTAGGTCATCCACAAAAATTGTCTCAGCTGACCGACCTGTGTACCACAACTTCTCTTGCCAACGCGCTCACACGGCAGAAAAAGTCTATCTCTGGAGCTAGGAGTCTATACTATCGATCCTGAAAAAATAGATGCAATTTTGGGTAAGTTTGCGAATTCAATGAGAAACCATCATCGATGGTTCACTCAATTCATGCATTACGTAAACAACGTACAACATATCACAATAACAAATATAGAACGCCATATAGCAACCTACAATATCTCATACAATCACAGAACATAGAATTTCACAATTCAGTTATCACAATTGTATCATGCAATGCATATGTGACTCTTTCCCATTTTATTACAGTGTTGTAACTGAGCGCTTAATCAGTAATCAGTGTTCAGTGGACGCGTCTAGGGAGTAGGAGAGCCCTCACGCAAGATGCACTAACTCCCTTCGAGCTCGAGGCTTGTTTCAGTAACAATGGCGACTCAGGTCACAACTATCATTATCTGTTCATGTATTTATGCATGAAATGCAAATGCCCAATAATTCACAGCCATATTGCTATAAAAGCCCATTTATCACAATTTTTCAGAATCATGTAGCAGTCAAATCCAATTTATTAAAAGCAAAAATTTCGATCCTAATCATTCACATAACAGACAGTTTACAGAGCATTTAACAATCAAAAATTAAGGAACCAACTAGGTTACTCACTTGTAACTTCCGAGCTACTGCCTGAAAGTCCCAGCAATATCCGTAGAATGACGATCCAACGGTGCCTCTATAACAGTTAAATAATTTTCCATTACTAGATGCTCACTCAAAACAATTCAATGATGCACATGTCTTAATTAAAAGATGTACAATGCATGTTCATGACTTTCCGGCGCTAATCTCCGATTTCACTATCTTTTGCTTCATAACCAATTTCTTAAACTATAGACTCTGTCACATTTAGACAATACCCTTAATCTCAAGGAAGACCTCAAAACCAATATTCACTATTTACTAGGTCAATATCATCCATTGTAGATTCCAAAAACATACCATTGATTTCATAAGTCTCCAATTTAAACTCCAATTATCATAAAACAATCCTTAGGTTGCAATAGGAAACCTTACCCAAATTTCTTTCAATAATTAAGATCTCACTCATTTGATTTCAAACTTTCTTTCTTTACCTCTATTGTAAACCTCTCTCTCTAGTTCAAAACGAATCAAGAATCACCTCAATTGGAGGTCTACACCATAAGTTATGCCTCAAAAACTAAAATACTTCACTTCAGAAAAAGGAGCTCGCCGCGGCGTACAAAGGATCGCTCGTCGCGACGTCCCATACGCTCGTCGCGACGAGACTCCCAGCACACGTCACGACGTGCGGGGCTCCGATCGTCTTCTCCGATGAATTTTACCTATTTCTCTTATAAATCAACCATAACTCACTTTCAACTACCACAACTTACACAATAAACACCATAAATGCATTCTAACAACAAAAAACAACATTAAAGCCATTAACTTACCAATCAAGCCTTAAATCCTCAAATCTTCCGCAACCCTATTTCCTTTCTTCTAACACCCACGAGTCTCTCTCTCTCTCTCAAAACTCAATAATCTTCATCTTCCTCATGGTTTTAGCTGGTCTTTAACAACAACGAGGGAGCAAACAACAATCTTGAAGAGGGATCGAAATCACCAACGAAGAAGAGAAGGAAAAACCCTAAGATGGAGGAAAAATAGTTTTTCTACAAATTTCAAAACCTAAGGCTTTTAAAGGTTGATTTTTCTCTTTCCTCTAACACTCTTCAAGTTCCTCTTTCAAATCATAATCATTTCCGGTCTAAGCTGTCTCTAAATTCCAATGGCTCGACATATTTATTCCTAACATCGAAAATCTAATTTTCCATTGCCATTGGACAAGTATGCCGGCAATATAAAGTTAATCAGTCCGTTACTCGGAAAATTCTGGTCCGGACATTTACTCCCAATTTTTTCAGAAAATTTCCTATGGGTCACTATCAACTGGCAATCGCTCTAAAATAGTTCCCATTCACCTATTCAAACCCAATTATCTCAAAATTCAGAAAACACATCGTATTCATAATAAAATGCCAGAAATGTCAGGAATGCATGTACATATATGTGCATGTGCAGAATGATTTATTCCTCTAAAATTAGAAGCCAGAAAAATGCTCAATCAATGATATACAATAAAAATCCTAACCCGTCCTAATTTACTAATATGCCCATCACATCGGTAACGGGATGTTACAATTCTCCCATCCTAAAAAAAAATTTCGTCCCGAAATTTCATACCTGTCTAATCAAATAGGTGAGGATACTGCCTCCTCATATGCTCCTCAGTCTCCCAAGTTGCTTCCTCAGTTGAGTGGTTCTTCCAAAGGACTTTTACCAGTGGAATAACCCTGTTCCTCAACTGCTTGACCCGCGAACCCACAATCTGAACCGGTTCCTCTACATAACTCAGATTACTGACCACCTCAATCTCCTGAGCCCGAATCACATGAGTCAGGTCTGATCGATACCGTCGGAGCATACTTACATGAAACACATCATGCAATTGGGACATCTCACTCGGCAGTGCTAATCGATATGCCAACGGTCCTATCCTCTCGATGATCTCATAAGGACCAATATACCGAGGGCTCAACTTGCCCTTCTTGCCAAATCTCAAAACTCCTCTCCAAGGTGACACTCTATCTCCCACACTGTACTCCATCTCTCGCCGATGTTGATCCACATAACTCTTCTGTCTATCCTGAGCCGCCTTAATTCGACTCCGAATCAATTTCACCTTATCTACAGTATCCTGAATCAGCTCGGGACCCTTAATCGTCCTGACACCCTCTTCATCCCAATACAGAGGCGATCGACACTGTCGCCCATATAAAGCCTCATACGGTGCCATCCTAATATTGTTGTGATAATGCTTGTTATATGCAAACTCTATCAGAGCTAAATACTGATCCCATGCTCATCTGAACTCCAATACACAAGCCCGAAGCATATCCTTAGCAGTCTTAATCATCCTCTCACTCTGCCCATCTATCTGAGGATGAAAAGCTGTACTGAAGTTCAACTTAGTACCCATAGCAGTCTGCAGGCTCTTCTAGAACCTCGAAGTAAATATGGGATCCCTGTCTGAGACTATAGACACCGAGACCCCATGCAGTCGCACAATCTCTGCCACATACTTCTGGGCCAACTGATCGAGAGTATTATTCTCCCTCACTGGAAAAAAGTGAGCCGATTTAGTCAACCGGTCTACTATGACTCATATAGCATCATGCTGCCTCGGCGTCCTAGGCAACCCCATAATAAAATCCATCGTAATTCGTTCCCATTTTTACTCCGGAATGGGCAACAAATACAGTTTCCCCACTGGAGCCTGGTGCTCAGCCTTAACCTGCTGGCATGTCAAACAACGAGAAACATACTCTGCCACCTGCCGCTTCATGCCGGGCCACCAGAAATGCAACTTAAGAGTGTTATACATCTTGGTAGTACCAGATCAAATCATCTACATCTGGAACACAGAGTCTCTGACCCATCCATAAAGTCTCATCTCTCAACTTAAACTCAGAATCCCGATCAGATCTCACTCTCTCAATCAGTCTCACCATAGCAGGATCCTTATCGTGAACTTGCCTGATCCTGTCACGAAGCATCGGCCTAAGCCTCAGAGTAGCTATCAGAGCTCCATCCTAATCCAAATCCATCTGCACATTCAGAGCTCTCAACTGAATCAAACTAGGCAATCTCTCAATCTGAATCTGAGCTGCATTGATGTGAGATCTCCTGCTCAATGCATCTGCCACCACATTGGCCTTCCCTCGGTGGTACTCGATCGTACAGTCATAATCCTTAAGCAGCTCTATCCATCTCCTTTGCCTCAGATTCAACTTTCTCTGACTCAGCAAATACCTCAAACTCTTGTGATCAGTGAAAATGTTGGGACCTGATCCAGGAATCGGATCCCAACCGAAAAAGGAAACGAAGGAATAGATGACGCGAAACGAAAACGAAGCGGAATCGAATCTCAACATACGGAAACAGAATAAAACGAAAGTGGAAGCAATATCTAATCGAACCAAACGAATGGATTTCGAAGCGAAACAAAATACAAAAGTACCGAAGCAAAACGAAGCGAAGCGGAATCGATACTTAACAAATGGAGCGAATTCAAACTTACAATTCAAAGTATACAAATGAAGCCAAATCGAAAAGCATAACAAATGTCCGACATCCATGAATACAATACAAAGACAAAATGATCGCGTTGGAAACCTAAAACTAATCCAATAAGAAAATCTGGTATACATTTTTTCTCTTTTTCTTATATTCATTTATCAAACTCATACAAAGCAATCTTATATCATTTTTTTCTTGGAAATTCTTTCTCATTCCAAATCTCAACTCTTAACCATATTCTTATACATTGGTATCAATCCCAAAATTCATATTCATAATAATTTTTGTCGAAAATTTCGGCAGCATAACGGCTACCTTTGACCTAACCCAAAACCTGCAAGGGTTCAAAATACACTTCTAAAATTTTTAATCAAACATACAAACATCAAAATCCACCGGACCCTCCGTCCGGGATCTCAGCACACACAAACGCAAACCTAATTCTAAAACATTCTCATAACTGTAATTCAATATACTGATCTCATAACTCAATCCCATTCCCAAATTCATACACAATTTTATATACAATTTCATATTCTCATTCATTCATTCATAATCTTCATACATTCTGAAATACATCATAATCACTTACTTAATGGCAATTCAAGCCATTTACAAAATATTCCAAATCTCAATTCACATAACAATACAAACGATGCAAAATCGGACCAAACGTTTTTACATTCTTTCATCCGATCTCCTGCTCGAAACCTGGAGATGGGGATGAAAGGGGGGGTGAGCTCGAAAGCTCGTGGATAACACATTTATAAATTGAAAAATAAGCGGAAATCAATTTTTCATAAGCTTTTTGCCAAAAGTGCTAATTGTTCAAACTTTGTAACTTTTCAAAACGTTTTCCTCAAACCTTTCAATTTTTTAAACTTTTCATAACAAAATTCACTTTTTTCCTTTCTCAAATTTTAACATGAATGCAACACACAGAAACAAATCAAAACACGTAACATATCAGAATGGTCTAGTTCGATTAGGAGCGAGCGTCTGCACATTCCGCATATCGGTCATGTGCGGTGTAGTGAGCGAGCGTACTACACTTTCCGCATAGCGGTCGATTATGGCCGTGAAGAGTCGAAATCAGACTCCGTGCGCTAGCGGGCAACCTGAACAAGGCTATAAACTAATAGAGACAGTGCACTGACTCACTAGGGACCTGACCAAATCCACTTAATCACATAATTCAAAACTGAAACTTTCGGATTGCCCGAAGGCACAAATCAAAAACTTGATTTTTATACGTGTCATACTACATACATTCACAATTCTACATGATTCATACAATTCAATCAAATCAAGCAATTCCATAAATTCAACAATTTGCATAATTTATCAATGCACTCATAACATATGAATTTTCAGAAATTTCTATCGCTTTATCAAATCATTTAAAACAATGAATTTAAGCTTGTAATAATTTTCCAAAAATCATTCGAAAATGAATAAAGTACGAAAATCTTTTCTTTCACTTTCTTGAATTTTCGAAAAGTCATATATAGCTTACAAATCAAAATATAAATATGCTACCCACCTCGAATTAATGCCCGAAACTTGATTTCAAGCTCCAATTGATCCTTGCTTCTTTCCTTCTTTCAATTAAAATTGACCTAAGCCATAATCATCCAAATTTCACATCATAATTTGCATAATTCTCAAAATTAACTATCAGAAATTCATAATCATCATATTTCCAAGCTTTCTAAAACAAGAATTTCTAAAATCCCCAAATTCAAAATTTGACCTAAACCAATTCACTCAAATTCAATCTCATAAATAACTTAATTTTCAAAATTGATGTCATAATTCATCAATTCATACTAATTTCAAGATATCTAAACCACCAATTTCAAAAATCCCCAAATCTCAAAATTGGCCTAAACCAATTTATCTAAATTCAATATCATAATTCACAAATTCTTCAAAATTAATTTCATATTTCACAATCCCATATTCTCATCTATAATTCTACACCAAAATTTCACAAAATCTCCAAACCACAATTTAGGCATAATCCCTAACTCACATAACTCCAAAATTAAATCAATTTATCATGAAATTTCCCAAAATTGATCATGAAAGTAACAAACCCATACAATTTTCCATATTTCTAAACCAAGGTTCGAAGAAAAACTCAAAGATAAAACAATTTCTCTTACCTTTTTCTTCTCAATTTTCGGATTTTATGCAAAGCCCATGGGAAGCTTTTCTTCTTTTCTATCTTCTCCCTTTAGAAACAACTTAAAATCACCTTGAAAACTCCCAAAATAAAAAATCCCAAGCTTTTTCCCTCTTTCTTCTTCTCTCTTTTCTCATCCGTAAGCTTCTTCTTTCTCTTCTCTTCTGCTTTTCTTTTCTTTCTTCTAGAATTATCGTGATTTCTCTCTTCCAATGACACTCATCTGATTTTTAGAGTGCCAAGTCATTTAAAAAGAGGGGTAATTGACCAAATTGCCCTTACTCTTTAGCTGAATTCCAAAATTGCCCCTACACTTTCCTTCAAGTTATTCTCACTTGCGGGTCTGATTCGTACCATTAAGTTGAAGGAATTTGTTAAAAATTTCTTCTAGATAAATGTTCCTCTCAATCATACGAATCCAACGTCGCCGACCGCGCTCAATTGGGATCAGAAACGAAGAAATTATAGCCGAAATACTATCGGACCTGCGAAAAATCTGAAACTGAACATTACTCTAATTTAATTCCAGAAATTTACATTCTTAATCCCAAAATTGACATTTGATGTCTTCATAACAATAGTAGATTTATGTCTCTAGTTTAATTCAAATCAAGAATCGCCTCATTTTGATTCCCAGGTCAAAAGTTATGCTCAAAATACTCTCAGATGTTCCTAATCCAAAAACTACACACAAATCTGAACTTAAATTCAGAAATTGAAAGTCTTAGGGGCAAAATTGACATTTCATTTCTTCATATGACTTGTAGCCCCTTGTCTTATCTTTATTTTGCCTCAAGAATCGCTTCAATTGGATCTCTGTAGATCCCGAATGTCTCAAAATACTGAACTATATTTAGAAAATTTCCCGACTCACTTTGATTAAATTAATCACCATTAATTTAATATCATAAAATTACAAATTTCCCATGAAGATGTAGGGAATTGTCTTAGGAATCCAACTCCGCAAGAATCAACTCAATCGGATGTCGGACGGAAAAGATATGAGCAAAATAGTGAACAAAGGTCGGATTGGAGGAGGAAGCTAACAAAGAAAATCAAAACGGCGTCGCATGAAGGGTCTAAAAACGACGCCGTATGAAGCAAAACGCGCGCGTGTTGGGTGAGCTCGCCTTGGCGATGTGTCGCCCTAGCGACGCGAGCTGGACGCTTGCCCTCGCGAGGGCGATGCGTCGCCCTAGCTACACGAGCTAAACGCTCGCCCTCGCTAGGGCGATGCGTCGCCCTAGAGACAGCGATACGTCATTTTTTATTATTTTTTTCACATGAAAAATCCGAAACTTCCAAAATTCATAACCCTTAATCCCGAACTCCAATTTTGACAAACTTAGTTTCTATAGAAAGCTTGAGGGAAGCTCTACATCTTCCAGAAGGACATAAAACTCAATTCGACTTCTAAGGGAGTCCATTTTCCGGTCAAAGGTTCTGTCCTCTAATATTCATGCTAAAACCATAACATAAACTTGTAAAAATCATAACTTATTATTCCGAGATTGAAAAATTGCATACTTTATGTCAAAATAAAGACCAAATCAAATCCTTCAACTTTCATGAAGAACATCAAAGCTTAATTAACCTCTAACTAGGTTAATTTCTCAGTCAAAGATTCAGTCATAATTAAAGTCAAAAGTCAACCCTATCAAACATAAACTTTGACTGATCATAACTTCCACTCCCGATATCGAAAAATTGCAAACTTTATGGCTACAGAAAGCTCTTAACATAATCTACAAGTTTCCAGAAGACCATTTTATCAAATTTTGCCTAAATCAAAAGTCAACTCTCAAAGGCCAAAAAGTCAAACTTTTTACAATGTTTCATATTTTCACACTTTTTCTTTTTAGTTCTTGCTATTTAACTTCATTTAAATCAACTCATCCACTTTTGAATATTTCTTATTTTTACTTCAAAATCAGGGTCCAACAGAAAATCTGAAACGTCTCCTCATATAAATAATGTCTCCAAATCTTCAAGGCAAGCACAACTGCAGCTAACTCCAAATCATGCACTGGATAATTCACCTCGTGAGACCTCAACTGTCTCGAGGCATAAGCTATCACTCTATCATGCTGCATCAAAATACATCCCAGTCCCTGATGCGAAGCATCACTGTATACCACATAACCTCTAGTCCCAGATGGAATGCCTAATACTGGTGCAGTAGTCAACCGATGTTTCAGCTCCTCAAAGCTTTCCTGGCACTCCTCAGTCCATCTGAACGGTACATTCTTCCTCAGAAGTTTTGTCAGAGGGGCTGAGATCAGCGAGAACCCCTCGACAAACCTCCGGTAATAACCGGCCAATCCTAGGAAACTCCGAATCTCAGACACATTCCTAGGAGCCTCCCAATTCAACACTGCCTCTATCTTGTGAGGATCCACCTGAATACCCTCATCAGTCACAATGTGCCCTAGAAATACAACCTCATCCAGCCAAAATTCACACTTATTGAATTTGGCATACAACTGTCTCTCTCTCATGACCTGCAGAACAATCCTCAGATGCTCAACGTGCTCCTGTTTACTCCTCGAATACACCAAAATGTCATCAATGAACACAATGATAAACTGATTAAGGTAGAGCTGAAAAATCTTATTCATCAAGGCCATAAAAGCTGTCGGGGCATTAGTCAACCCAAACGACATCACTAAGAACTCAAAATGCCCATACCTGCTCCTAAAAGCACTCATAGGCACATCGACCTCTGCTATCTTCAGCTGATAATAACCAGATCGCAGGTCCAACTTAGTGAACACCTGAGCCCCCTGCAACTGATCAAATAGATCATCGATCCTAGGCAGTGGATACTTATTCTTCACTGTCACTCGATTCAACTGCCTGTAGTCGATGCACAGTCTCAAAGTCCCATTCTTCTTCTTCACAAACAGTACTGGGGCTCCCCACGGCGAAACACTAGGCCTGATAAACTCCTTATCCAGAAGCTCCTGTAGTTGAGCCTTAAGCTCCCTCAGTTCCACTGATGTCATCCTATATGGAGGTATGAATATAGGATCGGTATCTGGAATGAGGTCAATCGAGAACTCCGTCTCTCGATCCGGCGGTAAACCCGGTAACTCATCGGAGAACACATCCGGGAATTCCCTAATCACGGGAATATCCTGCTGCCTTTGTTCGACTCTGAAAACAATGACGTGGGCCAGATAGGCCTCACATCCTCCCTGCATCAACCTCAGGGCACTCAGAAAGGAAATCATCCTGGCTGGCACTGCCTGACTAACTCCTCGAAATACTACTCTGGGCTGACCAGGAGACTCTAACACGACCTTCTTAGTATAGAAATCCATGACGGCCCTATGTGCAGTAAGCCAGTCCATTCCCAAAATCACATCAATCTCTCTCAGAGGTAAAACTATCAAGTCTGCACTCAATACTGCTCGATCAATCTGAATCGGGTACCCCTTGTAGACGTCTCCCAATACATTCGTACTACCTAGAGGTGTACTCACCTCTAGCCCATGCTGTAATATCTCCCTATCCCCATGCAGTTTACATGCCATATGCGGTGCAATAAAAGAATGCGTGGATCCAGGATCCAGCAATGCATATGCCTCAAAGCTAGAAATCAGAAGCATACCCGCAACAACATCTGGGGAATCCTGTGCCTCCTGCCGAGTCATAGCATAGACTCTAGCCCGGGACTGCGGTCTGCTACTCAGTCCCTCTGTCCTCACAACGGACCCATCAGCTCGGCCTCGGCCCCTCAGTCCAGATCCACCTCCACGGCTCTGCTGCACCGTGGTGTTGCTGCCTGATCTCCTAGTCATAGAAGACTGAGCTCCCAATATAACATCTCACCCCCGACGGGAAGGGTAAAATAGTAATTTGGTCAGGGGGTGAGAGTGAATAGGACTGATTTGGCATTTTTATGCATACTGGTATTTGTGAACAGTGAATTTTTGCACATGAAAAATAACCGTACATGCATTCATGATATTTTCCGGTATTGGGTCTAAATGGAATTTTATAGTGAATAATGTGGAAATTGTGTTTGAAAAATTTATTGGAGTGAATTTTTGTGTGTTTTATATTTTAAGGGAGTTTTAGAAATTTTTCTGAAATTTTCCGGAGAAAATTCCCGGACCGAAAAAATCGCCAAGTGACGAGCCGGTTGATTTTCGGTATCGAAAGTTTCTATCCAATGGCACTACAATAGTGAGTATATTACTTTGGATTTGAAATTAGGACCATTGGAATTGAATGGGTCAAATTAAGAAAATCCTATTACATATTTTGTCTTTTCCTTATTTTGTTGTTTTCTAAGAAAAATGCCAAGTGTCCTTACCATGTGTCCCACCATTTAATGGTTTTGTTTTATCCTCACTCTTTTCAACCCATTGAATACGGCAACTCATTGAAAAAGGATCAAGTTTTTGCTTATTTCTTCATTCCATCCAAAAACCTTCCTTTCCTTTACCTCTCCATCGATTTTTCTCCTTCTTAAAGTGTCTCTTCCTCCAACTTTAAGAGCCTTCCTTCATGCATCCAAGCTATCTTCTTATCATGGTAATTGTGCATGTGGAGTGAAGTAAGAAAGTGAGGTGGAGAAGTTGTTGGAGAATTGAAGAGTTGGAAGCTTTGATTAGGTAAGTGTATGGTTTAAGCTTTACTTATGCATTTCATGAATGAATTAGTAGTTAGTTACATTGATTGGAAGTTATTGTTCATTATATATGATGTATGATGCATGAAGGTCATGAAATTTATAGCTTGAATGGTTGGGTAAGGTTATGTTGAGTATGATTTGATAAGGTGAGTATGAATGATGTGGTTTAGAAGTGTTTTAGCTTGATTTTGGATTGATTCTTGATGATTATTCTTGCATGGAAATGAAGAGTTTAGTGCTGCCAAATTGTGACTATTGGTCTAAGTGAATGTATGAATGATCTAGTGACTGATTTCTTGTCCATTTGGATGCTTAGTGATGTGTTATTGGTATTGGAAGTGATAGGATCTAAGGTTAGTACCAAAGCTGAAAAATTGGTTTTGTACTGATTACACTGTTTTGATCATAACTAATGGTGTGGTTGTGAAACTGAGGTACGGTTTGTTCCAAATGAAACTTTAGTTGATTGGCTACAATTTTGTGTGAAATAGTTGTTGTCTAATTGTAGCTCTAAGAGGTTGAATTTTGGCTTGGAAAATCAGAGACATGGGCTGTGTAAACAGTACCCGGATTGATGACCTAATTATTTTGATGATTTTTCTAGATTAATTTAGAAGGAATTGATGAAAATGGTCTTAATGAAAGTTGAAGCCTATCTGGTTAGCTTTCCATTTCCACTGATTTTGCAATTTTTCAATATGTATACTGTGAGTTATGACGTATGAATGTTGGCTGGTTATGTGTATTATGTTGGAACCTAGCCATAAGTGTAGGTTTTGTGAGCATTGTGATTGGAAGTAAATTTAGAGATTTCTGTAATTTGAATTGGCTCAAGTGACCTTCTGAAAAGTTGTATAGGAAGCAATTATCTTGAAAATGAGATATAGTATGTTAATTTTGGATAATAGAATTGGGACTTATGAATTTTCAAAGATTGGACTGAAGTTAGGTCATTGACTAGTGGTCAGGGCAGAAACTTGCATGACAGTTTTGAGCTTGTTAATGATGGAATTAGATTCTTAGTCCTTCATAAAAATTGAAGTATGAGATCTTATCTTTCCAGTGATATAAGGTAGTGATTGTTTTGACATTTGTGCTAGGAGATATGCTACTTTGAAATGTACTGTTCATATTGGGAAATTCCAGTGGGCAGATGCTTTGGTGAATTGTTTGGCCTAGTTATCAAATGAATTTGATTTCAGGTTGTTCATGAAAGTTGTAGATAACATTGGGATCTTTCTGAGAATATTTATTGTGTAATTTTTGACAAAGGAAATGAGAAGTTATTGAATTTACAAGATACTGTACTGTTTTAGAACCCATTGATTGGGCAGTAACTTTGATTGCATTTTTGACACCCTTAGAGGTGAAATTGGCTTGTGTGTCCTTCATAAAAATTGTAGAGCTCTCTTTTCTATATGAAATAGACACCAATTTTGTCCAAATTGGAGTTCGGAGTAGGGAGTTATGACCTAGACAAGTTGGCATATCGGAGGAAATTGTTTCAGATTTGTCATTTTAATAGGGCTAGTCGATTAGGATTCTTAGACTAGTCGACTACAACCTGCACTAGTCGACTAGGATTCTTGTACCAATCGACTAGTACATGTATTTTTCCTGCACCAGTCGACTATAACCTCTGACTAGTCGACTAGGATGTGTATTTTTCCTTCTTTTGCTCATAACTTTTCCGTCCGACATCCGATTGACACGATTCTTGAGGCATCAGTTAGTGAAACATTGAATTTCATTTCATGGAAAATTGGGAATTTTTGGACGGGAAATTGATGTGGGTCCAGGTAATGATTATTTGGTCCTTTGTTTTATTTATTTTGGACCTATAGAGGTCCGAATTGAAATCTTGTCGGTCTTAGTTAGATTTCTAATTTTAGGCGGATTTTGGTGATTGAAAATTTGGATTTAGGGCCGGAAAATCATGAACATGCATTGTACACATTTTAAGCGCTACATGTGCATTACGAAATATTCGATTATATTTTTGGTAATCATTGCATCTTATGGCGGTATAGAGGCACATTTGGAGCGTCGATCCACCGATGCCACTAAGACTTCCAGGTATTAGCTCGGAAGTACAGGTGAGTGACCTAGATGACTCTCGTTCAATTATGATATGTCGAATGTGGGGAATAATGGAGGGATTAGGATTGAGTATTGTTTCTGACTGGATTCCGGACAGATGGTCCAATGAATTGGGAGAATTGACATAGTAGTATTTTGGATGTATACCGTGATCAACCGTGATATACTGTGATCAATTGTGATATACTGTGATCAATTGTGAAATACTGTGATAAATTGTTTGCTATGATTAATTGCTTGAAGTGTCTTGATGTGCTCAATTGCGATTGATGGAATCATGGTATTATATGTGATACTGACTGTTAACTTGGGCATATGCATTGCATACATCAATGCATAAGCGATAATAACAGATTTTGACGGAATGACTCATCGACATCGAAAGCGAGCCTTGAGCTCGAAGGAGATAGACACTCCTAGGCGCATCTACGGTCTTATTCCTTTGTTTATCGCTTCGGTCATATCTTGAAATAAATGGAAAAGTGTCACACGTGCATTGCATACATATTTGTTGAATCATCAATTGCCTTATAAACTTGTGATCTGCTTATATCTATTGATTGAGATGGTATTTCTGACTGTGCTATGACTGTAATTTGCTTGTATAATGCATGCATTGGGCGAACCATCGATGATGGTTCCTCACTGAGTTCGCAAAATTCACCCAAAATTTGCATCTATTTTTCAGGTCTTGAAGAGTACCCCATTTGACACGGGAGTATGTCTACCGTACGCAAGGGATAGATAGAGGTCGGGATCAGTTCGCGTCTGCATTAGTGTCCCATAGAATTGCATTTCAAAATGCTCTGTATTTATCGTTTGCCCATTGTTGGATATGTCATTACATGGCTATTGTAAATTGTTGTTGACTATTTGTAATAACTAAAAATGCTTCCTTTTACATTTGGGCTCAAAATTGTATACTGTGCACATGAGAGTACTGAAAAAAAATATATATTGATACTGAGTTTTGACTGACTGATGTAGCACGCCACCCTCGCAGGGCACGGACTCGGATATCATCAACGATGTCGGGTTCGGGTCACGCGGGAGTGGGCTGTTACACCCAAGGTGGCGGGGCAATCCCTGACCTGGTGGTCCATCAAGCCGCATCTAAGACAGGCTCCAGTCAGCCACCGACACTCTCCACTGTGTCTCCTCTCACAATGCTCACACACTGGAGGAATCATGCACGAACCTCGCCCTCGCCACTACCGATCGAGCAGATCTACCTCTCGCCTGACTTGATCGTCTAGCTCCTCAGATGGCTGAAGGTCCGCTCTCTGGCGCTTCTTGTACCCTGCTAACGCTTTGCTGTCACTCAGCCTCTTGCCCCTGGACCCCTGACCAGTCTCAGCCTGACTTTGTCTCAGAAGCTGCTCAACCCGCACAGCAGCAGCTCTCAACTCGATAAAGGTGCCCATATCGGATCGGGCCAACCGGGTACAGATCTCCAGATTGAGCCCACCTTCAAATCTCCGGCACCTATCAGTCTCAGTAGCAATCAGAACAGTAGCATACCCCATGAGCTCATTAAACCTCACCTCATACTCTGCCACCGTCATCCGACCCTGCTTCAACTCTAGGAACTCTTGCATCTTCATCTCAAGATATACCTTGGGCATATAGTTATCTTTAAATGCCTTAAGAAAATCCTCCCATGATAAAATACAGGGTCTGGTGGTACTGCCCGGAACAGTCTTCCACTACTGATAAGCTGGGCTCTGCAGGAGAGACACTGCATAGTCAAACCTCTCCTCTGCATCACAATCCATCTGGTCGAAGACTCGCTCGATCCTCTCGGCCATCCTCACTTCACCGAGTGCATGCTTCCATAAAATTCTGACCCCCACTTGCGATCTTTCATACCTCCTCTCCTGTCTTGCGGGAACCCTAGGAGGCTGCTCCTCAAATCGAGGCACTGAAGACTCCCTACTCGCTCCGACTAATCCATGGTCAGCTAGTTGATCTACCTGATCACCAAGGACGGATGACCTAGAATAAAACAAGAATTCTGGTCAATTTCTGCTTTTCTCACTGAAATTCAAGCCTAAATATACACTATGCCCAACAGATGCCAAACCATGCTCTGATACCACCTAATGTAGTGCACCCTTACCGCAGGGTACGCACCGAGACGCCCATGGGTCGTTCCGACGCATATCCCACAATCAGGAAGTGCTACGATCGATCAATCGCTACAATACTCTCATGACATCAATACAATTAAACCGTAATATGAAAGTCACTATATTTTAAAACCAAGATACTTTTCATTTCATATCATCAACAGAAATATAGACAAGTCTATCAGTTTTCCACGGTCTGAATACATTACTCCAAAAAGGAAATCTGATACAAAAGTCTATACTAGGTCATCCACAAAAATCGTCCCAGCTGACCGACCGGTGTGCCACAACTTCTCTTGCCAACGCGTTCACACGGCAGGAAAAGTCTATCTCTGGAGCTAGGAGTCTATACTATCGATCCTGAAAAATAGATGCAATTTTGGGTGAGTTTGCGAACTCAATGAGAAACCATCAACGATGGTTCACTCAATTCATGCATTACGCAAACAGCGTACAGCATATCACAATAACACATTTAGAACGCCATATAGCAATTTACAATATCTCATACAATCACAGAACACAGAATTTCACAATTCAGTTATCACAATTGTATCATGCAATGCATATGTGACTCTTTCCCATTTTATTATAGTGTTGTGACCGAGCGCTTAATCGATGTCGGTGTTCGATGGGCGGCGTGCGGGAGTAGGAGAGCCCTCACGCGGGATGCACTAACTCCCTTGAGCTCGAGGCTCATTTGATGTGATGGCGACTCGGTCACAACTATCATTATCATTCATGCATTTATGCATGAAATGCAAATGCTTGATAATTCTGACCATATTGCTATAAAAGCCTATTTATCACAAATTTTCAGAATCATGTAGCAGTCAAATCCAATTTATTAAAAGCAGACATTTTGATCCTAATCATTCACATAACAGATAGTTTATAAAGCATTTAACAATCAAAAATTAAGGAACCAACTAGGTTACTCACAGTAACTTCGAGCTCTTGCTGAAGTCCCAAAGAATATCGTGGAATGACGATCCAACAGTGCCTCTATAACAGTTAAATAATTTCCCATTACTAGATGCTCACTCAAAACAATTCAATGATGCACATGTCTTAATTAAAAGATGTACAATGCATGTTCATGACTTTCTGGCGCTAATCCCCGATTTCACTATCTTTTGCCTCATAACCAATTTCTCAAACTATAGACTCTGTCACATTTAGACAATACCCTTAATCTCAAGGAAGACCTCAAAACCAATATTCACTATTTACTAGGTCAATATCATCCATTGTAGATTCCAAAAACATACCATTGATTTCATAAGTCTCCAATTTAAACTCCAATTATCACAAAACAATCCTTAGGTTGCAATAGGAAACCTTACCCAACTTTCTTTCAATAATTAAGATCTCACTCATTTGATTTCAAACTTTCTTTCTTTACCTCTATTGTAGACCTCTCTCTCTAGTTCATAACGAATCAAGAATCACCTCAATTGGAGGTCTACACCATAAGTTATGCCCTAAAAACTAAAATACTTCACTTCAGAAAAAGGAGCTCGCCGCTGCGTACAAAGGATCACTCGCTGCGACGTCCCATACGCTCGTCGCGGTGTAGATTTGCACGCTCCTCGCGGCGAGTAATTATTTGCTCGTCGCGACGAGGCTCCCAGCACACGTCGCAACGTGCGGGGCTCCGATCGTCTTCTCCGACGAATTTTACCTATTTCTCTTATAAATCAACCATAACTCACTTTCAACTACCACAACTTACACAATAAACACCATAAATGCATTCTAACAACAAAAAACAACATTAAAGCCATTAACTTACCAATCAAGCCTTAAATCCTCAAATCTTCCGCAACCCTATTTCCTTTCTTCTAACACCTACGACTCTCTCTCTCTCTCTCAAAACTCAACAATCTTCATCTTCCTCATGGTTTTAGCTGGTCTTTAACAACAACGAGGGAGCAAACAACAATCTTGAAGAGGGATCGAAATCACCAACGAAGAAGAGAAGGAAAAACCCTAAGATGGAGGAAAAATAGCTTTTCTACAAATTTCAAAACCTAAGGCTTTTAAAGGTTGATTTTTCTCTTTCCTCTAACACTCATCAAGTTCCTCTTTCAAATCATAATCATTTCCGGTCTAAGATGTCTCTAAATTCCAATGGCTCGACATATTTATTCCTAACATCGAAAATCTAATTTTCCATTGCCATTGGACAAGTATGCCAGCAATATAAAGTCAATCAGTCCGTTACTCGAAAAATTCCGATCCGGATATTTACTCCCAATTTTTCCAGAAAATTTCCTATGGGTCACTATCAACTGTCAATTGCTCTAAAATAGTTCTCATTCACCTATTCAAACCCAATTATCTCAAAATTTAGAAAACACATCGTATTTACAATAAAATGCCGGAAATGTCAGGAATGCATGTACATGTATGTGCATGTGCAGAATGATTTATTCCTCTAAAATTAGAGGCCAAAAAAATGCTCAATCAATGATATGCAATAAAAATCCTAACTCGTCCCAATTTACCAATATACCCATCACATCGGTAACGGGATGTTGCACCAAGTCATTCTTTTTTGTCTTTTCTTATTTCCTTCTTCGTGGCTTTCTTCTCTAAGCTTCATCTTCTTCACGATTTTCTCACCAAAGTTACACCTTGCTTTCATCTATCTTTTACTACTCCCATTTTGTTGTCTCTTTCTTTTGCTTCAAGAAAACCTAACCTAATCCACCTTTAAGATGATGAATGTGGGGGTTGTATGAGAATTAGGGCTTCTTGGAGTTTTTGACGAAATTGAAGTTTTAACAAGTTATGCTTTAAATATCATAGGTATGATTAAATGAAGCTATAATGACGAGTAAATTAAGAAGCTATAATGACGAGTAAATTAAGAGTGATGACTTGATTTTTTGCCATGTGTATGTATGTGTTGTGGGTGATGAATAGTTGATGTAAATATCTTATTTTTGTATATGTATGATGATAAATAATTCATAAATTATTTTAGAGGTAAAATGATCATCATAACGGTGTTAGGATGAGTGCAGAAAATTGATAATGAATGGTATATGCACATGTTTTGTTTTGAGTTAATGATCAAATATAGATCATGAATTGGTTTGTGAATGATATTGAGTTGAAATGGAGTTGAGAATGAAGAGTAATGAAGTAGGAAAAGTGATCTTTGTATAAGTTGTGTTAGGTGTAAAATCTGGAAAATTGTAAGATGCGTGCTCGAAAATGTAGCAGTAACATGTTTACTGATTATGCTTTTGTGTTTTAGCCATAACTTGTTCTATAGTTATCAAAATAAGATTATTCTTGATTTGAATTAAACTAGATACATAAGTATACATTTTTCATGAAAACATTAAATTTAAATTCTATCCTTAAGATTATTAAAAGTGGACATGAAGTTGATAACTAGGTGGAACAAATTGGTGGATGAATGTATATGTTTATGTTCTGTTTTGAGAGTATGAGAATGTGTTCTATTTTGAGTGTTATGATCAAGTATGGAATACGAACTGTGTAAGATGACATTCTGATATGGTAAAGTGATTTAAAATGGAAGTTTGAGAAGAAAAATGAAGAATGTGTAGGGAATAAATATGCAGAAAAATGAAAGTGCAGAAAATGTGAAAAATATGTGTGAATTTTTCTGTTTTAATGTTTGAGTTTTAATATGGGATTTTGCCTTTTTTTTTAATGGATGATTTGAGTTAAATGGAAGTAAAAAATGTGGTAGATATAAATTAGAAATGTTAGATTGAGAAAAAGAAAAGAAGAAGATGAACAAAATGTAGAAAAATGAAGGAAAGTGCAGGAAATGAAGAACATGCGTGGAGAATTTTCTACTTTTTGATATTTGATGTTAATTATGGTTTTTAATTTGTTTAAGAATGTGTTAAGTTGCATGGGAGTTGAAATGGTGAAATGAAAATGGGGAATATACAAAAAAATCATTTGGGAGAGACTGAGTGATAAATTTGGGACGAAAATGATGAACAATTCTGGAAAATTGATGAATGGAGTATTTTCATTAAATATGCTTTGGTATTTTGACAATATCTTGTTATATAATTATCCTAATGGAGTAACTTTTGATTTGGATTAAACTAGAGTCATACAGATACAATTTTAAAAAGAAATTGAATTTGAATTCTATCATAAAGGGTCTTGAAATTTAGCTTGAATTTCAATTTTGGCTTAGGCTGCAGTACTTCTCGTGACAGTAATCATGTCCTGTTATTATGATGTAGGCTGAATCAGACAAAGTTGTCTTCACAGAAGTTGTAGATTATTATCTTAACTTTCAATTTGTATAAAGTTTGTAAATTTTGGATATTGAAATTGAGAGATATGAATTGTACATCTTTGAGTGCATGATCGTGCTCTAGCCAAAATTTTGAACGTGCTCAGTCCGAAGTATTTGGAGTATAACTTTCAAAATACTGAACCAAATTGAATGATCTTGTTTTCATTAGAAACTTAAGAGATATAAGAACAATTTTTTTAGAATAAAGTATTGCCAAAATACTTCATTTTCAATGTCAAATTGATTATGTACAGTAGACTTGAAGGTATGTTTCAGAAAAAATCTGAATTGATGAAATGAGTTATGAATTTCGATTTTAATGGTTTTATTAAGGTATAAACTATAAGTATAAATGATACTTATTTAAGTTTGGAAATATGAATGTTTAGATAATGAGAATAATAGAGTAATACCTAAGATTGCTATGAACATGCATTGTGTATATTTCATATACATACATGTGCATTAGCAAACACTTATAATTGTGCAAAGTTTGATATGTGTATATTTCTTGATATAGAGGAGCAATTGGAACGTCAACATCCAGATGTTGCTTGAACTTCGAGGTAATAGCTTTGGGAGCAATCGGTGAGTAACTTAGACTGTTTCACACAATTAATTGTTTGATTTAGAATATGTTTAGAATGATGATATGAATGTGATTTGATTATGTTGATGTCGGATAATGAAGGTTCGAGACTTGATGCATGAATGTGATATTGAAGTGTTACTTGTATGTCATCATCATCATCATCATCACCCAGTCTGAAATCCCGCAATGAAGCAGGGTATGGGGAGGTCCGATAGTACGTAGCCTTACCCCTACATAGTAGAGAGGCTGTTTCCGGTAGACCCGCATGTAAATGAGACAATATAAGAATGATGTGGTATACAGAAACAATAAAAAGGAAAAAGATGGGGACTACCTGAAGGAGGATAGATCTGCGAGAACCTAGTATAATATAATGTGAATGTGACAAACTAAATGCTTCTTGACATGATTGATTGATTATGAGATATACATTCCATATATGAATGCATAATCAGATAATGAGAGTTGTGACCTGAGTAGTGACTGAAAACGAGCTTAAAGCTCCAAATGTGATTAAGAGCCAAAGGCTCACTATGTAAAATGAGCCATATATTCCTAACAGATAAGAGACAGTATAAATGAGTCCATTATCCATAATAGATAGGGACAGTTTAGGCAATCGGTCATAACAACGAAATAATTGGAGAAGAGTCGAATGAGCATTCCATATACATTTTAATAAGTATGTTTGATTGTTTGAAATGCAAAATTTTCTTACCCTTAAGTGAGAATATGATATGTGATAATTTATGCAAAACGCAAAGATGTTAATTATATGTTATATGTGTGATGTGTTGCATGAATTGAGTAAACTATCAATGATGGTTACCTCATTGAGTTCGCAAAACTCACCAAAATTGGAACGTTGATGTTTCAAGATCGAGAGACGACTTTAGCTACTAAGAGACACTACAAGAAGTATAGTCTTGCACTTTTGGGGAAAAAGAAGAAATGACTTAAAGGTCGATTAGTTGAGATTGGAAGATTAGATAGATCTGTTTGTGTATTTCCTCTTTCATGTAGTGTATTTTGTATTAGGATTTAATGATGTTCATATTCGGATGATATTGGAAATTGTCAACGTAAATATTTGGTTTTATGAAATGAAAGGAGAAATTTGGGTTTTAAAATATGGTGTTTTTCATTATGATGTCTTATAAGATAATAAAGAATGATGATGCCATATTAAGTGAATATTGTGATTGAACGTAGCGCACTATTATCATAGGTTATGTACTGGAATGTCCTTAGGGTGTTCCAGTTCGTACTTTAAGGTAGTGGGGGTGTTACACCTGAGGAGTTCAAAACTCAAACTTAAAATATAAGAAGAAATTTGCAAGAAAAAAAGGGAAGCACAAAGATGTTGTAAAGGATAAGAAGGCTTGTTTAGGAGGCCTTCTTAAAACTAAAACAAAAAGATCCCCAGTTATTTATTGGTTCTAAGTTTTTAGGTGTAAATTGGTAGCTTATCTCTAACCACACTTTAGATTGCAATGGGAGAATTATCTATCTTTAGAACACATATTTGATTGAAGTCCAGGTTGTTGATGAAAGTGACCAATTTATTCAGCTGAAATGTCAACTGAGAGGTATGAGTCACAACTTTGATTTGTTTCTAATCTACGCTTTAAATTTTAGTTTACAAAGGAACAAATTGTGGTTATATTTGTAAAGGTTACAAAGGAGAATCCAAAATCCCTAGTTGATGGTGGGGGACATCAATTGCTCCCTAAACTCGATAGAAATTGAAGGTGGTAAAAAGTTCATTCTTGGATCAACAAAAGAGCTAACTAACCTACTCACCAAGGTGGATAATGGACCTTAGCCTGACAGATAGACACTTTACATAGACTAATAATCAACAGGGCAGGATGTATTTCCAGAAAAAGCTAGACAAATTAATGGTTAACTCATCTTGTTTATGTATGTTCCCTCGGTCCTATGTTCACTATGGAGAAAATATGTTTTTGGATCACTCTTTCATGCTAATTCAAAAAATTACTAAAACCAGAAATGTTAAGGTCCCATTTAGATTCTTCAATGAAATCTCTTATATAGAAGGATTTAGGGAGTTAATCAATAGATGCTAGAATGTAGAAGTTGATGGGTTCAAATTTGAGCAACTTATACGAAAACTAAAGCTGGTAAGAATTAACTCTAAAGGACTTTATTCTTGCAGAATATTATAATATCACTACTCTCAAGAATAAAGTAATTCTTACTCAAGAAAATTGCTATAACTTCCCTCATAATGTTGATTTGCAGTTATTAGAAATGTAAAGGCTACAAAAATATCAAGAGGCTTTGAATTTTCATACGTCAATGTTGAAACAAAAAGCAAGATTTAATTGGATAAGGGATGAGGACTCTAACATAAACTTTTTCCACTCCTCACTACTTTCTAGAAGGAATGTGAATAAAATTACTGAATTATATGACAACTCGAGTGTTGCTTATTCAAACCAAGAAAGCTTACTAAAGCTAGCAAGAAATTTCTTCACTCAGTTAATGGCATTCGAGGAATATGTTCAGCAAAGTTATTGTAACATCCCATTACTGTTAGCAAGGGCATTATGGTCATATTGGGTCAGACTGATAGGTTTCATTGCATTTACTGATTGAGCATGTTACTGGCCTCTAATTATAGAGGAACAGGTTTCGTGCATATGCATTTATTCATAGGTACATGCATTCATGATTTCCGACATTTTAATTGTGAGTATGTATTGATTGGATTGTGAACTGACTGGATTGTGATTAATTGAGAAATTAAGAGTAAGTGGGTTCGAATGACTGATTTAGAATAGTCTAAAAGTGATTGGCAATTGATAGTGGCTTATAGGAAATTTTCGGAGAATTCGGGAGAAAATGCCCGGACCGGAAATTTTGGAGTGACAGACCGATTGACTGTATAGTACTGGAAGAATTGTCCAATGGCAGTGGAAAATTTGAGTTATACTGTTAGGAAATAAAAAGGTTGAGCCATGGAAATTTAGAGACTGAAATTGGAACTGATTTGGAGACTTATGTCTATAAATAGCTAGGTTTGAATTGGGGAAATTTACCTAAGGCAAAAATCGTTTTTCTCTTCCTCCTCCCACGGTGTTCATCGATTCCTTCCCCATTGGTGAGATTCGTCGATTCTTCCTTATGGTTTCTTCTTATTGTGCTAGGCTAAATGATTTATTGTGATTGTTGAAGGTTAAGAAGCTTGGAGAGTGGATTTAATCGTTGATTTGAGAAAGTTTTAGGGTTACGGTGATTTTGGAGAAATTTGTGGATTGATCTTCGATTGGTAAGTTTTAATGGCATTAATGTTGTTATTAATGGTTGTTTGAGCATTTATGACATTTATTGGGTTAGATTGAGTAGTTAGGGTGTTAAATGTTGAGCTTAAAGAGCATTAATGGCGGAAATCGATCGGAGAAGACGATCAGACGCTTCATATGTCATGACAAGCGCCAAGAAGCGCGTGAGGCTTCGTCGCGATTTAGCGTGAGTTTATTCGTCAACGAAGCGGCCTCCACGTCGCGACGAGCGGACTTCTTCACGTCGCGTCGAGGGGCGTGGGTCATGACGAGGGATGAAATTCTGATTAGATGATTGTTAGTTTATTGGGTGTAACTTATGGTATAGACCTCCGATTGAGGTGATTCCTGATTCATTATGAACTAGAGAAAGAGGTCTACAATTGAGGATAATTATGGAAGTTAGAATTTAATTTAAATGGTAATGATTCATAGAGAATAAGGTCAATTTTGGTTCATAGTGTGACCTAAGTATTGAATTGTGACTATTGGAGTTTTAATTGGGATTTTCTATAGAGGTTTTGACCCAATGGTTATGGAATTGCTATAGGGAGTATGAATTGAGAAAATTGAATTGAATTTTAGGATTGGATCAATTATTGTCGATCAATTGAGCGAAGAGTTAGAATTGGGCCTAAGAGTTCTAAATTGGGTGTTAACACCGGAAAATCGTGAACATGCATTGTGCATAATTTCACTGAGACATATGCATTACTGAATCGTCTTATTGAGCATCTAGTAATGGGACTATATTTTACTGTTATAGAGGCACCGTTGGATCGTCATTCCACGGACATTGCTGGAACTTCGAGCGATGCTTCGGAAGTTCTGGTGAAAGTAACCTAGTTGGTTTCTCAAATTCTGTTGTCTAATTGCTCGATGTGAATTACTTGCCAATGTGAAATTGCATGATTACTGAAATATACATGATCGAATGGCATGCTTCTACTGTATTGGATTGGACTAATGTATGATACTGAGAAATGCAATACTGGGCTTTTATAGCCATACAATAAATTACTGAACACTGCACTGCATGCATAAATGCATGATCAGATAATGGATATGTGACCCAAGTTGCTAATATCACTGAAAAGAGCCTCGAGCTCGAATATTGTACTGATCGGGCCATGAGCCCGAGGGAAGAAATCCCTGACGCGTCCCCCACTGAACACTGACTGAGCACTTGGGCACAACACTGAATAACTGGAAAAGAGTCTCATATGCATTGTATACACATGACTGATTGAATTGCGACACTTACTGAATTATGTGATGACATGAGGGATTGCAATTTGTTACATGCTATCGTAAATGCTGTTGCATATCATGAATTGTGATATGATCGTAAATTGTTATATGTTATTGTAAATTGTTATTTGATCGCAAACTGTTATAGACTCATGAAATTGTTATATAATCTTTATTAATTGAATATTCTTGTCTTTGTCTTTGTCATAATCTGCGTAATGCATGATTTAGTGAACCATCGATGATGGTTTCTCCTTGAGTTCATAAACTCACCAAAATTGCATCTAATTTTTACGGATCGATAGAGTAGACCACAGCTCAGGAGATAGTCTTTTCTGCCGTCTTGCGTCTTTGGCAAGAGAAGCGATGGCACATGTGTCGATCAATTTGGGTTGAACTTTTGAGGATGACTTAGGATAGATGCTTATGTCGGTTTCCTTTTGGTTTTGTTTAGGGCGATAGACTTGTCTATTCATTCTTGGATGGTGTATTAAGATTCTTTTGGATTTTAAAAGTTCTTGATTTCCGATATATTATGGTTTTAATTATTGCGATGCCATGTGGAATATTAGTGGAAATGTTACGGTAGTGCACCTTTATCGTGGGATACGTGTGGGCGACCTCCGGAGTCCCGATGTGTACCTTACTGTGAGGGCCTTCATTAAGTGGTATCGAGCATGGTTTGGCATCTTTTGGGCATAGTGTAAATTAAATTTGGAATCCTTTGTAAGAATAATGTAATCGATCGAATTTCTTATGCATTTTAGGTCATCCGTTCTTGGGGATCGAGTGGAACAACCAGCTGACCTAGAATCGATAGGAACTAGTAGGGAGTCTCCCCCGCCTCATTAAGAGGAGTTGCCTCCTCGAGTTCCTGTAAGACGGGAATGGAGATATGATCGATTGCGTAAGCAGGGGGCGGTTGACTTCTATGGCGGCATGAGACCTGAGGTCGTGAGGATGGCTAGAGAGGAATGAGAGAGTCCTCGATCGGATGGATTGGGACCACGAGGAGAGGTTTGATTATCGTCTCTTTCTTTGCTGAGGTCCTGCATATCGATGGTGGAAGGCTGTCTCAGGCGTTACCACCGGCCCTGTGACTGTGACATGGGATGACTTTCTAAGGGCTTTCAAGGACAATTTTATGCCCAAGATCTATCTGGAAATGAAGTTGCAAGAGTTCTTAGAGCTGAGGCAGGGATAGTTGACCGTGGCCGACTATCGAGTCTTGATTCAGCGAGTTGGTGGTCTATGCTTCTTCATTGGTTGC
Source organism: Erythroxylum novogranatense (assembly GCA_029891385.1). NCBI lineage: Eukaryota > Viridiplantae > Streptophyta > Magnoliopsida > Malpighiales > Erythroxylaceae > Erythroxylum > Erythroxylum novogranatense. The sequence goes on along the minus strand of CM057231.1, from coordinate 9,983,720 downwards.
TTCGAGGTGATAGGTGTCGGCGTTTTTTGGTGAGTCAATCTGGAGATCCGTACCCTATTGGCCAGGTCTGACATGGGTAATTTTATTGAGTTGAGGGATGCAGCAGTGAGGATAGAGCAGCTCCTGAGACAGTGTATGACTGAGATTGGTCAGGGGACCAGGATTAAGAGATCTAGTGATAGCTGGCGATCTTTGGAAGAGATGCAAGAAGCGTCGAGTAGGCCCTTCAGTCCGCAGAGGAGGGCTAAACAGATGGTCATGGGCGAAGGCGATTTATCTGGTCGGTAGTGGTGGTGGCGGTGCGAGTTTGAGCGATCTGTTCCTTTATCGAGCATTGTGACAAGAGACCTGATGGGAGTGTCGATAGTTTTCTGGAGCCTGTTTGAGGTGTGGTTCGATGGACCACCTAGTGAAGAACTGCCCAGAGACTTTGGGAGCCCAGTCTACTATGATTTGGAAGATCGAAACAATACCATGGTGCAAAGCAGAGCCGTGGTGGTGGATCGGGATGGAGAGGCCGAGGCCGAGGCCGAGGGAGGCCGAGAGGATCCGCAGTGAGGTCGAGGGACCGAGTAGCGAGCAGCGATCGCAGCTGTGGTCTATGCCATGACTTGGCGGAGGCCCAGATTCCCGGATGTTGTTGCGGGTATGCTTCTGATTTTTGGTTTTGAAGCATATGCATTGTTGGATCCTGGATCCACTCATTCTTTCATTGCACCACATTTAGCATGTAGACTGCATGGGGATAGGCAGACGTTACAGTATAGGTTAGAGGTGAGTACACCTTTAGGTAGCACGACTGTATTGGGAGAGGTCTGTATAGGATGTCCGGTTCAGATCGACCGAGCAGTTTTGAGTGCCGATCTGATCATTTTGCCTATGAGGGAGATTGACGTGATATTGGGGATGGACTGGTTGACTGCACATAGGGCTATTATGGATTGTTATACCAAGGAGGTTGTATTGGAGTCTCCTAGTCAGCCCAGGGTTGTTTTTCGAGGAGTTAGTCAGGCAGTGCCAGCGAGGATGATATCCTTCTTGAGTACCCTGAGATTGATGCAGGGAGGTTATGAGGCCTATCTGGCTCACGTAGTGGATTTCAGAGTCGAGCCGAGATTGCAGGATGTTCCCGTAGTCAGGGAATTTCCAAATGTGTTTCCCGAGGAGTTACTGGGATTGCCACTAGAGCGAAAGACAGAGTTTGAGATCGATCTCATTCTTGGTACAGCCCCTATATCGATGCCTTCGTATAGGATGGCACCGGTGGAACTGAGAGAGCTTAAGGCTCAGTTGCAGGAGCTACTGGATAAGAGGTTCATTAGACCGAGTGTTTCGCCATGGGGAGCTCCGGTACTGTTTGTGAAGAAGAAGGACGGGACACTGAGACTGTGTATTGATTATAGGCAGTTGAATCGGGTGACAATGAAGAATAAGTATCCACTGCCTAGGATTGATGATTTATTTTATCAGCTGCAGGGAGCTCAGGTGTTCACTAAATTGGATTTGAGATCAGGTTATTACCAGTTGAGGATTGCAGGGGTCGATGTTCCTAAGAGTGCTTTCAGGAGCAGGTATGGGCATTTCGAGTTCCTAGTGGTGCCGTTTGGGTTGACTAATGCCCCGGCAGCCTTCATGGCTTTGATGAATAGAGTATTTCTGCCCTACCTGGATCTATTCATGATAGTGTTTATTGATGATATTCTGGTTTATTCGAGGAGCAGACAGGAGCACGCTGAGCACCTGAGGATTGTTTTGCAGGTCATGAGAGAGAGGCAACTATTCGCCAAATTCACTAAGTGTGAATTCTGTCTTGATGAGATTGTATTTCTGGGACACGTAGTGTCCGGTGAGGGTATTCAGGTGGACCCTCATAAGATAGAGGCGATTATGAGTTGGGAGATTCCTAGGAATGTGCGAGTTGAGTTTCTAGGATTGGCGGATATTACGGAGGTTAAATCGAGGTTTTCGTTGATCTCCGCCTTCGACGAAGCTATTGAGGAAGAATGTACCGTTCGGATGGTGCGAGGAGTGCGGAAGAGCTTTGACGGTGAAACATCGGTTGACTCTGCGCGGTGTTAAGCATTCCTTCCGCATCTTGGTGGCTTTGTTGTGTACAGTGATGCCTCGCATCAGGGATTGGGATGTGTATTGATGCAGCATGGGAGAGTGATAGCTTATGCCTCGAGACAGTTAAGGTCTTATGAGATGAATTATCCAGTGCATGACTTAGAGTTAGCAGCAGTGGTTTTTGCTTTGAAGATCTGGAGACATTATCTGTATGGGGAGATGTTCCAGATCTTCACCGATCACAAGAGTTTGAGGTATCTGTTGAGTCAGAGAGAGCTCAATCTGAGACAGAGGAGATGGATAGAGTTACTGAAGGACTATGACTGCACGATTGAGTATCATCCAGGGAAGGCCAATGTGGTGGCCGATGCACTGAGTAGGAGATCGCATGGTAGTGCAGCTCAGGTTCAGGTTTCGAGGTTACCTGGTCTGATTCAGTTGAGAGCTCTTAATGTACAGATGGATTTGGGTCAGGATGGAGCTCTGATTGCTACTCTGAGGCTGAGGCCGATGTTGCATGATAGGATCCGGAGAGTTCAGGATCAAGACCCAGTGTTAGTGAGACTGATTGAGAGAGTCCAGGCCGGTACTGATTCGGAGTTTGAGTTGAGAGATGGGACTTTATGGATGGGACAGAGACTGTGTGTGCCAGATGTTGATGAATTGAGACGGGAGATCCTAGAGGAGGCACACGTAGCTGCCTATGCTATGCATCCTGGTACTACCAAGATGTATCGTACTCTGAGACAGCATTTCTAGTGGCCTGGTATGAAGAGGCAAGTGGCAGAGTATGTGTCCAAGTGTCTGACGTGCCAGCAGGTTAAGGCTGAGCACCAGGCTCCAGTGGGGAAGTTGCATTCGTTACCCATTCCGCAGTGGAAATGGGAGCGAATTACCATGGATTTTGTTATGGGATTGCCTAGGACACCGAGGCAACATGATGCTATCTGGGTCATAGTGGACCGATTGACTAAATCGACTCACTTCTTGCCAGTGAGCGAGAGCAATACTCTCGATCAGTTGGCCCAGAAGTATGTAGTAGAGATTGTACGGTTGCATGGGGTTCCGTTGTCGATAGTCTCGCACGAGGATCCGTGTTCACTTCGAGGTTACGGAAGAGCCTCTGATCGCTATGGGTGCGAGTTGAACTTCAAGACAACGTTTCAAACCAGCAGATGGACAGAGCGAGAGGGCGATTAAGACCGCTGAGGACATGCTTGAGCGTGTGTATTGGAGTTCAGAGGATCATGGGATCAGTATTTGGCATTGATCGAGTTTGCATATAATAACTTGATGTCAGAGTAGTATTGGGATGGCACTGTATGAGGCCTTGTATGGGAGGCCATGTTGATCGCCACTTTATTGGGATGAAGAGGGTATGAGATCGATTGAGGGTCCCGAGCTGATTCAGGATACAGTGGATAAGGTATAGTTGATCCGAAGTCGCATCAAGCGCGGCTCGGGGATGCATGTAAGAGCTATGTGGATCAAGATCGGCGAGAGATGGAGTCTGATGTAGGTGACGAGTGTTTCTCGAGTGTCTCCTTGGAAAGAATCTTGAGGTTTGGCCGTAAAGGTAAGTTGAGCCCTCGGTATATTGGTCCATATGAGATCCTTGAGAGGATAGGACCGTTGGCTTACAGATTGGTGTTACTGAGTGAGATGTCCCAGATGCATGACGTGTTTCATGTCAGTATGCTCCGACGGTACCATTCAGACCCGACGCATGTGATTCCGGCTCAGGAGATTGAGATAGCCAGTGATTTGAGTTATGTTGAGGAGCCTGTACAGATTATTGGATCACGGGTCAAGCAGCTGAGGAACAGGGTGATTCCATTGGTGAAAGTCCTTTGGAAGAACCACTCTTCTGAGGAAGCTACATGGGAGACTGAGGAGCATATGAGGAGTCAGTATCCTCATTTATTCGATCGGACAGGTATTAAATTTCGAGGACGAAATTTTTATTAGGAGGGGTGAATTGTAACATCCTGCTTCTTTATTATGAGGGAATTATGGTCATATTGGGTCAGACTGATAGGTTTCATTGCATTCACTGATTGAGCATGTTACTAGCCTCTAATTATAGAGGAACAGGTTTCGTGCATATGCATTTATTCATAGGTACATGCATTCATGATTTTCCGGCATTTTAATTGTGAGTATGTATTGATTGGATTATGAACTGACTGGATTGTGATTAATTGAGAAATTAATAGTAAGTGGGTTCGAATGACTGATTTAGAATAGTCTAAAAGTGATTGGCAATTGATAGTGGCTTATAGGAAATTTTGAGTATTAGGAGAAAATGCCGGATAGGAAATTTTGGAGTGATGAATCGATCGATTTGTATAGTTTGGAAGAATTGTCCAATGGCAATGGAAAATTTGAGTTATACTGTTAGGAAATAAAAAGGTTGAGCCATTGAAATTTAGAGACTGAAATTGGAACTGATTTGGAGACCTATGTCTATAAATAGCTAGGTTTGAATTGGGGAAATTTACCTAAGGCAAAAATCGTTCTTCTCTTCCTCCTCCCACGGTGTTCATCGATTCTTTCCCCATTGGTGAGATTCGTCGATTCTTCCTTATGGTTTCTTTTTATTGTGCTAGGCTAAATGATTTATTGTGATTGTTGAAGGTTGAGAAGCTTGGAGAGTGGATTTAATCGTTGATTTGAGAAAGTTTTAGGGTTACGGTGATTTTTGAGAAATTTGTGGATTGATCTTCGATTGGTAAGTTTTAATGGCATTAATGTTGTTATTAATGGTTGTTTGAGCATTTATGGCATTTATTGGGTTAGATTGAGTAGTTAGGGTGTTAAATGTTGAGCTTAAAGAGCATTAATGGCGAAAATCGATCGGAGAAGACGATCGGGCCTTCGTACGTCGCGACGAGCGCGCAAAGGCGTGACGCTTCGTCGCGAAGAATAATTAATTTATTCGACGCAACGAGCTCGGCTGGACGTCGCGACGAGCGGCCTCCACGTTGAGACGAACGGACTTCTTCACGTCGCGTCGAGGGGACGTAGGTCGCGACGAGGGATGAAATTCTGATTGGATGATTGTTAGTTTATTAGGTGTAACTTATGGTATAGACCTCCGATTGAGGTGATTCCTGATTCATTATGAACTAGAGAAAGAGGTATACAATTGAGGATAATTATGGAAGTTAGAATTTAATTTAAATGGTAATGATTCATAGAGAATAAGGTCAATTTTGGTTCATAGTGTGACCTAAGTATTGAATTGTGACTATTGGAGTTTTAATTGGGATTTTCTATATAGGTTTTGACCCAATGGTTATGGAATTGCCATAGGGAGTATGAATTGAGGAAATTGAATTGAATTTTAGGATTGGATCAATTATTGTCGATCAATTGAGCGAAGAGTTAGAATTGGGCCTAAGAGTTCTAAATTGAGTGTTAACACCGGAAAATCGTGAACATGCATTGTGCATAATTCCACTGAGACATATGCATTACTGAATCGTCTTATTGAGCATCTAGTAATGGGACTGTATTTTACTGTTATAGAGGCACCGTTGGATCGTCATTCAACGGACATTGCTGGAACTTCCGGTGGAGTTTCGGAAGTTCTGGTGAGTAACCTAGTTGGTTTCTCAAATTCTGATTGTCTAATTGCTCAATGTGAATTACTTGCCAATGTGAAATTGCATGATTACTGAAATATACATGATCGAATGGCATGCTTCTACTGTATTGGATTGGACTACTGTATGATACTGAGAAATACAATACTGGGCTTTTATAGCCATACAATGAATTACTGAACACTGCACTGCATGCATAAATGCATGATCAGATAATAAATATGTGACCCAAGTTGCTAATATCACTGAAAAGAGCCTCGAGCTCGAATATTGTCTTCGACCGCCACGAGCCGAGGGAGAAATCACACGCCCCCCCATCGAACAATCGATCGAGCACTTGGGCACAACACTAAATAACGAAAAAGAGTCTCATATGCATTGTATACATGGTGATTGAATTGCGACACTTATGAATTATGTGATGACATGAGGGATTGCAATTTGTTACATACTCTTGTAAATTGTTGCATATCTCGTGAATTGTGATATGATCTCGTAAATTGTTATATGTTATTGTAAATTGTTATTTGATACCGCAAGTTGTTATAGACTCATGTAAATTGTTATATATATCGTTAATTGAATATTCTTGTGCTGTCTTATACGCTGTGATCTGCGTAATGCATGATTTAGTGAACCATCGATGATGGTTTCTCTTTGAGTTCATAAACTCACCCAAAATTGCATCTAATTTTTCAGGATCGATAGAGTAGACCCTCAGCTCCGGAGATAGTCTTTTCTGCCGTCTTGACGTCTTCGCAAGAGAAGCGATGGCACATGTGTCGATCAATTTGGGTTGGACTTTTGAGGATGACTTAGGATAGATGCTCAGATCGGTTTCCTTTTTGGTTTGTTTAGGGACCGATATACTTGTCTATTCATTCTTGGATGATCTGATTAAGATTCTTTTGGATTTTAAAAGTTCTTGATTTCCGATATATTATGGTTTTAATTATTGCGATGCCATGTGGAATATTAGTGGGAAATGTTCGGTAGTGCACCTTTATCGTGGATACGTTTGGGCGACCTCAGGCGTTCGATGTGTACCTTTACGGTGAGGGGCCTTCTGATTATCTTATAAAGAGTATTCAATTGTGAAATAGATCAAAAACTAAGGGAGTATTTGGTCTGCCCATTTGTAGATCAAGATGTCATAAGAATTGTGTTCAGTTTACATCTCTCAAAAGCATATGATCAAAATATTTTTTCAGCATGGCTCTTCTAGAACACATGGGACATTATAAACAAATTATTTATTGAGGATGTATTCGAATTCTTCACCTCTTCTAAAATGCCAGTGGAAATGAATCACACTTGCATTTATTTTCTGCCCAAAATGCAAAATCCCTTGAGCATGGCATATTTTAGACCAATGTCTTGCTACAACACAATATACAAAATAATGGTTAAGCTTGTTACTGAAAGATTGAAGAAGCTGCTTAGTGAAACTATAAATATTTAACAAGGGGCTTTCATTCTAGAGAGAAATATTAGTGATAACATTCTTCTCTTACAAGAACTATCAAGGAGTATAACTCATAGAAGAGAATCCAAAGTTGCCTTTTGAAAATTAACTTTTATAAAGCCTTTGATACAGTCAGTTGGGGATTTATACAGTTATGTCTTCAAGGAATGCAACTGCCGGATATATTTGTGAAGTAGATCATGACTTGAATACAATCCTCTTAACTTAGTGTGCTGGTTAATGGTCTTCCCACTAAACATATAAAAAATGTAAAAGGGATTAGATAAGAGATCCCTTACCCCCTATCTATTCACCCTTGCAATGGAAGGGTTATCTAGATTATTGAGTAAAACTTATATCTTGCAATGGAGGTTTCAAATATCACTATAAATGTACATAAGTTAGTTTAAAACACCTCATTTATGCAGAAGATCTAATTCTTCTCTAAGGTGTAGATTCGTATTCTATAAACATAATGCTCAATGTGCTGACAGTGTTCTCAGAGTGTTCGAGTCTAAAGTTTAACTCTAACAAAAGCTACTTTTATGTCTCCTTTGATGTTAATAACCAAGAAGAACTCAGTAGAATTGTAGGGCTCAATGTACATCCAAGTCCCTTTAGATACCTCAGAGTACTAATCACCACTTCTAAACCTAAATTCTTTAATTCTCTCCCACTTATTGAAAAGATCAAAACAAGAATAATTACTTGGAAAATCAAATTCCTTACATATATTGCCAGACTAATACTCATTATTTCAGTCCTAAGCAGTATGTATATACACTGCACTACACATATTGCTCTGTCAAAGAAGTTGATAAAAGAGATAGACAAAATAGTGAAAGCATTCTTATGGATTGGCAAAACAGAAAATTCCAAAAATGATAAGGTTAAATGGAGTGAAGTTACTACCCCCAAGGATCAAGGTGGACATAGAATTATATCCATCATAACAATTCAAAAGGTGTTGATGTGCAAGAGAATTTGGAGGCTTTAATAGACAAAAAGGCCTTTTGGATTAAATGGATTGATAAATACCACATCGAAAACCTGAATTTTTAACAAATTATTTGTACAAGAGAGGTTTCTTGGATTCTTAACCAATTGTTGAAAGGTATGGTGTATCGTTGGATTAAACATAAGCTGGTAAATGGTGAAAATACATGGTTCTGGTTTAATAATTGGTCATATACAAGCTCCTCTATACAAAGAAATGATCTCAACCATTTGAGGAATAAAATTATGTGAAACCTCAAAGAATCCTCTTTAATACTGAACGATGATTGGTGTGGGAGTTTGGAAAATTTCACTTACTGATTGAACACTTACCATAATTAATAGAAAGTAAAAAAGAAAACCTCATCATTTGGACTCCTAACTTGAGTGGAAGATTCATAAATGAATCATGTCATAGAATGATCATAAATAGTTCAACAGAAGTTTCATGGTACAACCTTCTATTGAAACAAACTCGGAATGCTAAAGCCTTAATAATCACTTGGCTAGTGATCAAAAATAGGTTTGGGACCAAGAGTAGATGGTTTGGCACCAATGATACAACTTGTGAATTATGCAAAGAAGTTGTCGAACACATAAATCACCTCTTCTTTCAATGCAAATATTCGAAAGTAGTTTGGAGCAGAATCCATCATATGTTAGGAGTGGACAATTGCATATCTGTATAGGAGGAATGTTTGAATTGGTTCATCAACTATACAAAATATGGAAAGCAAAATGCCATATTGCTCAAAGAAACATTCACCTCCACCAATTACACTCTCTGGAAAGAAAGAAACAATAGATTGTATAAGAAGATTGCAGAAGACGAGTACCAACTAGCTTCGAAGATATTCAACTGGATTAGAGATATTGTTATTATAAAAAATGCACAAAATTCTCTCTCACTTGACATTAAAAAATAGATGGAACTTATAATTAATATTTTGTATCAATCTCTAACTAAGTTGATATGTTTTTATCTTTAGTTTGCCTTTCTAAGCATGTTATAAATTGACAGACAATCAGTTTCATAAACCTCATTATAATGTTGAATAACTTTTGCTAATGTTAATACAATTTATTCATTTTCCACAAAATAAATAAATACTAAGTTCTATGACTTTCAAGTCTTCCTTTTAAGTTTAGTATAATCTAGTCTTTAGAATGGTCATATTTGTTTTACTATTTTATCCCTATATAACAATCTCCTTTAAGGATACAAATATTATAAATGTTTTGGTATTGTAAAAGAAACCACATTATAAGATGAACTTAGGATTGATTCTTTTCGCATTAATTTATAAAATTCACAATCAAACCATGAACATAACTTTTTTCCTCTAAAGCTTTAATGCATATTCAAAAGGAGAAATCTTATTTTACAAACTTATTTAACAAAGACTAATATGGTAGTACTAGGTTCTATTCAATCGAAAGATGTAACCTTCTAGATAAATGAATACTTAAAGGTGCTATATACCTTATTCCTATTGTGTCCTAAAGCCCAAATACTCAAATAAAATAAATAAAGCAACTTTCATCACTCTCCATAGTTTGGAAATTTAACATGCTTTAAATGTGATTAAAAAGGACATATAACTAAATATTATAAATTAGTACAAAATTTAAAAGTTTACAATTTTAAGAGGAGATATTAGATAAAATATAAATTTTAATGATATTGGATAACAAAAGCTTTGAAGAAAAAAATTGAGGCGTTATTATTAAAAAATATAGTTTAAAAATAATGATTGACCTAAAGATGAAATGGAAGAAGAAAATTAAATTAATATATTAACAAAAGATCGAAATTTCTTTACGAAATTATAAAGGATATCCAAGTCTTTTAATTGCAAAAACAAAACTATCTTAAAAGTTACAACAATCCTTTAAAACCCGTGTTAGAACTTCCACACTACCTCTTCATCCTCTTAAAATCTAACAAATATCCTAGATGAAGACAAGAAAATAGAAAATGATCAAATAACCTTATATAGTCTAAATAAAAAGTAACCATCATAGAGCAAAAGTTAAATTTCTTAATACAAAATAAGAAGAAGATAGAGAAATGATTAAAAATTACTTAAACAAATTAAAACCAAAGAATTAAATTATAGATGAAGAAATAAATAAAAACTTGAATTAAACAATAATGCAAAAAATTACTTAACGATTTTCTTTTATACTATCCAAATAACTTTTAGAAATATATAATGAAATTTACTATAAAATAAATAAAGATTTTGAATTTGAAGCTATTACTTTATTTGACATAGGTGCGGTATAAATTGTATCAACTAAGGTGTAAATTCAGAAAAGATTAAAAATTACCAACAATTTTAAACTAAACATAAAGGTGAAAGGGTCAATTTTGACCTTATTTTATACTAATCTATAAATTTAACCCTATCATTTTAGAAAGAACATTTAAGACCCTAATTTTTAGAAAATGTTAAAATTAAACCCCATTATAATGAAGTTACTAAAGACTTGATGACTTGTCTAATAAGTTTTTAATAATTTTTTATTTAGTTTGCAGGCTCCACATGTAGCACCCCACTACCGCGTGACCCGAACTTGACATCGATGGTAATATCTAAGTCTATGCCCCGCGAGGGTGGCATGCTACATCACTCAGTCAAAACCTCAGTATAATTTTTTTTTGACACACAAACACACTCTATGCGGAAATCAGTGGACAGATTGGGCCCGCTTTATCATAACAATACACTAAATAGTATTTAGAATAACCATGTAATGTACACAAATCATAGTCAGATTGGGTCCAGTTTTATGCATAAACAATTCAGTAAACACATTGCAATCGATAGAATTTCAATAGTCCATTTGGGGCCCATTATAACTACAAAACATTAGTTTTCCAGAAATTGTAGAATACATAATTGTATAAAAACAAGATGGCGCTAATGCAGACGTGGACTAATCCCGACCTCTATCCTTGATTTGGGTGCAGCAGGCATACTCCCGTTTGTCTAACAGGGTACCCTTCAAAGCCTGAAAAATAATTGCAAATTTTGGGTGAGTTTTGCGAACTCAGTGAGAAACCATCATCGATGGTCCACTCAATCCATGCAACAATCACGTATATGACAAGTATTCCACAGTTTCATATTCAAAAGTACTACATGATCGTACTCGAGCAATGTCACAGATTATTACACAATAGTACATTCAAAAGTACCACATAAGTCACATTCAGTACACTAAATCATTCATATGATTTCACGTTCAACACACTCAATTATTCATATTATGCATATGCGATGCTCATGAGACTCACTTTTCCAATTGTTACGTTGTTGTGACCGAGCGCTTGAACTGTCCCATATAGGGCTCATTAAGCGTTAAACACGTCTTAGGGGTAGTAGAGCCCTCTGGGTATGCATTACTTCCCTTCGAGCTCAAGGCTTTTTTTCACTCGTTGAGCTTAAAGCTCTGATCGGTGGCTACTCCGGTCACAACTGCCATTATGTTTCATGCATTTGTTCAACAGAGTGCATCATTCTAAATTCCCCATTCCCATTTAATTACTTTCTCATGTGATCGGACCTTAGTCCGACATCCCACATTGAAGCGGAGCTTTACACAATTTCATTCATGTCCAAATACACATTTATCAGTCACAGATGTACACAGAAGCGAAGCATTTCACAATTTCATTCAAGTCCAAATACACATTTATCAGTCACAGATGTACACAGAAGCGGAGCATTTCACAATTTCATTCATGTCCAAATACACATTTAACAGTCACAGATGTACACATAATTCATCCAATTCACAGATTCACAACCAGATAACACTTCTATGTCATAGCTCTCCAATACATCAGATACCTTCTGTCCGGAACCCATAATCAGAACACAATCACTAACCCACCATTATCTCCACAGTGGACATATAGTAATGGAGAGAGAGAGCCATCTAGGTCACTCACCAATAGCTTCCGAGCGAATGCCTGGAAGTCCCGGCAATGTCGATGGGGTGACGTTCCAAAAGCATTTCTATAACAGTCAAAGTATATAACCATTACCAATTGTACAATCAGCCATATTTAATAATGCACATGGAGAGGTTAAAAATGTGTACAATGCATGTTCGTGACATTCCTGGTATCATTCTATAAATCTCATCACAAAATGTTCCCCTAAATTTCAGAAATCTATTGACACCAAAATTACTCAATTCGGGTCTCTATAGGTCCAAATATTGCCAAAACAATGAAGTATGTGCGGAAAATGACTAAGTCATAGTCTTTTAATCAATCCCCTCACCTTGATTCCATCCATCAATTTCAATTAAATCTAAAAAATCCACAAATTCACATGGAGGGGTAGCCAAATGTCTTACGACTCCGACGCCTCAAAAATCAAGTCAATCGGAGGTAGGACGGAAAAGTTAGAAGCAAAAGAGTGAAGAGAGGTCAGTTCAGGAAAAATACATGTCCTAGTTGACTAGGACATGATTGTAGTCGACTAGGTCGACTACAGTGTCGACTGGAACACTCTAGTCTTTCTTTTTCTGACATTCTAACTTTCACAACTCATAACTTCTTACTCAGAACTCTAAATTGAACAAATTTTGGTATCAATTTAAATAGAAAATCGAGCTCTACAAGTTTCATGAAGGACACAAAAACCAATTGTTAGTAGTGTGCCCTAGGCCAATGAACATTTGTGATTCATGTATTAACATTATGATTTGTTAATAATATATTATGAGGTATTCCGTTTCATATATGCATGTATTTCATTTATGTAATGTGATTTACATTCCATGAATGGTATTAAACTTATGTCATCAAGTATGTGACTTGATAGTAAAACTATAAGTGTTATAATACTATTCTAGATCGTCCTGATGTCGGTCATTATTGGTGGAACAATAATGAATTAAGGCTAGTATGTGTTCTGATTGATGATCACGTTTTACTGATCATGGATATGAGATATCAAATCAGAAACATAGATATATGTTAGAGAACATATATTGGATCGACCCAAAAAGAGAATACTACATGGTTTCATGTCATTAGTGATTCTCAATATGGTTTGACTTGAGTCCTTTGACCTGAAGTCATCATGGTTCCCTACATGAGGAATTCGGTGTTTTGATATTAGACTAAGTTATTTTTAACCGAATAATAAACAGTCTTATGTTGGACATCAAATGAATCATGCGGAGGGATGTGAATGACGTAGATGGAATTTGTACCTCTCTTAAGTGAGAGAGATATCATTTGGGCCTCTTGACAAGTTTGACTGAAGAAATGCATGGCCGTGCTCAAATGAATTGATGAAGAGTCATCAATGTCTTTTGTTATAATCAGTCAACTTGGGGATCAAGAAACTATGATTAATCAAAGGTGACATGTACCATGCCTTATGATTAATCTTGATATCGTGTTACAAAAGGTGAGCCTATAACCATGATTCTGTGTTAAATCGGATTATCGATCCTCATTTGATTTGGGTAGTCATAATGTCTTGCTAGAGGCCGCTTATGACTTATGGGCCTGAAGTGTAATCAAGCCCATTGCCAACATCAAATGAGCTCTGTGGTCGCACACAAAGAGTGATGTGATCGGGCTTATTCTCTTGGGCCTAATTTATTAGGTGTTTAATAAATATATTTAGATATATTTATTGGGCTAGATTTAATTAAGTTGTGGGGCTTTTATTATATATGATATAATAGGCGAAACTTAATAGAACTGAATGAGATTAGGGTTTCTCTATAAATAGAGAAGCTTAGGTCTCATTAGGTTAACGACACAATTGTCGAAACCCTAGCCGCCATCCAAGAGAAAGATCGATGCGACGTTCGAAAGTTTTTTCAGGACGTGCTAGCACACTACAGCCGCAGCCCGGATCGTGCATGCTCGTGTGGATACCGGTAGAGGACATTAGCGATTTGCAGTGTCTTGGAATCCGAAAAAAAAGAAGCAATCCACCCACAAAATAAGGTATTTTCGTTAATCCTCGTGTTTTCGATTATCGTGATGTTTTGTATGGTCTTTTCCGCGTATTGTGAATACTTGGACCATCGCGATCCAACAAAGGGTATCGAGCCAGTTTAATCGTTAATCTTGGATTTAGAGGCTTGATTATTGTTGTTGATTTATGTTAATGCTTGATAAAATCTGAGATGACAATGGTGATTGTTTTTGTTAAAGTTTTGAACTTGTTTTACGATCTTTATTCGAAATTGTTTCCGATCTTTGTTCTAGAAATTGTTTCGGTATTTTTAATCCTTGTTATTCGATGCATGTTTTGTTACTCGCTTCGAAATTGTTTCTCGAGCATGAATGAATTTTATGCCTTTTACTGCGTTTTTCCATATGCTTCTGCCTTTATAGATCTGGAAATTGTTCCATATGCATATACGGTGATAAATGGTTATCTGGAAATCAAAGGTTTAGGGTTTTCTCAAAATCCTTGTTATACGATGCATGTTTTGCGTTTTTATCTGAAATCCCCAAATTTCTTAATGCCCTAATAGATACCATACCCAATTTGCTTGCATATGAACTCTTGAGCATATTTATGAATATTGTTTCAGATTGTATGTATGTGTTTTTAGCTATTGCGTTATTTCGTTTCTCCCTCTATCTTGGTTTTGCGTTTTTTTTCTTCCCTTGCGTTGGTCTCTCTTGATTTTCTGGGTTGCCATCGTTTTTGGAAAATCGATGGGAGAGTAACACCCATCGGAGGCTACCCATCAGTGGCGTCGCACGGTGCCTCTGTGGCGTCTCCGGTGACGCCATAGGTGGCGGTGACGAGATGTAATCTTCGGGTGGAGACCCGATGATAGAACCTTCACGTTTTTCGTTAGATCCGACGAGACAGCTTGAATCGTGGGCGTGGGAGAGTTCGGTTGATTGGTAGTGGAAATCGTGAGAAAATGGGAGAAAAACCGAAGAGGGAGAAGCGGTGTGCGATAGTGGGGAAGGCGAAGGCGCGTGTGGGACGCGCCGCGCCACCCTGTGCGTCGAAGGGGGCGGATGGCGCGCGCGGCACACGCCTTGATCAACCCATTGACCTGCGCCTCGTGCGTGTGGTGTCGACTCTTTTAAAAAAATTGTTTTAAAAACCTAATTTCTCTTTATTAATTTAATATAGATTAAATTAATAAATATTCCTAATAAAATAAAAGGGTGTTTTATTAAATTTGAAAATTTGTTTTCAAGGATTATTTATTAGGAAAGGGTTTTGGAATTTAATTTAATTTTCAAGAGTTGAATTATTAAATTAAATTTATTTTCAAATCAACAATTAGAATCAAGCCAAGGTTATAACAAGCGTTTTGTAATCTTCCATAATTCTTTATAAGGATTAATAACCTTCTAAGAACGACCCTCATCGTAACTTTAAGTTTTATATGCCTTCCATAAATCTTTACCAATGTTTATCTCTAGCTCATTCTTATGTGGGTTTTTGCCAAAGCAAGGCATGTGGGGATTATCTAGGGAAGACATTTGAATAATGATGCTATTCATAGGTAAAGTATGGTTAAACTTAACTAAGCTATCAAAACGGTTTTGGGTTTAGGGCATAAGATTGGGTTTATACATACATGCAGTACATAAGATGTATTTTAACATAAGCCCATCAAGAGTTACATATGATGTAATTGAAAAGAGTTTTCTACCTAAATAACTAAGTTTTGAGTGTTAAGCCAAAGCTTTCTTAGGACTTAGTGAAATATGGATCTTGTTTCTCCCATTTTTCAATTGAGGGTTATTTATTTGAGTGGGAGCTAATACCTCATAATAATAAGAATGTTGACCCTTATTGCATAATTTTTGTAGATTATGGCTACTCCATCCACAAACCTTTATATGCGATCTATCCTGAAGAAAGAAAAGTTTAATGGAACAAATTTCCTAGATTGGTATAGGAACTCGAGAATTGTTCTCAAGCAAGAAAGAAAGGCTTTCAAGAAGAAGGGCACAGCAAAGGACAAAGGTAAAGTACCTAAGTCCAAACCCAAGCCCAAAGCTAAGACTAAGGCACCCAAGGAGGGAGTTTGCTTCCATTGCAATGAACCTGGTCATTGGAAAAGGCGCAAACTCTATTTGGAAGAGCTGAAAGAGAAGAAGAATAGTGCGACTATTTCTTGGTATGTTTGTTATATAAATCAATTTTACTCCTTCTCGCATCTTGGGTATTAGATAACGGAGCTGCAACTCACATTTGTACTAATGTGCAAAGTCTAAGAAGGACTAGAAGATTGATGTCCGGTGAGATCGACTGTGGCGTGGGAAATGGAGCAAGAGTTGCTGCTTTATCCGTGGGGACTTATGATCTTATTTTGCCTCTTGGGCTCATTTTGGAACTCAAAATTGTTATTATGTACCTACTATGAGTAGGAACATTATTTCTTTTGCTTGTTTAGAGAATGATGGATTTAAATTTTTTATTGAGAATAAGTATTTCCATTTATAAGAATGACATTTTTATGGCATCTTGCGTCAATTAAATGGCATTTATACTCTGAACATCGAGTTTGTTACAAATGAGCCCATCTATAACATAAATACTAAGAAGTTTAAATCTAACGATTTGAACCCAACCTATCTCGGCATTGTCACCTAGGCCACGTAAATGAAAAACGCATTTCAAAACTCCATCAAGATGGATTCATTGATTCTTTTGAATCTTTTGACACGTGTGATTCTTGTTTCTTGGGTAAGATGACAAAGGCCCCTTCACGAGTAAAGGGAAAGGGCGATGAGCTATTGGGCCTTATACATACCGATGTATGTGGTCCTTTTAGCATATCGTGAGAGGAGGTTATTTGTATTTCATTACTTTTACAGATGACTTCAGTAGATATGGGTATGTCTATTTAATGAAGTACAAATCTGAATCTTTTGAAAAGTTCAAAGAATATAAGAATGAAGTACAAAATCAGCTTAGCAAGAATATTAAAATCCTTCGATCTGATCGAGGAGGTGAATATTTAAGCCAAGAGTTTGATAATTATCTTAAGGATTGTGGAATCGTTTCACAATTGAGTCCTCCAGGAACTCCTCAGTGGAATGGTGTTTCTGAAAGGAGAAATCGAACTCTATTAGATATGGTTCGATCAATGATGAGTCAAATGATCTTCAAAATACTTTGGGCTATGCTTTAGAAACCGCAAGACATTCATATTGAATCGTATTCCTTCAAAGGTGTAGAAAAGACACCTTATGAGATATGGACCGAAAGCGTCCCAATTTATCTTTTCTAAAGATTTGGGGTTGTGAGGCTTATGTAAGCGCCCAATTCTTGACAAATTGGCACCCAAATCAAAAATGTTATTTTGTGGGATATCTAAGGAAACTAAAGGATATTATTTTACATCCCATCGAGAAAACAAAGTGTTTGTTGCTCGAAATGGTTTCTTCTTAGAAGGAATTTGTTTCCAAAGGAAGCAATGGGAGTAAAGTACAACTCGAAGAAATTCAAGTTTCACAAAATGACATTGAGCACGAAAAGGAGATTGAAGCGAGCTCACAACTGTTGATGAGCGGTCTTCAACAACACAAGGCCTACGTAGATCGATAGGATTCGTCATGAGCCCGAGAGATATGGATTTCTAGATTCGATGATGATAATGTGATGCTCATCGATCATAATGAGCCCACAACCTATCAAGAAGCTATGAAAAGTCTAGAATCTGCTAAATGGTTAGAGGCCATGAAAGCAGAGATGCAATCCATGTATGACAATCAAGTTTGGACTTTGATTGATCCGTCGATGGCTTGAAGACCATTGGATGCAAATAGGTTTTCAAAAGAAACTCGACATGGATGGAAATGTGCACACTTATAAAGCAAGACTTGTTGCTAAAGGTTATCGACAAGTTCATGGAATTGATTATGATGAGACATTTTCTCCGGTGGTCATGATCAAATCCATTAGAATTCTTATTGCCATAATGCATACTACGATTATGAGATATGGCACATGGATGTCAAAAGCGGCTTTCCTTAATGGAAACTTACTTGAGGATGTATATATAATACGACTGAGGGTTTTATCCATCCCGAGAATTAGGGAAAGGTGTCAAGCTTCAAAGATCCATTTATGGATTGAAGCAAGCATCGAAGTTGGAATCTTCGTTTTGATGAAGTTGTCAAAGAGTTTGGATTCATCAAGAATGAAGATGAACCTTGTGTTTACAAAAGGTTAGTGGGAGTCTTTGTTGTCTTTTAGCTTTATATGTTGATGACATATTGCTCATTGGAAACGATATTCCGACCTTACAGAGTGTCAAGATTTGGTTAAGGAAGCGTTTCTCAATGAAAGACTTAGGTGAGGCTGCCTATGTTTTAGGCATTAAGATCTATAGAGATAGATCAAGAAAGCTTATAGGTCTAAGTCGAGTACATACATAGATAAGGTAATCGAAAGGTTCAAGTATGCAAGATTCCAAGAGAGGATTCTTGCTTATGTCATATGGAATCAAGCTATCTAAGAAGGATTGTCCTACTTGGATAAGGAGCTTGGCGCATGAGTAAGATTCCATATGCATCTGCAATTGAATCTATCATGTATGCCATGTTATGTACTCGACCAGATGTCTCATATGCTTTGAGCATAACAAGTAGATACCAATCTAATTATGGTGAGAGTCACTGGATAGCGATTAAGAACATCCTTAAGTACTTGAGAAGAACTAAGGATATGTTCTAGTCATGGAGGACTTGAAGGAGAGCTAGTTGTAAATGGTTACATTGATGCTGGTTTCGATCGACATAGATGATTTCAGATCGCAATCGAGTTTTGTGTTCATTTGAATGGAGTGCGATGAGCTGGAAAAGTTCAAAGCAAGACAACATTGTTGATTCTACAATGAAGCTGAGTACATTCTTCGCCTCGGATCGCTAAGGAAGCTGTATGGATCGGGAAGTTCATCACGAGCTTGGAATTGTTCCTAGCATTGCAAGTCCTATAGACCTTTATTGTGATAATAATGGGGCTATAGACAAAGCTAAGGAACCAAATTAGCATCATAGATCCAAACACATACTCAGACGTTTCCATTTGATTAGAGATCATTAGAAGAGGAGGCGTGAAGATATGCAGAGTGGGCACGGATGACAACATTGCTGATCCACTTACTAAGCCTCTTCCATGCCTAAACATGAGAGTCATACGAGGTCTATGGGTATTAGATATCGATCGATTGGGCCTAGTGCAAGTGGGAGATTGTTAGTAGTGTGCCCTAGGCCAATGAACATTTGTGATTCATGTATTAACATTATGATTTGTTAATAATATATTATGAGGTATTCCGTTTCATATATGCATGTATTTCATTTATGTAATGTGATTTACATTCCATGAATGGTATTAAACTTATGTCATCAAGTATGTGACTTGATAGTAAAACTATAAGTGTTATAATACTATTCTAGATCGTCACTAGTCGATCATTATTGGTGGAACAATAATGAATTAAGGCTAGTATGTGTTCGATTGATGATCACGTTTCTTCGATCATGGATATGAGATATCAAATCGAAACATAGATATATGTTAGAGAACATATATTGGATCGACCCAAAAGAGAATACTACATGGTTTCATGTCATTAGTGATTCTCAATATGGTTTGACTTGAGTCCTTTGACTGAAGTCATCATGGTTCCCTACATGAGGAATTCGGTGTTTTGATATTAGACTAAGTTATTTTAACCTAATAATAAATAGTCTTATGTTGGACATCAAATGAATCATGCGGAGGATGTGAATAGCGTAGATGGAATTTGTACCTCTCTTAAGTGAGAGAGATATCATTTGGGCCTCTTGACAAGTTTGGTGAAGAAATGCATGGTCGTGCTCAAATGAATTGATGAAGAGTCATCAATGTCATTTGTTATAATCGATCAACTTGGGGATCAAGAAACTATGATTAATCAAAGGTTGACATGTACCATGCCTTATGATTAATCTTGATATCGTGTTACAAAGGATGAGCCTATAACCATAATTCTGAGTTAAATCGGATTATCGATCCTCATTTGATTTGGGTAGTCATAATGTCTTGCTAGAGGCGCTTATGACTTATGGGCCTGAAGTGTAATCAAGCCCATTGCCAACATCAAATGAGCCTCTGTGGTCGCACACAAAGAGTGATGTGATGCGGGCTTATTCTCTTGGGCCTAATTTATTAGGTGTTTAATAAATATATTTAGATATATTTATTGGGCTAGATTTAATTAAGTTGTCGGGCTTTTATTATATATGATATAATAGGTGAAACTTAATAGGGCTGAATGAGATTAGGGTTTCTCTATAAATAGAAGCTTAGGTCTCATTAGGTTAACGACACAATTGTCGTGAAACCCTAGCCGCCATCCAAGAGAAAGATCGTATGACGCTCAGAAAGTTTTTTCAGACGTGCTAGCACATTCTGACCGCAGCCGGATCGTGCATGCTCGTGTGGATACCGGTAGAGGACATTAGCGATTTGCAGTGTCTTGGAATCCGAAAAAAAAGAAGCAATCCACCTACGAAAATAAGGTATTTTCGTTAATCCTCGTGTTTTCGATTATACGTGATATTTTTGTATGGTCTTTTCCGCAGCGTATTGTGAATACTTGGACCATACGCGATCCAACACCAATTTCACCCCTAAGGGTGTCAAAAATACACTCAAAGTTAATGCCTTCACAATATTTCCCAAAACAGTATACCTTTTTGTAAAAACCATAACTTTCCATTCCTTTTGCTAAAAATTACAAGCTTTTTGCCAAAAGAAAGCTCAAAACCTGTTCTACAACTTTCATGAACAACATGGAACCAAATTCAATTACTCAATGGGTCACAAAATTCAATTAAAGGTTCTGCCCATACATTGCACCTGAACAGTACTCCAATTTTCTAAAAACCATAACTCCTTACCCAAATGTCCCAAAAATGCATACTTTATATCCATAAAAAAGATCAGATTACATACTAAAATTTTCATGAAGGGCATAGAAGCCAATTCCAATTCTAATTAGGTCAATTTTGCCCATAAATGTGACTGCCCGATAACTAGTAGAATACCTAAATCAGATCCCACCTTTGAAAATTCATATCTCACGATTCTGACATCCAAAATTCACATATTATACCTCATTTTAAAGCTAGTTAATCCCTCTACAACTTTCCATAAGGCCACTTGTGCTAATTAAAAAAAAAAATCCAGAATTTAGCTTCAATATCCTATCACTATAAAACCTATACTTAGAACAATTTCCAGCACCAACCTATTAACATCCAAAAGTCAATAGGTCATAACTCTCAACATACATATCAAAAAATAACAAGGAAAGCTTCAACTTTCATTTAGACCAATTTCACAAATTCAACCTTAATCAATCTAGAAAAATTCATCAAAAGTTCAAGTCATCAAGCTCGAATTACTGTTCATATTGCACCTATACTTCACTTTCAAAGCAAGATTCAACAGTCTTCTAATCAAAATTGGGCAGCACTTCCTTCACAAGAAATGTAGCCAAATGTCTCAATTTTAATTTAAGACAAACCTCACCTCAATTGCTTAACACACAACTAGTTATAGCAAAAACATTGAAACATGTACAAGGTAACTTTTCCAGCTTTGATACTCAATCCAATTCCTCTCATTCCAATTCCAATTCTACTTCAATAAGCATACCAATTAGACAAGAAATCAGCCAATATGTCATCAATACCTTCACTTGGACAAACAGCCACAAATTGGCAGCACCTAAACTCAACTTGCTTCCCTTAATTTCCATTCATCTTTAATCACAAAATCCACTTCAAACTATCCTAATTTTCATACAACACATACTACCCTTATATGCATTGTTTATCCTCGCACAAACATATATTCATACCCAAACAATCCAACCACAAGCTTCATGACATGAATGCACAATAAATCAGAATTAAGGCACAATAACTCCCAATTAATGCATCTAACTACAAATTAAAGAACATACAATTAAAGTCTCACCTAACCAAGCTTCAAGTCTTCCATTCTTCAATCAACACACCCACTCTCTACTTCTCAACATCACACACGACAATCACTATGGGAAAGGAGGTAGGTGATTTACACCTAAACAACAAAAGAGAAAGCACTTTAAGGTAGGAGGAAAGTAGCAATTTAACTAGAGGAATTTAAGAAAACTAATGAAGAGGCAAAGAGGAGAAGGTTTTCGGATGATGAAACCCAAAAGCAAGTAAAACTCATCTTTTCTTCATTCTTTTAATTTGGAGTTGCCGAAATGAATGGGAACAAAACCAAGGCATTTAATAAATTTATGGTGTGTCACCATGACACTTGTCATATTGATAAGGAAAAAGACAAAATCACTTAATGTAATAAAAGAAACCCCAATAAATGAAATCTTTAACCCATGCAATTCCAAATGGCTCCAATTATAATCCCAAAATCATTTACCTAAATTTCTAGTGCCATTGGACAGAAATTTTCGGTACCGGAAACCAATCGGTCCACCGCGTGACAATTTTTTCGGTTCGAAAAATTTTCCCAGAAAATTCCTACATTTGCCCAAAAATATACAACACATAACAATCCACTCATTAAATTTTCAAGCCCATAAACCACATTTTTCAAAATAAAATCCTATTTAGACACATATACCGGGAAATGTCATGAATGCATGCAGGGTCATTTTCATGTGCAATTTTTACTATTCCCATGTAAGCATATGTGTGAACCTTTCGAACAATCCTAATCCCTCTCGACCCTTTCCAAATTACTATTCTACCATTCCCGTCGGGGGTGGGATGTTACAACTCTCCCCTCCTAAATAAAATTTCGTCCTCGAAATTCATTTATGATCCTGAAGAAGGTAGGGGTACTACTATTGCATACACTCCTCTGTTTTCTATCTCACTTTACCATGTGTTCTTCCATAAGATTACATTTGATAAATTCCATAGGTTTCCCAATCCCTTGTTTATGTCTTTAACGAGTTTCAGGTTACTCATATTTTCACTTCTAGCCTCTCAACAACACATATATCATCCGTATACTTTTAGGAGTAATACTTAATCACAAATTATTACCATAGTTTCATATAGTTATGCCAAACTGAGTCTCCCCAATTTACTCTTGTATTTTCATACACGTTGATAAAGGTGATACTTTCAAAAACAAGTCCTCTGTTTCATTTCATATCAGTGTTAATACACTTAACGTCTAAATCTGTCTCCATAATTTCACAACTTCGAGGTATTCCACCAAAATCCATTCGTTTTTCAAACCATTTTATTCTAACGTTTCTAATGGGATTAATAATGAGTCACTCTGCATTATACATTAATCTCATCTGCTGACGCATTCCAGACATATAAGCTTGATACCTATCTCCAATAGTCAAGACCACAAGGAATTCAAACATATAATCACTCAGTTCACTATTCTTAGCCGTTAATTACTCTTTTGAGGTACACTTATTGGGACTTCTCTTTATCAGGTAGTACACATTCTTTATTCCATCAAATTCCTCAAATCCTCAAGTTGAGCTTTCCTAATGCCTTTTTGCAATACTGATGTACTTCTCCATACTTCATAAGATTTCCTTTTTGCTCCATTTTCCTCGTCACTATACCCTCTTTATTGCACTACATTGAGTAACCTAATATCCACATATGTGGTACTCTGCTATTGAATGTTCTATTCGATGCAGTTGATTGTAACTTCGGATAGGTTCCTCTGCACAATCTGTTCAATCATTTCCAATTCAATTCTTACCTCAATCTCTACTAATCTGTCTAGTCATATGTACCTCCAATATGTTTCTTTACACATCATGGTTCCAACTCGTTACACCAACTACTATTGAAGAAATTTTCAAGTCAAGCATCTAAACTTAGCTCAGGAAGCAGGAAGCTATAATTATCCCTAGGTACACAACATCACCTTATACTTTTACAATTGATTTCCTTTTGATCTCAATTAGGAACCTCTATGATCTATACTACACAGTCTCCGAATCCTCCATATCTAAATGGCATATTTAACACTATAAGTATCACTGATGCGGCTTACTTATTTTCCCCCCATTTCACCTTCCTTTGCCCATATGATCATAATCACTCATTGGGATCATTATGCTTTGGCTCACATTAACCGTCAATATCATAATCCTATCGGGGTGATAGAACCTCAAACTCATTATTGTAATTCCTTGAGTAACTAATTTCTTAGTGCAGTAATATTATCACATGATATCCTTTTTTTTAAACTTCCTTTTTCTCAACGGATTTAAATTTCCCAAGTATTCCACTTTGTGGTTCTCGAACATAGATGATGTAGACCAAATTTCACCTCACCTTAACAAGAATGTCTCCTCGACTTGCTGAAATCCTCTTACTTAGTTGGATACTCTACATCAGCATAATCTATATACACTCCCACTAGCCCTTTTTCCCATTCTTATACCTGAGTCTTTGCTATGGCGGTAGCTCCAACATTATTTAAAGAAGACAACACACCACAACTTTTCTTGGAGACCTGTCATCAAAGGTCTTACGTCTATCGGTCCCTTTTTGAAGCAAAACCAATTAAATCAAGCGGGAGGCTTTTAACCTATGGACAACGGAAGAATCACCTGTAACATCCCGACCCCAATGGGAAGGGTATATGAGTCAATTTGGTCAGGCTAGTAATTTGCATTTCATATTTTTGATGTGAACATTTATTTGGCCTCTGATTGTAGAGGACTGAGTCATTTGGCACATGCACATATAGGTACATGCATTCGTGACTTTTCCCGGCATTTGATTTTGTAAATGATTTGAACTATGAATGTGTGAGATAATTAGATTGGATTATGATATATTGTGAATTATGGAATAATTGGGTGTGAATGGTGGAATTGGAACTGTGTTAGAGTGATCGCAAAGTGACAGTGATCGTTAGGATAAGTTTCGGAATAATTAGAGAAAATGTTGGACCGGAAATTCTCCGAAAGGACGAACCGATTGATTGAATAGGACCGAAATAATTGTCCTATGGCTATGGAAATTAGAAATATGATTTAAGAGTTTAAATATGTCGAGCCATTGAAATTTAGAGACAAATTGGACCGAAAATGATCGTGAAAAGAGTAACAGAATTTCTTGTATTATGAGGAAAAAGGGGACAAGAGATATATGGAATTAGCCTTATAAATGCCTTATAATTTCGAAAGGAGAAAAGGAATTCTCTTCTCCTAGGGCATGAACCCTTTTCTCCTTCCTCAGTGATCTTCGTTCTTGTCTTCTTCTTGATTCTTGCTTGTTTCTCCTTCATTGTGGTTGAAGACTAGCTGGAAACTTTAGAGAGGTTGATGTTGGGCTTGGCTATGGAGATCACCGTGATTGCTAGAGGTTGGAAGAGATTTTGGAGATTTTAAGGTTTAGGATTGAGCTTGATTGGTAAGTATATGATTTCATGTTGTTTATTATTGTGTTTAAAGCATGCATGGGGTTAATTGTTAGAGATTTGAGTGTTTAAGTTGAGTTAATACTGGATTTTGGAGAGAGAAAGAGGAAAAAGGAAATCAGAGAAGATGAACTAGGGTCGCACGTTGCGACGAATAAATATTTAGACGTCGCGACGAGGAAAGTGTTTAGACGTCGCGACGAGCAAGGTGGGGACGTCGCGACGAGCGTGAATCATTGATGCCGCGGCGAGCCCTCTCCCTCACGTCGCGGCGAGCCCGAAGGAAACGTTCACCGCGGCGAGCGTCTGTACGTCGCGGCGAGCCACTCCTGCACGTCGCGACGAGCGTCTGTGCGTCGCGGCGAGGAACAGTTTCTGATGTGTTTTAATTGGAGTTTTGAGGTATAACTAATTGTGTAGACCTCCAATTGAGGTGAGGTTTGATTTGCTATGATCTAGTGAATGAGGTTTATGATTAAGGAAAAGAATGAGAGTTTGAATTCGGGTTTTAGAGATCTCATTTAGTGAAAGAAGTTATGAATGTGATTGTATTGCAACCTAAGGATAGTTTCCTGATGATTGGG
This sequence comes from Erythroxylum novogranatense, assembly GCA_029891385.1. Taxonomy (NCBI): domain Eukaryota; kingdom Viridiplantae; phylum Streptophyta; class Magnoliopsida; order Malpighiales; family Erythroxylaceae; genus Erythroxylum; species Erythroxylum novogranatense. The sequence goes on along the minus strand of CM057231.1, from coordinate 9,957,550 downwards.
TTATAATTATGAGAATTTCGAATATATGAATTCAGTGTAATTGGAGTCTTTATTAAGTGAATTTGATTTAGTTCAAAATGAAAATTGGTTTTGAGATCTTGTGAGCTTCGGTTAGTGCATATGAATTGACAAATGGAACTAATTGGTATAAACGAAATTGGTGAGTTCTACGGCGTGTTATTGAATCGAAATGGTAGATAGTGATCATTGAGTAAAAGAAAGTGGAAAGGGGGAAATGGTACTGGGAAAATCATGAATAGGCATAGTACATCTGTTATTCAAGGCATGTGCATCATTAATTATTTTTGATTGTGCATTTTGTAATGAATGAAATTAATTGATTGTTATAGAGTAGATGGATCGATAATCCACAGACGATCTTTGAGCTTCGAGAAAGCTTGACTAGGAAGTTCGGTGAGTAACCTAGTTGGTTCCTCGGCCTTTATGTGTTTAATATCTTACCATTCGCCATGTGGAGAGAATGGAGGGATATATGTGTTTGTTTTGATTGATTTGGACCACGGGTGTCGAAGTATTTCGAACGTGATATTGAAGTGCAAAATGTATACTGCATGTGAATCTTTCTTTGTGAAATGATTGGAAATGTGATTTGATACATGTGTATTGTCTATAGAGATATGAATGAACTTCAGAAATCCATAATTGGTTAATAAATAATGGTTGTGGTGAGCATATTCTGATCGGAGCTATAAGCTCATCAATTGTGAAAAGGAATAGTGCATACCGGAGGGCTCTCCTATCCCTAATGTGAGCGGCGATGAGTACATACCCGGGGCTCTCCTACTTGCTTAAAATGTGATTATTGTGAATGAACCGAAGCTTTGAGCTCGAGGGGAGTCGATGTATACCCGAGGGCTCTCCTACTCCCTAAGTGTATCTCAATTACATTCCGTTAAGCGCCTAGTCACAACTCAAAGTAAAACAATGGAAATTATGGGAAGAGATTTGTGTGTGCAGTGTCGATATGTATGTGAATAGTGTGAAAGGTGATACGCCTTATATGTGTACAAATTGGCAATGCCTGAGTTAATTTGGAATGTGATAATATGTGAATTGTTTGGTTATGCATGCGTTGAGTGAACCATCGATGATGGTTTCTCACTGAGTTTGCAAACTCACCCAACATTGCAATTATTTTTCAGAATTGAAGAGTACCCGTTAGTAAAAGCGGGAGTATGTTTGCAGGATTCAAGTGAAGGTCGAAGTCGGGATCGTTAGGTATCGCATTACATGTCTTTATTTTTGTAATAAAGTGTTTATTTGTATTTGTGAAATTGACCTCAGTGGCTTTTAAAAATGTGTGTATTGAAATTGGATGTGATTGAATGAGTACCCAATTTGGGTATGGAATTCCGCACATGTGTTTAAAAAAAGAATAATGTACCGATTTCTGAATGAGTGGTTAGCACGGTACCCTCGCAGGGCACGGGCTCGGATATCACCATCGATATCGGGTTCGGGTCTTGCGGGAGTGGGGTGTTACATCACCAGATTCCCTTGGTGAATCAAGAGAAGAGCTTATGATCTCAACTACTGATCATGGAAGACCTGCCTTTCTGATTGGTCAAACACTAAATTACCTAGCTTTCTGACCCTATCTCGGTGATTTCTTGGTACCAACCTCAATATTGTCACTCACCTACTGGCCATGAGTACTTATTGGTCATTCTTAATATTGGAAACAAATCCATTCAACACTTCATATTATCTTCATAAGATCACCTTGTATCATGACTCCTAGGGCAATACATAATCTATCAAGACTCCCGTCACTTACCCCCCGTATGGTTGCTGTCACCGTATATGGGGACAGGTAACAAAACATAATAATCCTGTCATCCACATGTGTTTGGTTGGTGTTGCTGTTATCTTGTCATCTGTCATCGGTAGACAGAGACACACTAATCCTGTCTACTTGAAAAACGAAAGACATCGACAAAGTCTCCATCTTTGTATGGAAAACGTAGAAGAACTTAAGTTACCCCTTCCTAAAATATCCCACGTCCTTCACTCCTCTGTCGCACACTTGGCTCCGATCGCTGTCGCACGGTGGTGTCGTCTTCCCGAAGAGGTTCGCGAGGTGAGTGAAACACAGATGCTCGAAAATGTGGGTCTCCCCGTTTAGATCTACATTTGTCTAAACACGCAAATTTTCTCCTCCTTCTCAATTCTGTTTTTTGCGATTTGTTCTCTTGAATGGGCAGTGTGGATTTTGTCCTTTGTCTTCTTTTGTTGTTGGGTGTATGGGAAAACTTTTTCTGTCACCACATTACCGAGAGCTTTTGCGGTGTGTATTTGGTAAACTATTGCTGGCATTTTTGCATGTTCGTTTCTGATTTCCTTTTGTCCTTTGTCTTCTTTTGTTTTTGGGTGTATGGGAAATTTGTTTCTTTTACCACATTACCGAGAGCTTTTGCGGTGTGTTTTTGCTAAACTATTGTTGGGATTTTTGCATGTTTGTTTCTGATTTCCTTTTGAAATATCTAACTTTTGTCTTCGTTTGTGTTTAGGTTGCATAAGGCATTTGATTGATTCCGAGACAGAGACATATATCTGTAAAAAATTGCTTCCGTTTGCTTTCACGGTATTCCTTTTATGTTCGATCTCTCGTCATGAACCTATTGTTTTGCCATCCACGAATAATGGCTTGTTTGATTGAAGAAGAGCATTGTCATTGACTGTTAGTTGTAATGGAGTTTGACTGAGGGTAATTATATATGACATTTTGTTGATCTGTACATGTACAACTACTACAAATTCTTGGTTTCTAATTAAGGAGAAATGGTTTAGTTGATCTAGATAATTTAAAAGTGAAAGACAAGTAGGAATATGGAAGAATGGCTAGATGAAACTATCAATTAGATTCGACAAATAATGATCAGCAAGGGCCATAGATTAGCTAATTGAGAGGATTGGTTTATTAGTAGAATTAGTCATTAAAGTGTAGCAAGACGACAAGCTCTTCTATTGGTGTTTTATTTTGAATAATTTATCATCAAGACTTCCACTTAATTGCAGGCAATGAGTTTGTTTAAAAAATAGAGCTTTGAACGTGTTATTTAATCGAAGTACTGGTATTTTATTTCAGTTGTATTACTTTATATATTGAGTTGTTAATAATAACTCTTCTCATATTTTTGATGTTCTATGCTTGTATCGATTTTACTACTGAACAAGCTCTTCTGTTGGTCTTTTATTTTGAATAAATTATCATCAAGTCTTCCACTTAATTGCAGGCAATGACTTTGTTTAAAAATTGACCTTTGGTGCAATTAGTTAATCGAAGTACTAGTATTTTAGTTCAGTTGTATTACTTTATATATTGACCTGTTAATAATAACTCTCTCATATGTTTTTAATCTATGTTTGTATCGATTTTAAAACAAAAACAGAAGTGAGGATTGAAAGTATGATTAAAATGGAGATGCCATTTGTGTATTACAACAATAGGCGAGTTACTTTGAATTATGCAACCAAGGTGTGATTAAAAAATTTCTGAACCTCTATATTTGGATCATCCTAAACCAACCTTGTTTTTCTCTCCAGTGAGATGGTTGAGTTATGCAACCAAGGTGTAATTGTACCTTGATCTTTTGTGAATAGTGCAAGAATTATATAGAAAAAAGGTCTCCTAATCACCTCCTTAAATCAAGGAGAATCTACTTATTCTCTAAAACAATTAACTATCACTAATTCAGATACTAATTTATAGAAAACCAGCTAATTATCTCTAGGCTATCAACTAATTTTCTGTAGAATAGCAACAATAGTCAACTTTCACTTCGTTTTTTTATTATGTTGTTTTGAATTGGAATGCTTGCTTTATATAGGTTAAAATCTTTAATCAGCATAAAAAATATACAGCTCACATTATGCTGAAATCTAAATGTTGACTGATTTGATATACGAAACTAGTTTGTAGGGATATCTTAGGATTCCTTAGTTTTGTATCCAAATACCTAAGTACATTTGGCAATAATTCTTTTCTGTTAATTCGTGGTTGGGAATAGTAGAACAAAAGATGGGTGAGTGGCTGTTTAGTTTCCTCCAGACCTTCCATGTCAGCTAAAAGTTCATACACTTCAGCTAAACATTAAATTAATCATGGGTGGCATGCCTTTTAAATTAACTCTTCAGTTTTTGTTGTATCTAGGCTGCAGAGGTATTGGCAGGTTAGTCCTACATAGGATTAACATGCCAATTGTGTAATGTATTATACCAATTCTGATACTGTTCAGAATACAAATTCTGATACTATTCAGAGTGAAGCATTTATGTCTCTCAAATCCCAAGTGAATGAGCTTTTAAACCCAAACCCCTACCCGTGTGTTTTGTGGAACATATTGCTCTTTTTCTTTTTTCGTATGGGTGCACTTAAATGTCCAGATTCTTGTCTGTGGATTCCTAAGTTGATGGAACCTGAAATCAGCTGTTCTGGACAGTTGTACATATTATTGTCATCAAGACTGAATCTTTTGTAATTGGCATTTGGAGATCTTTATCAAGAGGTGCTTAGACAAAAGTTTAATATGAAAAGGATTTTTTTAATTTAAACACGAGGTTTAAAAAAGGTGTGCTAATCACCTCCTAAAATCAATTGGACTTATGTATTTATTATCTAAACAATTAAATATCACTAATTCAGATACTAATTTATAGAAACTCACCTAATTATCTCTACGCTATCAGGTCATTATCTGTTGAATAGCAACAATAGTCAACTTTGACATGGTAATTAGATTATGTTGTTTTGAATTGGAATGGTTGCTTTATATAGGTTAAAGCAACTTAAATCAGCATAACAAATATACAGCTCACATAATGCTGAAATGTAAATGTTACTATTTTGATATACTAAGTTGTTTAAAGTTCCAATAGTCTACAATTTGTTAGTTGTACACTATTGGAATCTCATATGTTTTGAATTACAACTATTATCGTAAATACACCCATGATGGGTATAATAGTCATAAGTTTTGAATTACAACTATGTACATTACATGGATAACTTCAACTTTATTATTCTATTGTGGCTTGTGTTTGATAAATCTTTGGCTTTCATTATGTGCAGACATCATTCTTTTACACAAATGGATAACAGGAAACGTGATGCTATCTTTAAGGCTCTTATGTATTTTCAGTTTTGGAATGGTCAATTGGGCTTAATGAGAATGGTAATGTTTCTATGCTTGTATGTATGCATTAAAAAACGGTGCAGGAGTGAAAATGCTAGAGGTTGTAGGGCGTTGACAGTTCCAAGTAGGCAAGCTAATATACGTAGGATTTTAAATGAGGGTGATCGGAATAGCCAATGGGATTTAAGGATGGACTTAAATGCATTTCACATATTATGTGAAATGCTTCAAGTCCATGGTCGGTTGCCGAATACTGGTCATGTGCCAATTGAAGAAAAAGTATTAATCTTCCTAAGGATATTGGCACAAAATGAATCTAATAGAGTTTTACAAGTTAGGTTTATGAGGTCAGGAGAAACAATTAGTAGGATCTTCCATAGTGTGCTGAAGGCTGTACTAAATCTCCACCATCTGTTGTATGTAAAGCCCATACCAATTGCGGAGGATTGCACAGATAGTAGATGGAAATGGTTTAAGGTTAGTATATGTATGAAGCTACGGTAACTGCCAATTTGCATTTCATTACATTACTGAAGTTTAACTGTATTTTTTGGGAATTGTTTCATAGGGTTGCCTTGGTGCGCTAGACAGGACCTATATAGATATAACAGTTCCCCTCACAGACAAACCAAGATACAGAGGACGGAAAGGGAGAATATGCACTAATGTCTTAGGGGTGTGCGATAAGGACTTAAACTTTGTTTATGTTCTAGCCGGATGGGAGGGTTCAACATCTGATTCAAGGGTGTTACATGATGCAGTGAGTAGGCGTAATGGACTTCAAGTTCCAATGGGTATGTAAGATAATAAATACCAGCATAGTGCTTTTATTTGCAAATGTTTGATTAGAACTACAATAGTAATAGTGTCATTTCCTAATAGGGAATTACTACTTAGTAGATGCTGGCTATACCAATGCTCCTGGCTTTCTTGCACCTTATAGAGGCACAAGATACCATATTCAAGAGTGGGCCAGAGATGGAAGGGCACCTAGGAACCCAGAGGAGCTTTTTAATAAGAGGCATTCAGCTGCAAGAAATGTCATTGAAGGTGTATTTGGGTTGCTGAAAAAAAGATGGAAAATTCTCAGAAATCCATCGTTTTATGAAGCAAACACACATGTTCACATAATTCTCGCATGTTGCCTATTGCATAACTTTATTAGGCTACATATGAGTGATGATTCTGCAGAGGCAACTCCTCTTGCAGATGAGGATCAACCATTTGGGGAAGATGCATCCTTCCCCCAAATGGTTGATCGTGTTGAAACAACTACTGCTTGGAGTCAATGGAGAGAGGATTTAGCTCGGAGCATGTTTGACGAATGGAGAAGCAACCACTGATTGTTTACTTTCATTTGCTTTATGTGATGTATATTGAATTGGGGATTTGCTTTATGTGATGTTTATTGAATTGGGGATTTGCGTTATGTGATGTTCATTGAATTGGGGATTTGGTTTATGTGATGATTATTGACTTTCTCATTAACCGCTTTCACATCATGACTTGTTTCACATAATTCAATATTATATTCATTCTATGTTGTTTAATCATTTATTCCATTGGAATGTTTTGGGAATGGCATTGCATGGTTTAGGTGCAATGTCAAGGA